>CAOKZL010000880.1:0-480929 GCA_948472985.1 Iguana delicatissima | reverse complement strand
TTCATTGTATACCTGAGTTCTAGGCATGTAGCAAGATATCTCATTGCTGCAATGGACAAAATATTCATCCTAGAAACTACTGCAGCCAGAAGCATGCCTTCCACATAACTACACAATTTAGCTTAAAGGACAGTCAGAAGGCTATGTGTCCCAACTCAATATGAGCAATTCAACTCACCTTACTGAAACCATCTTTGCTGAGAGTGTCCACGTTCCATGGCATACTCTTTTCCTTCTTCTTGAGATTCTCCAGTTTCTCTTCCCAGCTCTTTTCCTCTTTCTTAAGTTGCTGAGCCTCAGCCTGAAGCCGCTGCAGCTCACTTTTCGTGCCCTCTGTGTTGGCCAATTCAAGTTCTTTCATCTTCTTCTGGCACTCATTTAACTTTCGCTTGCACTCTGTGTATCCTTTATCCACCTCCTCTTTTTCCTTATGGAACTGTTCCATCCTTTCTATCCGAGCCTGGAAAATAGGTTCACTTCAATCAACATAATCCAACTGAGGCACCTTACTATCAAAAACTTCCTCTTTATAGTACATATGTACAGCTTTAACATAGAATGCACTGCTTGATACCAAGCTGCTGGATACCTAATACCTTTTGATTGGAAAGGAAGATTATAATTACTCCTTTTAGTTTAAAAATCATGTATGTAGCCTTACTTACTCCAAAATCTTCTTAAATAACCAAGTTTTAAGAGGACACCTAAAAGTTACATAGTTTAGGATCACTTAACTTGCCTCCTATCCTGTCATTTGAGAACTTGGCCCCTAAAACCCGTACTATCAATGGCATGTATTCTTCTACCCAGTTCTTTTTAAACTGCAGCAGCAGCTCACACTCTTGACATCTCCTAGCTGACCTTCTGTGTTTATCTTTTTTAATTTCTCATATGTAGGTACAGCAGGCAAAGACAACAGCAGCTGCCTAGAGACTTTAGAATGTGTGCATCCTACCCTGCCATATCTTCAAGCAGTCACAGTGGAATTTCTTGAACTCCTGTCACCAATGGGAATACAGTAGGATTGGTGTATCCGCGGGGGATTGGTTCCAGGGCCCCTCAGGGATACTGAAATCCATGGATAGCAGGGAACACTTTGTCCCACTGCCAGCTCCAGCCCGATCGTGGCAGCGGTGGGTGGGAAAAGAGTGGATCTGCTGGAGCGGGTGATGGGAGCTGGCAAGGAGGGGCGACAGGCGTTGGCGAGGAGCATGATCCTGCGCTTGTCACTCTTTTCCCACCACCTGACACCAGGACTGGGGCTGGGGTGGACGGCAGGAGTTGGCGAGGGACGTGATCCTGTGATCCTCGCTCTTTTCCTGCAGCCCACTGCCAGGATCAAGGCCAGGCAGGCAGCAGGAGTTGGCGAGGGGTGCAATCCTGCGCTGCTCGCCACCTCCCACCACCGGCCCCAGGCCCTGGGTCCAGTTATCCACGGTTGGGCCGATGGTGGCCAACCGCGGATAACTGAATCAGCAGATAATGAATCCGTGGATGGGGGGCCCTACTGTACCTTGTTGTTGGCTTTGAAGCCACCATCAGAATCTTATCTGGAATAGCAAGCCATGCAACATCACTGCAATAGGGAGTAGGACACCACTGTTGTCAGTGGAGACAACAGTAACACAAGAACGCACAATGTCTGCTAACTCACCAGCACTCAGCCATCTGCCTTCCCAACAGCAGTAGTCTGTGAAAACTAGGCATCCTCTTGGGCATAGGCTGTGGCTGCCTTTCTACCGAGCCTTAACCTTTTTCTTCTCCTGGAACAAGGGACTAACATTCAGAATGTGCTCTGTTTGCCACTTGAGGAAGAACAGACCTGAAGCTATGAGAGTTGCTCAGCCCAAACAAGGAGACTGGTGGTGCTTGAGTGCTGCCAACACAAGTTTGATATGAAAATTACTGATGTCTCCACATACACTCAGATCCTGAGTTTATCAGTGAATTAGATACAGTGCAGTTCAGACTTTCCCAGCACAGAAACTAAAACAGGTGTAAGGTAAAAGCAATATCAGAATGACTGCTATTGGAAGCATATCACTAATTCTCATCCTCTACTGCCATAAATGTGACAGACCTATTGTCATCCTTGTGGTGCACTCATGAATGGGACAACACTTCATGCAACATATAATGGCTGCATTAAATCTTCTATCACAGATCCATTTATGGCTTTTTGTGGCTTATTATTGTGGCTTTCTAATAATATGTTCTGCTTGCAGAATTATATCTCCACTAACAACAATACAGCAGCCAATAGAACTAAGGTGCATCTGTGTAAAGTGTGCTCACTGCAGTACTTGGATCAAGATTCAATTAAGTATGACTAAATCGAAGTCTAACCTGGAGTATTCTAGGTTCCTTTGCAGTGTCAAAGAGAAATCAATAGACACCGATGTAAATAAGGTATTTTCATACCCATTTTCTCACTAGTGCCTTGAATATTTATTATTGCTGGACTACACAGCATCCAATCTTGGTAGGTACTACCTCATGAGAAATTCTTCCCGTCTCTGTAAAAGAGCAAGGGCATTTCTGTGTTACACTGTTATAGTGCTATTATTCCACTTTCAACATTGTATGGAATCCTGGGATTTGGAGTTTAGGGAGGGACATTTAGAACTCTCAGCCAGAGAGCTCTTTAGCCTCAGTAAACTGCAAATTTCAGAACTCCACAGGACGTTGAAAGTGAAATAATAGCACTATAACAGTGTAGTGCACAAAGGCCCTAAGGCTACTCTTCTCAGGACAGTGTACAGCAAGCAAAAAAAGACAGTACAAAAAGTTATAACTCAAGTGAGCACATTAAATATAACCTACACCAGCAACAGGCAGGAATTGTTTCTGGAGATCAGTTATCCAATATTTCCTATGTAATACCCAATACACCTTTCGCCTTAACCCATCCTGACTGTTCTTCCAAAACCTTTTGTCTTTTACACTCAGTTCAGGCTTACAGGTCTTTAGCAGAGGATCTTGAGTACAGCAGAAAATACACTTTAATCTCACTAGGCTCAATTCCCCAGCCTACATACAAGAAGGTCAGAGCACATGACCTGATCTATGAGCTATGAATAGAGTAAGCTAGAATCTAAGCGTATTTGGTATGATGCTGCCTTGATCAATCTTTTTTAATGTTTTAACTTGTTTTGATTTGTTCTTAGAAATTGGCAAGTACATATGAACCTCAATACAAGCCAGGCTGCTTGTGTTCTGAAGCTACTTGAGGGCTGGCTGTTTTCTGAGTTGCTCAAAAAGCCAGTGATGAGTTTGGGGGCATGTAGCCCTTACAGATGCACACACACACTTGAAAACATGCAGACTGCTGTTCGACCATGTATATTTCTAGGCATCACATGGATCTGCTCATCCCAAGTTTTTAAAACATCTGAAACCATTTCAGAACAAGCAGAAACAGAATACAAATTTATTTAATTTATATCCCACTTTTCTCCCAGCATTGGACACACTGACTGGGGACAGATACTAACCATGGTAGGGCAACAAGATTTCCAATTCCTTATCTGACTAGAAACCAGCCCTGTTGTTAACAAAAGAAAAGAGTCAATAGTTTTAGGAGGTGCCTTCTTACAAGTAGGTTGTTCTTTGTACAATGCTCGAGAGCTGGCAATATCTACCATATAGTTTTTAAAAGGCTTCTCAAGTTACTTTTTTGGATATTTCCTGTGCCAGTATTAAACACTGTTTTGACGCTATATTGAACAGCATATCCGAAGGATACAAAAGTGGAAAGTTTTTATACATAATCCTATCTTTACTTTATTCACGTCCTTAGGCATAAATTCTGCAATCACAGAACAGTTAGAGAACTTTTAGTTATCTGCTTTTAAAATTCAGTGTTACCAAAGCTTCAATATACTGTTAGTAACAATTTTTTGTCTGTCAAGTTGTGATGTTTTCCCCTTGAAAAATTATAATGAGTTCTCTATCAGACTAACAACATAGCAAAACAACCTTTAAAAAGCACATCCAGTCCCAGAGCACATGCTCTGCATGTAGAAAGTGCTAGGCACTATTGGCATCTGCAGGGGAAAATACTTGCCTGAAATTCTGCAGAGCTGCTGCCAGTCACTGTTAACAATATTGAGCTAAATGGGAAAAGGGTCTGGCTCCAGTTTTTCTGTGCTTGTTGCTATGGGCCCTTCCACACTACACTGTTATAGTGCTATTATCCCACTTTCCACATTCTGTGGAATTCTGGGGTGTGTAGTTTATGGAGGCCAAAGAGTTCTCTGGCTGAGAATTCTAAATACCCTTCCCTAAACTGCAAATCCCAAGATTCCACAGGATGTTGAATGTAGGATAATAGCAGTATAACAGTATGATGCAGAAAGGCCCTACGTTCCAGTTAAAAACTGTTATGATTTTTACTGATGTAATCAACTGAAGTTTTACTAGATCAATCTACCAAACACATTTATTTACAGTCTAAATAAATATACTCAGTTTTTATTCAGCAAGGATTCTGAATTCAGTGAGCTTATTCATTTGAGTTTAAAACTGATTAGCAGGAATGTGGTATGTTGAAGCTGAAAAAAAAAGTAGAATCATATGAATAAGGATGATCACTAGTGTCCCAGAAAGAGGGAGAGGTAGATTAGTTTATTAATGTAACACAGACCTCGATGGACAATCTCCTCACAGATTTACAGCTCTTAAACCAATGAAACAGCTCAAAAGTATACATGTCTATGACATAAAACTGTAGCTTACACTTTCAATTACTCAGAATAAACACATAAAGAAAAGATGTTCCTGAAGAACAAGTTCTGTACTTGAAAATGGAATGGAAGCCCCAAATCTCTAGAGCAGTAGTTCTCAAACTCTGGTCCTCTAAAGGTCTGAAATATCTGTCACCAGAATTCCTGACCTTTGATCATGCAGGCTTGGGCTTTTGATAGCTTAGCTCTGAAACATCTGAAGCACCAAAGATTACAAAGCCAGATTAGAGACGGTTCATTCATATGAAGCGGCTGCATGACCCACTACAAACAGACATAACCAATCCAAATATTATGCTTTCTAGCACACTTAAGTGTATAGAGACAAATACGATACGCAAATTAGGCACCGTCTTACTTTTCCCCAAAGTGGCAAATCTGGAGTCTGGGTTACATTTCTACAGCTGCAAGTAGAGGCTGACAGGTTAAGGATTCCCCCATTCTGAACTTCTGCTTCCACATAAAAACAAAACAAAAATTAGTAAGTCTGAAAGAAGAGTTGTATTCTACTCATCTTCCCATCTTGTTTTGTAGGTGTAGAAAACAGTTCAGTGTGGAAGATCACTTAATCATGTGAGCCCCCCAGTTGCAATCTAAAGTATAGGCAGAAGTGTTCCACTTCCAAGGGGCCTGTCAAACACATCCTGGGTAATACGTTGCAGGCAGGTACACCTAGACTGTTTGCCTTGGATGAAACTTTTCTCCCAACCAGCATGTGCTCAGCAGCAATCCTGAGGTTGCTCCCACACAATGTGAAGAACAGTCTTCAGAAAGTACTTTCAGATTCTCCGGCTGCAAAATATCAACGGTTACTATATGCCCTGCAGATGTGCTCCTGACAAATAAGATGTAGTATGTGTGGTGAAAATCTTAGTAATAATGATACCCTATGTAAACCAAAAAGTCATATTATCAACAATAAGTTTCACATACAGAAATATACAGGTCATCTTTGTAGCATGCCATACACGTACATGGAATTTTAGAGGGCAAGGAGAAGACCACAGGCCTCTCGCACAAGAAACTTAAAATCGAAAACCTTGCCAAAGGGAAAGCAAGAGAAGATGGAGACAGAAGGAAAGCAATGTACAGGTATACCTCAGTTAACAAAGAAAGGCAATAAAACCACTTTGCAAAAAGGAGCTGCCTCATCAGAGGCTTTGTCAACTGAAGTATGCCTGAAGTATGCCTGTATTCAGTCTAGTCTACTCATCTTCTCAACATGCTTGTTTCATAGGTGTAGAACACAGTTCAGTGTAGAAGATCATGTGAGCCCCCCAGTTGTAATCTGAAAAGGTAAAGTACAGGCAGAAGTTTTCCACTTCCTGACAGGCGGCTTAGGGAGCTGGGTATGTTTAGACTACAGAAGAGAAAGTTAAGAGGGGACATGACTGCCATGTTTAAATATTTGAAGGGATGTCAAGTTGAAGATGGAGTGGGCTTGTTTTCTGCTGCTCCAGAGACCAGGACAAGGAGCAATAGATTCAAGCTGCAGGAAAGGAGATTCCACCTGAACCTCAGGAAGAACTTCCTGATGGTCAGGGCTGTCCGGCAGTGGAATCTGCTGCCTCGGAGTGTGGTGGAGTCTCCTTCTCTGGAGGTTTTTAAGCAGAGGCTGGATGGCCATCTGTCGGGAATGCTTTGATGGGTGTTCCTGCACGGGAGGGGGTTGGACTGGATGGCCCCTGGGGTCTCTTCCAACTCATGAAACTGCCTGGTATTATGTCCGACCATTTGTCCATGTAGTTCAGTATTAGTTTCTCCAACTGACAGGGTTTCAGACAGAAGACTTTCCTTATCCTATCAAATAAAAATTGCCAGCATCATTGATCAAAGCCATGTTTTAGGCGGTGTGCCAAAAACTTCCAGGAAGAAAAAAGATAGAAGCTAAAGGAAACAGCACAGCGCAGGTGTCTGCACAGTTAAGGCAGCAGGGAAGAGAGGGTGGAGTCTCTGGAAGAACCGGAAGGCCCTTCAGGAGCAGGACGGCAGCAGAACAAGCCTTAACGGGCAGAACCGTACCAGAAGAGGAGGGCAGCGTTCGCCTCCAACTCAGCAAAAGGGTCTCCCCCCCCGTCATACTTCTATGAGGGTGGGTCAGAACACCAGCGACGAAACTGCAGCCCTGCAACCCCCTCACCACTGCCTGCGCTGGTTGGGGCGGATGGGAACTGCAATCCAACAACGGTCAGAGGCTGGAAGCAACGGGGCGCGGGCGTGTCGACCGCATGCGCATCCCCCCACCGGCCCCTGCGACGCGGGGAAGCGGCAACGGCGCGAAGGCTGCCTCGGGCGCGCCTTCCCCGAGGGCTCCGAGCCACCGGAGGATGGGGGCGGTGGACCTCGGCGGGGCTCAGCCCTCCCCTGGAGCCGGACCCCGCTTTCCGGGAGGGAGTACGGTCACCTTCCCCCGCCCTGCCCTCACCTGGTGCCGCCATCGGAAGAGGCTGGGCGTGTCGATGTTGGGGTGAGTCTCGTCCTCATCGTCGGACACCTCGATGTGATCCCACACGCTGTAGTCCACCATGGCGCTGTCGGTGGTGGCCGTGGCGCCGCTTCTGCCGCCGCCGCCGCCGCCGCCGATCGCAGGCCTGCAAGGCCACCCCCTTCTCGAACTTCCGCTACCCCTCCAGCGTCACTTCCGCCAGGTCTCGCTCGCTCTCCTCCTTCCGCGGAAGCTTCTCGTCTCAGTGACGCTACCTAGGAAACAGAGAGATACGAAAAATGTGAGAGTGACGCACTGCTGTTACTTCTGGCTCCCGCTCTGCGGACTCCTCCGCGCCAAGGAGGAGAGAGCCGGAAGCGCAGGTTTAAAGAGGAAACGGGTGCCTTCTGCCTCCTCCGCGCTCAGTGGCTCTGATTGATTGTTGGCGCGGGACTGTGGGGTTCTTATTTTCTAAAGGAAAATATATATGGGCTCTCGGTGGGCGTGGAAGTCAGAGCGACTAAGAGGCCATTAGTCCATTAGCCCGTTATAGTGCTATCATTCCACTTCCAACATCCTGTGGGATTTGGGGATTGTAGTTTACTGGTGGTAACTCCCTGGCAGAGAATTCTGAAGTCCCCTCCCTAAACTGCAAACCCCAGGATTCCCCAGGAAGTTGAATGTGGAATAAGAGCGCTAGATGAGTGTAGTGCAGCAATGGCCACAGTTAAAGTCTGAATGTGTAATATGTGTTGCATCTTATGTACAAGTAGGACTTACGGAAATAAATGATGTATTAAACTGGGAACTCAGCACCTTGGCTTCTTCTTGGATTACAGAACGCTTGGAATATAATACAATCAGCAAAGGTTACTTTTTGGAAAATTACTTTCTTGGAGGAGAACTTTCTGAAACACCCTCCAATCGGTTTCAAAGGTGACAACTAGTGGGACATGTGTGGCCAGGCAACATCACGGTGGTTTGAGATGGTAGAGGTTATTAATGAGGAAGAACACACAATTTAGGAGAGGCTGCAGCAGTTTGTTTTTGCCTGAGCCTGCTGGGAAAGATGAGATTCCGCTTCTCCTCTCTGCAGACTTGATTGCTTGCAAACGACTTTTGCGGTCAGAACTTGCAGTTTGCAGCAACTGAAGTAAGCTGAGGATGAAGGGAAATGGGAGAAGGATAAACTGGGACGTTTTAAAAGGAGCTGAAAAAGTGGGAAAACAGGATTAAGACTGTTATGTGCTCAGCTCTCACTGGCCCTGCTGGCTGAGAGAGGCTGTAGCTTGAAGAGGTAATTTTTCCAAGTTCTGCTTGAAACATAAGACATTGCCACCCTCACAACCTAATTCTGTACTCTTCGTGCCTGCCTTACTCAATTCCTTCTGATGAAGGAAGGAAAGAAAAATTTTTGGATCTCCAGGTGTTTGAACTATGCTTCCCACAATTTATTACTATTGGTGCTGCTGTTAGGGGGAGAAAACTATTGGGAAGGGCAAACTACTTTTTTCCTTTGAACTCAGTTTGCAGTGATTGAATTAAGATGAGGACAAAGGCAAAAGAGAGAGAAACTGAGATATTTTGAAAGCAGCCATAAAAAGTAGGACAACAGAGGACTAATCAGAACTGTCCCTGCTAAATTGGATAGGTATGTTTTTGTGAGGCTAGGCCTCCAGCGTGTATCACCTATAAATCAGGAGTAGCGAGCTTTTGGCCTTCTAGTATTTTTACAATTCTTGTCCGCCCTTAACATTTAGAGTGGAATCATAGGGCTATATCTATGTTGCGTAGAAAGTCCTTATTACTGCATGTATATCTTCCATAATCCAGCCAACTGGATGCTGCTCAAGTATCATTTCAGAATCCTTCAGTGCCATAGCTTGTGTTGTGTATACTTCTCAAAGCTTTTTGGAAAAAAGTGGGGCTCAAAACAATCTCTATACTCTTGGGGAATGTGTCTTTTCTCCCTGAACTTCAAATAGCACAAGTATTTATGTGCCATATTGAACTCAGTGGAATCAGACTGCATTACTTGTTAATGTGTGGGCTAATTAAATACAAGAAAGTTTCCAGACCCCTAGATCTGAGACAAGTGGCCAGTGTTAGAGCAAGAGGGACGGGGAGCAAGGAAAAAGAAGAGTACATGGTATATGTAGTAAGTATTATAATGAAGCAATGAAATTTGGATTTTCCTTCTGAATGTACAAAGCACCCCTTCCTCCAAGAACTGTGCTTACTTCTATGTTGTGGCCTCAGGCCACCGTGATGGAAGAACACAGCCGATCTCTCAGGCAACATTTATTCTTAGTGGCGGAGACAGGTTTAGATGTTGGAACAGGAGAAGCATATCAACTGAAGCTGAATTAAGTTGTTATATATGGCATGGAAGAGATTAAGGCCCTTACTGCACCACGGCACTATCCTGGCATGGGGACATGTTGCTGCCGGTTCGTGACATGTGCCATCGCACAACATTGTTGTGGTCCTGCTGGTGTTGCGTCCGCATCTGTCACAATAGCACTGTAAACTGTTACCAGAAAAAATCCAGTAATGGTCTCCCTTCGTTGCAATGATCCCATTAGCTGCAGGCATGCGGGAAGGGGGAAGCACTATTATGCACTTCCTTCCACATTATAGCCGAGGAAGAGGTAGGCTGTACTGCAGAAGGGAGCAGCATGTCCTGAATGCCACCCATTTGCCGTTGGCTGACCGGTGTGGTGGGGAGCATTTGGTCCTGATGCCATCCCGGCAATGGGATGACATGGGATCACAGTGTAGTGCGGTAATGGCCTAAATCCTAAAAATTAAAGCTCCCACTGCATGACAACACAAAATCCACTTCCTCAGGTATAAAACTTCCTTGTTGCAGCTACATTGGGTATCTTTGGACTGCAAAACATTGGGAGGGGTGCCATGTTGACGACAGGAAAAAAAACCCTCCTCCAAGTCAAAAATCCATCCTTTGGGCCAACAACAGGAGAAAGTTACATCACATTAGCTTTCAAAGCTTCACAACCAAAAAGCAATTTCCCTCCTGAGACAGATTTGTTACTATATTATGATAATAACTGTCTCATCCTAGCAACATAAGGCCCTCAGCAAATTACCTGTGAGGGACTACTGCTTCTACAGGAAAAATACAATTCCCCATCTGCTTTATGAGATGAAAAACAAAAAGGCCTCCTTTCCTTTCTTCTGAGCTGTTGTGTTTATATGCATTTCCTTTTAAACAGTGATTTGTCACCCATCCCATTCCAAATGCTCAAGCTAGCTAACAGTACTATGCAAACATAAAAGAGAGAACTATGAGGACATTTTGTTTCTGTAAGGAACAGAGTTGACCCAAATCATTTACTACCTGAGTCAGAACAGGAAATTCTTCCCTGGACCCCCCAATAGCAACTCATATTATTTTGGCATTTGAAAGAGAAAATGCTTTTCCTGAAAAGTACAATATAAGAAAATTAAACAGACTTTTCATGACATTCCAGATCAGCTGCTTGAAGTGGATGCTGCATGCCCTCTCTCATGGGAAGCGTCACTTAATCTGGAGTTCTCAATTATCATGCTTGAGCCCTGAAATCTTTAGTATTTTTTGTATTTATTTTGTATTTTTTGGTGGGATTTTTCATCATGGTAGGTAATAAATTAGTAATGCTTCATGAAAGCATTAAATTATACACACACACACACACACACACACACATACATGTATACATATATGTGTGTATATATAATTACAATTACTAATGCTAAACAATGGTATACTAGTCATAGACCTCACTAGAGAATTGCACATTTTTTGCAATGACTATGAAATGTATTTCTTTCCTTTTTAGCATGCAGAAACGGAAAACAACACACACATAAAATTGTGATTTGGAACTATGAACATCTCCAACAGATCCTTTCTATGTTGCAGATTGATCCTTTCCACTTAAAGCTGTTCTTAAGAGCACTTGAGAATACAGTGATCAGCTGCTGTCATTTGCACATTGCAGTCATCCCTCCATATTTGCTAGGGTTAGGGGCACAGGACCCCCATGACAGTGAAAAAATCGTAAATACCTCTAGGCCCCCCAAACCATATTTAACACACAAAAAAAGTATAATCACCATATTCAACCCACTGTGGATTCCTTTGAGACCTCAGGATTCCTTCACAAGGCAGAAGTGGGGGCCTGGTGGGGCTTCTTGCCACCTCCACTGCTGCCCCACACCATTTTTAAGAGGGACTCACAAGCCTCGTTCGTAGTTTCTCAGTCTTACGAGGCTTGCGGTCCCTATTAAAAATGGCACAGTGAGGAAGAAGAGGCCACAGCAAATAATCCGTGAATAATCAAATCAGTAAAAGTGAAACTCACAAATGTGGAAGGCTGACTGTAATACAGAAGTAAGCCTTACTAGAAAAGTCAAGCTGTGATGCTGTGCAGAATTAAATAAACTTACGGCTAGGGATACACTTAGCATATTCTATTTAGGATCAGGCAAAAGAAAGGGATCCAAGAATTCAGACCAGTGAGGGATGGTGGTGGAATGGTCACACTTAACAAGTTTTTTTAAAAGAACTGATATGTTTTAGAGTAGTCACCCCTTCATGAATATAAAGAAACCAAGGGACAATATCTTACATTCAGTGCTACATACCAAATTTAAAGCCTTGATAACACGAATTTTATGCTAACAGACCTAAAATGAGTAAAATATGATATCAAATTATTTAATAATTTTTTAAAATAAATTTTGTTAAACATTTTACAGTGTTAGAACAAAAAACAGAGTACAAAGGAAAGATAAATTGTGTCAAGAACAAAAATCCACTCCCTAGGACTCAGCCAGAGTCCGGAATGGCATGTTGGAGGCTCTGATGATGATAAACTGCTTAATTCAGTGGTTCTCAACCTGTAGGTCCCCAGATGTTTGTGGACTTCAGCTCCCAGAAGCCCCAGCCACTATGGTTAATGCTCAGGGCTTCTGGGAGCTGAAGTCCAAAAACATCTGGGGACCCACAGGTTGAGAACCACTGGCTTAATTGATGTAATCAATAAAAGGAAGCCATTTTTCTTCAAAGGAGCCTTGTGTGACTATCCTTTTACTGCTCCCTTGTTATGTGCAAGTTTTTCATTAGCCATGTGTCCCAGATCCTTTTCCACCATCTTTCAATGGAAAAATTACTTGTTTTCCAATTGGAAGCAATTTCCAATCTTTCATTTATGAGAAAAAAGTTAATGAGGTCCTTTTGGTTCATATTGTGAGTCATATATTGAAAGCAACTGAAGGATAGGACAAGGATCAAGTGTTTGCTTTGTAATAGCACTGATGGTTTCCAAAACCTCATACCAAAACTGGGTATGATAGGACAGAATAACCACATATGGAGGTAGGTGCCCTTGGAGCTACAGCCCCTACACAGCCGTGTAGCTTGGAGGGTGGGGGCGAGGGTGGGGGCAAGGGGCGGAGGGGCAGGGGCGTGGCCACATCACAGGGTATGTGGCCATTTCACACGGGGGTGTGGCCATGTCACATGCCCCCCCATTGCCTCTTGGGGCAGACCTCCTTCATCGCCTGCCCATCGGTACGCCAGTGCTCCTACAACAGTTGGATGATATGGTCTGGTGATATGAGTCAACTGAACAGGTGTAAGATACCACCTATGAATCAATTTGAGGGTGCATTCTTTAAATTTAATCGGACAGGATTTGTATGGACTGATGTCCAAATTTTTATCCAATTCATATCTAATATCAGAGCTCCAAGGTCAGCTTCCCAGCCTGGTTTGCTATTAAGACCTCAGCCATAGATCTCATCAGTTCACCATTTACTAATTCGTGATACCAACCCTTACAGAGGCAGGACCTTTGAGATGCATATATTTTCAAAAAGGGTCAATGTGCATGGAAGGTCCCCTGCATGGGTCAGTCTAACAGTCAAATCAAGTATTTGAAACAAGAGGAGCCATGTAGGGGTCAAAGGGAATAATATCTGTATCAATTCATCTTGCAATTTCGTCCTAGAGTTATAAAATAGTTCATCAATAGTAGACAACCCTTTGTCCTTCCAAGCTCTAAATTGGGATCAAGTTATGTAAGAATAAAATAAAATACTCTCCAGAAAACCATCAGAAAGCCTCTCTGAATATTCAAACAGGTCTCAAGGTTTGTGTTTAAGAGAACTGGTCAACACAAAAAAAAAAGCATTGTTATTTTCTGTAGAATCTTAAGGAAGTGTCTCCTCCCCCATGACGATAACACAGCTACACATATTCTCAGAAAGAAACATTATTAACCTGAACCTGTTTAAAAGGCCCCCCAGTTCCAAATATACAGGACTTTGTGCTGTCTTGTGAGGGAAAACCTCTCAAACTTGCATGCATATAGTTCCCTTTCTTATTGAGAGCCTCTTTGATGAATGTTAACATTTCTAGTAGGCGTTATATAGAACATAGCTGTTCAAGAACACTGTTCTAAAAATCTTTAAAACTGTAGGCAATGCTAATGGATGTTCACATGAAAGGCCATATTCCAGTATCCCTTTGGAAAGATGCTGGAAAGACTAAAATGTAATACTGTACTACAGAGCTTTCCAAACTTTTCATATTGGTGACACACTTTTTAGACATCCATCATTTCGCGACACAGTAAGTAATTCAGTAAGTGGAGGCAGCCCCTCCACCCAAGCCTGGCCTGCCTCCGCTGCCCTCACCCGGCTCTTCCTTGGCCCGGGGCAGTCGTGGCAGTTGTGGCAGGAGAGGCAGCCCCTCCACCCATTACCTTTGTGTGACACACCTACACACTAATGCATTGCGACACACAGTTTGGAAAGCTCTGCTGTACTAGACGCAAAATTTCAAATACAGGCAGCCCTACAGTGGTAAAATGAGGTATCATACCCTTCAACATTTCACAGGTGAAAATTGAGACATGCCTGGCCAAGCAATATCAGAGTATGGTCAAGATGGTAAAAGTCATTTGTGAGGAAGAACAGACAAGCTAGGAGAGACCACAGCAGTTTGCTTTTGCCCGACCTACTGGGAAGGGCAAAATTCTGCCCCCTTCCCCCCTTTTTTGAGTTAATTGAATTCAACTACTTTTGCATTTTGAACTTAGGCCCTTTTCGCACACGAGTCCTGTTGCGAAATGGCCTCGGGAGTGTCGCGCGATTGCGAGGACTGTTCCGCATGATGTCTTTGCAATCATGCAACACTCCTGAGGCCATTAGGTGGCAATCACACATTATATCATTTTTGGCTCATTGCCAAAAATGATGCATGATTGCGCATCTCTTCCGTGCCCCACACGCACTTACCTTGTGTGTGGAGGCTCCGGACGTGCGGCCATCGTGCTTCCTCCCCCAGCGCAGCCTGGGAACGTACCTGGCTGCGCTGCGGAAGGAAGGGGCAGAGCGCTCACGGGAAAGTGCAGGGGATGCGAGTGCCTCCTGGATGAGGCTTTTCACATGATCCCCGCCCAACGTCAGCAGCACCAGGTAAGGTGCGAAAAGGGCCTTAGTTTGCAGCACTTAAAGTAAACCAAAGACAAAGGGGGGGAGTGGGTGGATGAGAGGGAAATTGGGACCTTTTAAAAGCAGCTGAAAAAGTGAGAAAATGGAGAATTATGCAGAACTGTCCTTGCCGAATCAGGACAGCTGGAGGGTATAAGGTATCTATCCTTGCTTGGAGCATGGACTGGCATAACAACATATTTATGGGCCTTGAAGAGGGTCACCCATCACTGTTAGCAGGCTGAATCAAATATAATGTTCTAAATGGAGAGGGGGGGCACTTACGAAATAGAGAAATGCTATATTCTCAAAAACACAGAGAAATCGATGCCTCCAATCATAGAGAGAGAGATAATTTGACTTGATTCCCAATCCTCTTACAGCCCACCATGTGTTTGGATGCAAGCCTGACTGGTTTCATAAAAAATGTCAGTTAGACCAGATGTGTAATTATAGATTTTCTTGATAACTGGAAAGAATGGTAGGACAATAGTTTATTTGTTGGAAACAGGCCGATTACAAAAGAAACTAGCCTATGGATGTTAGCCATCGTTGTTGCTATGCGTGCAGCATGAATGATGTATCCCTTAATATGAAACCACTACACCAAGATCTGCAGTTTCTCCAGTATAGCCGTAGAATCATAGAGTTGGAAGAGACCCCAGGGGCCATCCAGTCCAACCCCCTGCCATCCAGGAACCCACATCAAAGCACTCCTGACAGATGGCCATCCAGCCTCTGCTTAAAAACCTCCAAAGAAGGAGACTCCACCACAATTATGTTTTTTTCTTTTCTCACCAAGAAAACTCCTTGATAGGTTAGCCTTAGGGTCACCAGAAGTTGGAAACAACTTGAAGGTACACAACAACAACAGATGACACTATATTACTAGCAGAAAATAGCAAAGATTTGGAACAACTATTGATGAAAGGTAAGGAGGAAAGTGCAAAAGCAGGGTACAGCTAAATTATAAGAAAACAATAATAATTACTACGGATTATTACATAATTTTAAAGTGAATGATGAAAGCATCAAAATGGTTAAAGATTTTCTACACCTCAGCTCAGTCATTAATCAAAGTGGAGACTGTAGTCAAGAAATCAAAGGAGGACTGACTTGTAAGTACAGTGATGAAGGAACTAGACAAGATCCTTGAGCACAAAGATATATGATTAAATACCAAACTTAGACTCTTCCATGCTGTAGTATTTCCAGTTTCTTTGCATGGATGTGAAATCTGTGAATCAGTAAAAAAAAGCTGTCAGAAAAAGAAGCAACTCAGCTGAAATATGGTGCTAGAGGAGAGTTCCGTGCATACCATGGACTGCCAAAAGAGAAAGACAACTAAATGTAATATTCTACAGATGCCTCATCATACTAGCCTCATAATGCCCACAGTGTCTGAACAACACTGTGCCCTCTTTGAAGTCCTATGATTCCTTTATTCCTATGCAACTATAGTGCTATTATTCTACTATTTATCCTCCCTCTTTTTGCTATTTATTCCTCAACCTTGTCTGCCCCTGTACTAGGATGGGCAACTTGTGTCTCTATGGATAATTAAGACTGCAGAGCCCATCATTCCTTATCACTGGATATGCTGGCTAGGAGTTGCTATCCCACAACATCCGGAAAGCCACACAAGTTGCTAATTACTACTCTAGGCTTTATTAAATGTACTTGTTTTTGTTCCTCATTATTAGCTGGCTTCTCTGGTACGGTTTTAACCTCAGAAGATCATTGCAAGCTCCATGGTCCCACTTTATTGACAAGGAATTTTAGGCTAATGAGTTGTGAGCTGCAGCAGTCCAGATTGTGAGTCCATGTTGAATTGACATTTAAACCCAGCTCTATTAAACTTTATCCTAGGGTGGAAAGATGAGGTCATCAGTCCAAGAATCAGATAGGAATGTGGAGATTGACCAGTTTCTACAGAAATCTAAAGCCCTGCTCATTACCCTTGCTTATTGGCCCCGTGTAGAGTCATTAGCTACTATATGCATTTTGTTGTGTTGAATAAGTACAGAAAAAAATGTGGTTGACTCAGAAGCCACTGGGGGTCTCACTATCACAACAAAACGGATAGCCATAAATCCACATCCGTAGTAACCATAAGGCAACGAATTCCAGAGGTGGATATAGGAAACCACAGAAGTTGCCCCTGGAGTCCAGTCTTATGTATGCTAACTCAGCGCCCAGTCTCTTTGCACTCAGTGGGGTTTGTTGTTGTGCTTGTGTGCTTGTGTGCTTTCAATTCCATTTTCTAGTGACCCTTGCATAATGTTTGTTTTTTTTCTTTTGGCAAGATTTGTTATGGTGGGTGTTGCCATTTGCCTTCTCGTGAAGCTGAGAGATGGTGACTTCTGCAAGATTGTGGAGGGGTTTCCATGGCTGAGCAGTGATTTGAACCCTGGTCTTCCAGAGTCATAGTCCAACTCTCAAACCACTATATCCTATACCACTATACCCTATAGCACTATACCTTATACTACTGCACAACACCGGCTCTCTCAATGGAATAGAGGCAGAGAATATGGGTTGCTCTATATATTATTGGATGTCAGCTCACCACCATAGCCAATGGTGAGGGACAATGGGTTACACGGTCCCAATGCCATCTGGAGGTCTCCACTCTGCAAAGGGGCATACTCCATACTAAAGATTGCAGTCCGAGTTTGTAAACTTATACTCAGTTGCTGGTAAATTAGCCTTCCCTGAATTCAGCGGAACTTAATTTTGAGGGGACATGTATAGAATTATATTGTTAGATTACTATTGTAATATAAACCTTACCAAAATGCTTCATTTTACAGGTAATGGAACATGTCACTAGAAGGCTGTTTGTACAGGTCAGCTCATACCCAAGGGAACTGCTTCAGGCAAAGGTTAGGCAAATCAGACAGCAGCCAATTTTAATCTTAAGAAATTTGCCTGATATAGCAAGAACTGATCAATGTGCTTCAACTTTAATCTTCAACAGCAGGTATTTTATAGCCTGCACAGTTTTGCAGAGTGCTTTGGAAAGGAACATTCAGAACTTTTTCATTCAGAGAAAGAAATTGGTGCTGCTTCCCTGAATGACTGACTGCTAGATTTTTTTATTCCCTCTTTTTCAACAACTAAGCTGACAGCTCTAGGACTGTAATGATTCCTGGGAATAGCAACTTGCCAAATCAATTTTTGAAAAGTAGGAACAAATCCTGTCCTGCCAGATGTTCCAGAATGTGCTAGGATTCTTGAAAGTGAGCAGCTGTGGTTATCCAGGTGGTAACTCAGTATTCTGGTGCTCTTATCCTCTGTACAAAGTAGTGGAGTCTGGTGTCTCCCAGTGAGGTGATGAATCTGCTCTTGGTTTTGGTAAAGATTTTAAAAGTGCTATCGACTGTACTGAGCATTATCTTTGAAAGAAGTTCAGGACCTTGGAAAGCTCTCTTAAAGTTCAGACTAAAACCCAGAGTGGAATATCTGAAGTTGAAGTTAGCATACGTAGCATCTGCTTGCTTTGAATGTGTATACACAGCAGAGGAAAAATTTTGAAAAGCGCTTAAGTCTCCCTTGCAGAACAATCCACTTATTGGCATTTTGGGCCTTTGCTGTCTGATGTGAGGGAACAGCAGACTCCCTCCACCCCAGCGTGCCAGGAACCGACACTATATTTGTGCCCTTAGGTAAAACTCTTCCTTTCTTTCCTTGAAACTTGCTGGGGACTGACAGTCTGTGGCTCGCAGACCAACTAATGGTCTGTGGAGCACTACTTTGAATAGCACTGCTCCACATTTCTCTCATAGTTGATACTCAGAGGTAGGTGTATCTCTAACAATTGTATAGAAAAGACCATTTTATTGGGGATAGTTTGTCACCTGTATGAAGTGAGGAGTTGGCAAGCCTAGATAGAACCAATCACAGTTCATGGAAGGCAAACCTATGCCAGAAAGGATACAACTTTGAGGCTTATTTGTTAAGTTTGTTTGTTAAGGCAGTCAGAAATAGACTGACAACTGGTTAGGAGGAGAGAAATGGAGAAGATTTGTGTGGAATTTTAGGGAGCTGACAATGTGGAAAGAATTCAAGGAGAAGTATTACTTTATTTGAAAATGAGGCTTTACTGTGTACTGTGTGTGAAACTGGCATAAGGCTAGATGTTTATCTTACTTGTTATATAATGAATCTTTACAGGTTTTATTTTGTTCAACTGTGTCTATTTTCATTTAAAAATTGATAAGGAGGGCCACTCTGGAGAAAGTTTCCACCACAGGATGCTATACTACATGCATGTATTCTCACCTTCACATTTTTGGTGACAGTGCTGGGGCTAAGAGAGCATTGCCTGTAGTAAGACCAATGCATGGATCTCAGGCTGGAGTAATCATGAACATTCTAATTCCTGTAATGTGGATCCTCATTAAAATGTCTCTAGACCAAGCAAGGAACAACACTTTCTCAATTTTTCTCTGTATGTTGGCAACTGATGTTGATTCTGAATAATAACCCTGAATCAACCATCTCAGAAAAAAACAGTATCCCCAGAATTCTTGACTCTTGCAAAGGTCAAAGATAAAGTATTGTGAAAGGCAGTATATTTTAATGTGAAAGGCAAGAATGGCAATAACCATATTAGGAGAGCAAAGATTTGCTATGTGTATTCAGTATAAAAATATTCTTTTTAAAAAAACTGTGGAATGGAGAAATACTCAGAGGGAACATAACTACCTTGTGGTGCTATTGCTTACAATCATTCCTGCGAATAGAGGAAGGGGATATTTTCCATACCTTGGCTCAGTAATAATTCAGAATGGAGACTGCAATCCAGAAATCCGAAGAAGACTAGGGCCCTTTCCACACCTTACCCTTTTTCGGTGTGGGGCTCGGGGATCGCACGAGCAGCCTCCAGCAAGAGGCTCTCACGTCCCTGCTGCTTCAGCTCCGCATGAGCTGCCTGCTCCCGAGCAGGCAGTGTGAGAGCCCTGCCTCCTCCTTCCACAGTGGAGCCGGGGAGTTTCCCAGGCTGCGCTGGGGCAGGAAGCATGACTGCTGCGGCTCCAGAGGCTCCACATGCACGACAAGTGCGCGTGGGGCCCTGGAGCAATGCGCGATCACGCACCATTTTTGGCTGAAAGCCGAAAATGAAAAAGTGCGCAAGCGGCACCTGCCCTACCCTGAAGCATCGTGCTATTGTGAGTGTGTCGTGCAGATTGCTCCTCACAATCGCGTGACGCTCCAGGCCATGCCATGTGAAAAGGGCCTAGGACTTGGAAGATCAGCTATGAAGGAACTAGTCAAGGTCCTCAGCTATAAAGATACATCCTTGAATAAAGTCAGGATCATCTACATCATATTTTTTAAGTTTCTCTGTATGGTTGTGAAAGCTGGACAGTGAAGAAAGCTGATGGGAAGAAAATCAACTCATTTGAAATGTGGTGCTAAAGAAAGGTACCCCGGACTGCCAAAAAGACAAATACATGAATCCAAGCCTGAACTCTCCCTAAAAGCCAAAATGACTAAATGGAGACTGTCATATTTTGGACATATGAGAAGACATGACTCACTAGAGAAAACAATAATGCTTGGTAACATAGAAGGCAGTGGGGAAAGAGGAAGACTGCATTACAGATGGATAGGCTCAATCAAGGAAGACACAACTCTGAGGGCCTTTCTGCACTGCACTGTTATAGCGCTGTTATTCCACTTTCAACCTCCTATGGAATTCTGGGGTTTGCAGTTTAGGGAGAAGCCTCAAAGGCCTCTCTTTAAACTGCAAACCCCAGGATTCCATGGGAGGTTGAAAGTGGAATAACAGCACTATAATCATCTAGTGTGGAAATGGCCTCAGTCTGCAAAACCCGAGCAGGGGTGTTGATAACAGGGTGACCTGGAGGTCTCCTCATTCATATGATTATCATAAGTTGAAGTCAACTTGAGGGCAATTAACAAAAAATTCTCCATTATTTCATTGCAGTGCACAGTTTGTCTGTTTTCCCTCCACCATGACACATACAACAAAGCTATGGCATTTGCTGCCAAAGAAAGGAAACCAAGCCTGCCAACAAGATATGCCTGAGGGCATTTGGATTGATTTTAGTGTCTGCATTAAGAGCTCGGATTTAAGCTCAGGCTGCCTGTCATCGTTACCTAACTGCTTCTGCTCTTGGAACATACCACAAGACCAAAATAATGTCAATCAAACTTGTTTTTAAAAAAAGAAGAAAAAACAAACCCAGGAATAAAGAGGCTACTCTGTCAGCATCAGCAACCAGGCTGTCAAAATGGCATCAGTGAACTCTGCTCGAAAGAAAGAGACCTGTTACCCATAGCAGGCTTTGTAGCCATGTCTGCAATAACAATCAGACAATTTAACCTAGCCACCCAGCTCAGTTTGTTTGCAAGATCCTTAGAAACTGTTGCATGTAATATTTCTCCATCTGGACAACAGTAAACTGGGATGCAGACTATACGTAGGGGAAAAATGATTTTTTAAAATTTTTAATTCGCAGTCCCCTGGCTAGTTTACCCAAAGCTTTTAAAGTTTACTTATTGGACTACAAATCCCCTCCGCCCCCAGGTGTCATGGGAATTTATGGAAATCACAGTCCAAAGAAGTAATTTTCAAAGTTCTGGTTTTACTTTTAATTGAGATGCTAAGAAAGAAACAGATCTGTCAGGCACAGAAAACATCTCCTTTCCGTTTCCCTGGAGGATAAGACCTGGCCTTTTGACAAAACATTCATCTTGTGTTTATTTAATAAATGGCTGCATGGAATGACAAAGTTGGAGGAGGAGGTTTTAAGATGGTGCTGTGGAGAAGGGGCAAGAAAGGTTGTATCCTGTATATCAGATGGTTTGATTTAATACAGCCGGCATTTGTAGAACTGCTGCTACATAATACACGAAGAGGAATAAAACTGGAGGGGGGAATGTCAAAAGGGAGGAAAGCCATATATCTCTGTTTCATCTACAATGTATACTCTACATCCTAAAATGCCAATAACAGAAAACCAAATAAGGCTGTCTTACCAAGAAGCATCCACAACATGACCTATGCTGAAAATTCATTCATTAATGTTTTCAGTATCTGTTTGATTTTTACTAAGCACAGTTATGAAATACTAATTAAAACTCACAAACACACATGCATAAAATAGCATTAAAATGTGTTGTTGTGGAACGAAGGGTCACTGTGTCAAACCATCAGGAACTTTTAGATTAGCAGGAACAATGGCATCATCTGCACTCCTCCTGGCTTCTCTGTTCCATGTGAGCTCAGCTGCAATCCTGCTATTACACCAGCATTTTACATTGTACTGGTTCAGACTGGGTTTGCAGGACTGAATGCTCCTCCAGACAGATATTCACACAGACACCTCGCTCAGCAAACACAGAAAGATAGGATCTCAAGGGGAAGGTTAGGCTAGAGGTTTTCTCCCTGACACATCAGGTTTCATATACAAGGAATTTCTATAGAAGAATGTTCTGTAATACAAGATTATCCCCACCGTAGTCTGAAAGAACATCATTCCCAGACATAGAGTCATCTTCTGAGGGGAGCTGGTGAACTTGGTACTGTGATGGTTGTGAATTTACTCTTGATTTTATCACCACTTCTTCTGCTGCTGCTCCAGGTTGAACGGGATCTGCTGGTGCCAAATGTAGTGAAGAGGTAGTGTCTTCCCCAGGACAGCTCCCCTATAACTGAGAACACCTGTGGACAGAACAGCAGTAAAACTATTCATCCAGTTAAGATTTTCAGGTCAGAAGTATCTCAGGGCCTGAGATTTCAGAGCAAAAACCTGAGGTCTAGGAATGACGCCTTTATCACGTCAGAGAGAATGTCACCCCAGCTATTTTCCAAGGGTGGTATTACACATGGCAGCCCTTTGTCATGCCACAGCATCAACCGCAGTTAACCAGAATGCACGTTTCAAATAATAATAATAAAAAGCTCAAATGAAAGTATGTATATGTATATATACACACACTCATGCTTTTCAACTCAGTACTCTCATCCTGAGATTCCCCTGTTGGTCTGAGAATTGGAGAAGAGGCTTTGAAGGGGATGAATGAAGCAATAAATTAGAATGCTGGGATTGACAGTAAGTAAAGTGCTAACTGCTTACGCGTGTATTAGCTCTCTGCAACCCAGCAGGTGCTACCTTGAAGGCTGCTCTGCAAAAGGCTTGCCTTGTACTTTTATCTAAGAATGGCTGAGAGAATTTCAGGAGGATCAGTGGGATGTATGAACCGACCGTGAATTATAACTTGTATCATCTTCTAACTAACTCTTTGTTCTCTTCTGTACACGTGTGTGCTAAGTTAATGATGTAATGGAAAGTTAACCAAAGTTCTTTGTTCTTCTGTGATGGGCTGGCTAAGATGAATGATTGATTGCTGACATGGTAGACCAAAGGTATATAGTGATGCTGCCTTAATTAATCGGAGCGACAGTCCTGGAAACAGCTGTCGTCCTTGCGCAAGTGATTGGTAAAATAAAAGGCTTTTTTGATTTTTCCCTGGAAACCTGGTCTTCGTCTCTTTTCTGGCCACAACATTTCTGGTGCATTGACCGGGAAACGGGGGAAGGGGCTATTCTGTCCCCCTTGACAGACGTTTGGACGTCGGGGATCGCGCTCCCCCTGACAAAACCCAGGGCACCCTCAACCTTTTGTCAAAGAGGTTTGGTTGGGGGAGTGGTGGCATCCCTGGCGACAGCGATCCAGTCAACGGACCTTGGGTTACAGCTGGAAACCAAGCCTCCCATGGCCCTTTGGTGAGAAGACCCCCCTATGTTTGGAAGGGGGAAGGGGGAACTGATCACTCCCGAGTTTTGGCCGAGTACCTCTCAACAGTGGAGAGCGAAACCCCGAAAACTCTTGGTATGGTGGAAAAATAAATGAGACGTCTCAGTTGTGGTTTAATGGGCCTGATGGGAGGTTGTTCGTCTGAATGAAAGAAGCGTGTATGAGTTGAGTGAATACCGCAGTTCCTACATCCATACTGTCGATCGTCCAGATGGCTAGGTCGGTATTAGAGTGATTGGAGTCGAACCCCCCTTTGTGTGGGCACACGGGACCCCTTACCTGTGCGTCATTACCATTTCCTATTGTGTCTTGTTTGGAACTTGGGAGGAAATGGGTGGGGGAGGAGCCGGCAGACTCCTCTGGGCTGTATGTTAAAGAATTTTAAAAGAGGATTTAGTGGAAACTTTACTATTGCTGCTGTAGTCTGGACAAAAATGGTTTGTTTCCTCTCTAGTTGTCTCTCGGCGTTTGAAGCCATTTCCTGAAGCCCCTCCTCCTTGGGCTCTCCAGAGTAAGCCATGTAGTCATTTGTTGTTTTAAGCCAGAAGTTAACTCAGCCAGAGGCTGGGAAATGGCAGAAATTAAGTCAGTGCAAAACCTCAGGTGTTAATGGGAAATAGTGAGGAAGTAATGCAGAATCTCATTGTTTTCTCTAAGTGTAAGAGGAAGAAGCCTGATTTTGTAATTCAGGCAGTGGGAGTTTTGAGTGTGAATCCAAAGGGCTCCAGAGAACTATTACTATGTCAAATGCTGCAATTAACTGGAAAAGAATCCCTTTGTCCCATGCTAAAGGCAGTGGGAGCAACTCGATGGAGATTTAATGGGCCGGCAATTAACAGCTCAAAGGGTTTCCAGGGAGGAACAGGAAAAGGCTAGCTCTCATAAATGGTTTTCGTCTCAGAGTAGGAAAGGGGGGAGGAGGAGCTCAGAGGCTTACTCTTGTGGCAAGTTGAAAGCCTCCAAGAAAGGGTTTAGAAGAGATGTATCTTCAAGCAGTTTTCTGCCTGGTTGGAGATAGCAGACATACACTGATTTAGTGAATTAATGTAAATAGGAAAAATTTCAAAGGTTTGTGTGCTCTCTCCTGTTTTGCTGGAAAGCAGTACTGTCCCCCTGCAACCCCTCCTTCCTCCTCTAGATCTTAACCCTATAGCTGCTGTTTTTGGGCTAGACATTTATTTAGCCAAGAGGTTTGGGAATAGCAGAATTAAAGTTAGTAAGTTAGTGAGAAAACAAATTTTTGCTTGACCGAGGCTCAGCAAATTACATAGTTCAAAACATTGCCAGCACACTTGCAACATTTCTAAGCAAGATAACAGCTCAATGTGCAGAGCTCAGCTTGAAGAGTCCCCTATTGTTTAAAAGCTGCATCTGAAAAGAAAGAAAAAAAAGAACTCTGCGCTCACCAGGAATTCCCCCTCACCCTTCCCTGTTGAAAGAGGAAAGAAAACAAACCTGACAGCCTGGAGATTGTAACACTAAAGGGGGGGGGGGACAGGCAGCTTCTCCCCCTTTAATGATAGAAGCAAAGTCTGGTTTCCTAGTAAATTCTCTCATGTCTCAGAAAAGGGAGAAAGAAAACTTCAGTGACTATTTAATGAGCTGTCAGTTTGCAAATTCCCATCCATTCACCATCACTTAAGGCTGTGTATGCAGTGGTAGACAAGACTCAGAAGAAATCTGGAAGAGGTCCCATAATTTTAGATAGTCCTCCTGAGGAACCAGAAGAATTACGTACACCCCCGCCATATGTTCCAGCAATTTACAACCTTCTGCACAGGCAGAAGAGGTTCTAGCAGTGCCAGCAGCAGAAGTCCAAGTGGCTCCTATGGTGGCACAAGCCACTGGACCTCCACCTATGCAAAGTAACAGAGGCACTGGCACTGCTGACAGTGAACCAGCCAACACTAAAGACCCCAGGGGGGAGATATTACTGGGAAGCTCAACGAATCCCTTCATCAATCAACAGTCTGTGGAAACACAAGGCCCCCCCCGATACCTCCTCCCCTTCGGTGATAAATATGCAGATTCCCCAAGAATCAGGAACTTTTAAAAGCCTATATCCCATATTACCAGCAGGGGAAAGGAGAATGACACATCCCCTAAGCCCCACAGATGCCTTCAATCTTAGAAATGGGCCCAAGGTGAAAGCAAAAAGGCCAAAGAGACCAGGAGAGACCCCCTCTCCAGACTCAGAGTGAAGGGAGTGGAGAGGAAGAAGAGGATGACAGTGGTGAAGAAGAGGTAGTGGCCCCATTCAGACAGATCAGCCAGTAGTTGATGTTCAGCAGCCAGGGGGGCTACCAGCGGGTTCAGAGTTATCAATATACACCCCTCATCATATCAGACCTACTAAATTGGAAGACACACTACGCAACTTATACGGAAAAGCCACAAGAAATAATAGAACTTTGCTCCAGTATCATGGCCTCATAGGTACTTTATTGGCAGGATTGTCCATAGTTGTTTTTGACCTTGTGAAAAGACAAAAGCCCAGCTTGGGAGGCCAGCCCTTTCTAATCCAACAAATAGAAAGGAGGAGGAGAAGGGGGAAGTTCAGGAATGACGGACTTAAAAGCTGCAAAACTCTATCTGACAATGAGTTTTTGGAGAAGCAGTTGACATAGGAATCTTGAACACATGGGAATTGTAGTACCTGAATAAATTTCTCCCAAGAACCCTTAGGGATTCTAATGCAAAGAACAGAGAATGCCTGTCCTTCCGCTGAGGAGACAGATGGGGGGGTGCAATAATACCAGCAATAAGGAGTGAGAGCCGCTGCCAGCATTAGTATGTGTGGCAGATGAGAAGGGGGAAGAGGCTTCCTGGAGGAGAAGCGATGGCTATGGCAGCAGCCCTCCCCCAGCTGAGGCGCCGGCCAGGGAGGCCAGGCAGGTGACGGGGGGGGAGAATGGAAGTGGCGGCAGATGCAGCAGAGGCTGCCCGAGGGATGTGAGCAGCAGAGGCTGAGAGGATGAGACAGAGAGGGAATAGGTGGCATGCCCTCCCCCACAAGCGGCAGCGACATGAAGCCTGGAAGGTATGGGCACCTTTAAGCCTAATAATAAGTAGCAGGAACAGAGGAGTCAGTCCCAAAAAGGAAGGGTTCACCCCCTCCCTTCCTTAGTTCATCTGATGTTTGGAATTTTAGAACCGGGCGGAAGAGAAAATAAAATGCAGCAGAGTCAAGCGGCTGACAGAAAAAGCTAGCAGGGCAGCCAAAAGTCCAGGGGCTGCAAGGGGCTGAAGAGGGCAAAGAAGAGCAGCTCAGCAGCCTACGGCCATACCACCCTGAACACGCCTGATCTCGTCTGATCTCGGAAGCTAAGCAGGGTCGGGCCTGGTTGGTACTTGGATGGGAGACCACCTGTGAATACCGGGAGCTGTAAGTTTTTGTAAAATCCAAAATAAGGTAGAGGTCAGAAGATGAGAAAGTGGTAGGAGACCCCAGAAGAGGATGAGGGTCTCTGGGAGTGTGCCAATGTGCCCAGTGTGGGCAGAAGAGGCATAGGTGAGAAAAATCTGGACAGATGGTGAAGACAGTCAGAGAAGGATGTGGATATGTGGTGGATGTGGAAGAGGACAGCAGAATAGATGGTCCAACTGGCATATGCAGGGACCAAATAAGGGGTGATGTATGGTGAGAATCCTTTTGTGGAAGACGACAGCAGAACTCCATGAATAATGTCAGTGGTCAGCAGTTAAGAGGAAAAGTTTTGTTCCTCACCCCATAAACAGCACAGGGCAAGGGCTCGGAGTTGTGACATTCTGGTAAGAAACGTTGGCAGCAGAAGTATGGAGAATACGGGAAAGGGCCGAGTCAGAACTGCAAAGTAGCGCCCCCTCACCATTTCCCGATAAGGTGGAAACTGGAAAGGCTCCCTGGCGCAGTCCCAGCAGGATGAAGGAGGTGATGGAGCACCCCTACAAGCAAGCTGGGAGAAGAGGTGACGGCGCACCTCTGAGTTGGGAGGGAGAAAATAAGGAAGCATTTCTGAGAGGCGATAGAGCGCCTCTCCAGTTTGGAAGTGGAATTGCAGTTAAGGGACTCTGGCTGAAGAAGGCAGAGGAGAAAGAAAAGAGAGATGCAAGCTGTGAGACAGCTAACAGACCGACAACAGCCCTGAAAAAGCCCACACACCATATAGGCTCAAACAACAGACCTGCATTTGTCCACAAGATCATCAAAGATTAAACCACTGTTCTAGGAATCACCCGGAGGAGTCACATTGTACCTGCAGTCCTCAGAACTCAGGAGAAGTGGAGGAGATGGGATCAAAGTCCTGAAGATACAGTAGTTCAACGTGAACGGCCCAAATGACAGCCCCGACTATGTTTTTTGGACTGGATGCCAGCACAGGGCAAGTGGCATGATACCACATTCATCTTCTTAGCCCATTTTATAGAAACCTCTCACTCTCATTCCATGTGCAGCCCACAACAGAGAAACCAGGAGTGTTTTTGTTTTTTCCCAGAGCCCCATTATGATGGGGAAGAAGATGCAGTACACACCTCACAGAGTCATAAAGTTGTCACCTTTCAGCAAAAGCCCTTTTGGATGGATTAAGGGAACATAATTCTACAGGAAGGAGTTAGTGCATTAGGGAAAGCTCTGAGTACAACAAGGGAGGAAATGTTAAAACAGGGGCTTCTTTCCCTACAAGCACAGGCACACCCTCTCAAACCAGGAGACATGGGTGAAGGATTGGGGCAACCTGGTCATGGGTGGAGGAGACCTATCAGGTAGTAGTGACAACCCCCACTGTGGTAAAGGTGGCCAGGATGCTGTGGTTGCAACTCGGGACACATGCATCATTCTATGCATGATCAGATCTTGAATGTGGAAAACAATAACATGGGTTGAAGCAGGTATAGGAGGGGCAGGAAGTCTGGTTTACCTATTTTATCACTAGGGATTGGAAGATATGTGTATATGGCAAACGGGCATGCCCAGGGAAATGTCTCAATGTTAACTTCTTTTCAGTTATAGCATTGGTTTTATTGAGTTGTGTGAGAAAAAGGGGGTTGGTCCTCCATAGTCAGTTCTGGAAAGCAACCAGTTTTTACAATGGTAAATAGGTATATGGTTCATCTTCTGGGATGAATTGATTTGGCCACTGAGGAAATCACTTTTCACTCGGTGCACAAACTGATATAGTTTGGCTGGCCAAAAATGAAAAGGATTCACAATAAAAGCAACAGGTACAGTACTGACAACACATGATCCCCATGGAGGGAATTGGTTTTCATGTAAGGTAGATGCGTTGCTGGCTGTCAGCCCAGCATGAAATAGGTTTAAACTATCTCTTCAGTTGTGAAGGGGTACTCAGTATTTTGGTTAAATACAACCTGTTGTCATTATGTAAATGAGTTGAATGCAAAAAGGGAAAATGCATTTTGAAGTATACACTATTAGAAGATCATTCTAGTGGTCTGCAGGCATGTGGACATGATTATCAGGTTCCCTAAGTGAGTATGGGTAAAGGCACTGTATGCAGAAGTACTTTGTACTAACGTAATGGCCTTCCTAAATCTGCCTGTCTTTACTCTGCATGTTAAAGAGCTTTTTAATCTGTAATGCTCAAGTCAATGGAAGGAGAAAGCTGTTGTGTATGCCTAAATGGTGATTGCAGAAAAGGGGGGTCAGAAGAATTCTGGGCTAGACAATGCAACTGGCACTCCAGGGCTGCCAGGCGACGCATGTCAGATCCAGCAACTGCTGAGGAAAGAAGGATTCTGGGCTAGATGATACAACTGGCACTCCGGAGGCTGCCAGGTGTCGTACATCAGACCCAGCAGCTGCTGAGGAATAGAAAATTGGGGCTAGATTTCTGCTGGGGTTACTCCAGGAAGCTAACCTCTCTACGCACAAATCAGATCCCCTCCGTTATTGGGAACAGCGTGTAATGTGTGTTAGTGAATCCTAATGCTGCTATGCTGCTATGTATCACTTGTGCTATAAGGAAATAGGAAATAGTACATGCTTGAAATTGCAAAGTTTTGAATTTAGCATGAAGGGGGGAATGAAGGGGATGAATGAAGCAATAAATTAGAATGCTGGGATTGACAGTAAGTAAAGTGCTAATTGCTTACGCGTGTATTAGCTCTCTGCAACCCAGCAGGTGCGACCTTGAAGGCTGCTCTGCAAAAGGCTTGCCTTGTACTTTTATCTAAGAATGGCTGAGAGAATTTCGGGAGGACCAGTGGGATGTATGAACCGGCCGTGAATTATAACTTGTATCATCTTCTAACTAACTCTTTGTTCTCTTCTGTACACGTGTGTGCTAAGTTAATGATGTAATGGAAAGTTAACCAAAATTCTTTGTTCTTCTGTGGTGGGCTGGCTAAGATGAATGATTGATTGCTGACATGGTAGACCAAAGGTATATAGTGATGCTGCCTTAATTAATCGGGGCGACAGTCCTGGAAACAGCTGTCGTCCTTGTGCAAGTGAATGGTAAAATAAAAGGCTTTTTTGATTTTTCCCTGGAAACCTGGTCTTCGTCTCTTTTTCAGCCACAACAGCTTGAGCCCTTAGAATGTGGAAGACTTACCTGCAGGAGCTGCTCCACCATCTACTGTCTCAATAAGATCTAGGCCCAAGAAGGCAGAGGCAGAGACTCAGAGGCTGAGGAAGTGGTGATACCTATAAAAGAGACTCTAGGTCCCTGCGTCTGGAGAGCTAGAGATCCCTTCGTCTGGAGAGCTAGAGATCCCTGCGTCTGTGATACTAGAGACCGCTGAAACTGAAAACTGTGCCTCATACTTATAGATACTGGCAATCCCAGAACCTAGCTGTAGCACTGGGTGAACACACCCTCCTCCAAAAGCTCCATGGTCACTGAAGCCAGCTCCAACAGCATGCCTGGCCTGCGCTCCTGAGGAAGTATAGGACTGCTAGGCTTCTAGCCAAAGGCTTACTTATCCCTTGATGAATGCTTCTAACTGTGCAGAAAGCGATGTCAGCCAAGGCAAACAAAGGCCCTTAGTTGAGTTTCAAAACACTTTAGAGCCACTATGGTCAATGCTCAGGGCTTCTGGGAGCTGAAGTCCAAAAACATCTGGGGACTCACAGGTTGAGAAGCACTGCATTAAAGGAGGCACTTGGCACTCTCATTGGTGCTAGACTGGGTGCCCTCGGCCCCTACGACTCAGAGCAGCTGTGGAAAGAACAGCAGTAAAACTAGAGTGTTTCAACCAAGCATGGACAACAGCTCTGAAGATAAATTGCTTCCCACATCGAAAGCCCTGCTAGGCTTACATTGGCAAGACAGATTGCTGGTTTGAAAAATCTTGTTCAGTGTCCCCTTCCCCACACACATCATTTCCCTCCCATAACAATGGGAAGTATGGTTGTTTTTTTGTTTTTGTTTTTATCCTGGCCTAGCATAAATCTGCATTGTTGTGCAAGGGAAGATCATTAGATTCTCTAGCTCAAAAGCCTTTTCTGTGGCCGGCCCACCCGCCCCCAGGCATTTTGTGTCCCAGTTTTTCCCTGTATTTTTCCCCTTTTTTTAACACCAGGGAGATGAGCTTTCCTGGGGAAAGGTGAGGGTAGGATCTTTTCCTCCAGAGATGGGCCTCTATTTATCCACCCTTATGGAGAGCTGTCCAGCACTGTCCAGTTAATTACTGGATTGTCCTATAATTTAAAATAAGACTTGAATTAAGTAATAAAAAGAATGCTTCCTTTCAAAAAAATATTGTAAAATAAACTTTAAATGCACCAAAAAACACTTAACACCTTAACACTGCCTTCTGGCTTTTTCAGACAGCTGGGTCCTACAGGATCACTGCCATAGTCTCCTAATTCTGGATGTCAATAAAGAGCAGGAGATTGGTACTAACATTGTTCTTGTCTGTATCCTGACCCTGAAGAATAGAGGAAGAAAAACCTGTGGAATTGTCTAACTCGGATGTCCAAATAAATTGACTGGCCTTGGGCACGTGAAGGGAGTTGGTATCATCATTTGCTATTTAGCCTCGCATTAGCAATGTGTCTTAGGCTAGCCCTGATAAAATACACTTCTGAGGGCTAAAGGATAGAATCCTGTAGGTGGCTTGCACATGTGCAAGTTCCTCTTCGAATGTGGTTAGACTTTTTTTAATCTTTCCAGTGCCTGATCAGTTCAAGATCACAGAAGTGGAGTTGTGCGCAATGTGTTGTTACAATTGCAGAATGACGTCCTTGGCTAATGCATCCCTCTTGCATTTGGGAACAGGGAGCAACCCTTCAGCCTCCATTTGGTTGCACAACACTGCCATTCCACATAAGGGGCCCATAGCATAATCAGTGTACAACTCTGCATGAGATTTACACTATTCCCTGCAATGTAGGATCTAAGCCACAGAGTACTACAGCACATTCAAATTCCTGTGAGAGGCCACCTAAGGTCTGGGAAAAGAGAAGGAATTTTCCTCATTGAAACCACTCCCAAGATACTGGGATTCTTTTCCTTCAAAAACAGAATAGCTGCCATTTGTTCTATATAGGAGGAAGTTAAAGACAGAGCTGGGTATTGTTACCCTGATTTCTGGGGGTCCTGTGAGGGAAACCTAAATGCTCTCCAAATGATACAAGTTGGGGAAATTAGTCAAAGAGCACAAGTTAACACTGTGAGAGGCAGGGCAATGGAGCGAGATCTTTTACCCAGCATCTACGGGGTCAGGCCAAGTCAAGGAGCACACGGAAGTGAAATAATAATTGTTGTTTTTATTAAAATACAATCAAACAAGTGTATGCAACACACTCACACAGATAACTAGAGAAATAAAGGTTGGAGCTGGATAGAGGGATTTTTAGAGGAGGTTTTTGGTATGGGAAATACTGCACCTGTCCTGAAGCCCGGGTAGTCTGAAGATAGAGTTCGTGGATATGAAGGTTCTCAGAATGTGGGACTGAGGGGAAGGCTCGCCAAGCAAAGCGGCAGCAAGGCGGTATGGAAGTCGGGAGCGATCCGAAGAAGCTCTCAAAGTCAGGGGTTCTTATAGGGGAAATTGTGGCCATAGGCTAGTCCGTACTTGGGGAAAACAATGAGTTTTGGGCTGGAGACAAAGCCTCCGAAAGGTGAGAATTTAGCATGATTGAGTTAGGTCCAAATTGTCAATAGAGTAGCCAGTATGCAAACGCAGAGTGCTTGACGATTGAGTATTCGGCTCGTCAAGCTGCTCGGGGCAGGGAATTCTTTGTAGGTAGCGTGCATACATAATGAAGATACTTGCCATGAAGTCTCCTGAAGCGACAGTTTGGCTATTTTTGGCCTGCCTGTATTTGTTTTGAATATGCCAGTGATTAGCGACCGAGCCTGTTTGCGTGCTTGTCCAGGGGCCTCGCAAGCACGTGGGAAGGAATGGGTAAGGAAGGCCAAATTATTGATATCAAAATGATATCCAGTATCCCCCAAGTCTGGCTAGAATCTGCGATAACAGTATGCTCATCAGCCCTTCCCTACATCCACTGCTGTTGTAATGTTATTCATTTATGCCCTTTAAATATCATTTTTCAGCAGGTATGCTTGCAAAGAGGTTTATATACAATAGGTAAAAGACACAGCAGAACACGCTACCTAAAAATCAGAATGAAAACAACTGGTTTTCTTTAAAATAATTATAAACATAGTTCTGCCCTGTGGTTTGTCCCTTGATACTGCTTTAGGCTGATGGAATTAGCTAGAAACAAGCTTTTATATATGAGGCACCAAATGTTTGAAAACTGAGCGTTGTGGACCATCTCCGTGAACATGAATGTTCAAAAAACACAGGGCAAACACAAGTTAATCTTGGCAATCATCCATTCTAAATGGCTGAAGACTCAGGGATAATCAACGCAATCATACAAACATAATTGCCTGCATTCAGTATATATGTGCCATAAAACAAAGTACAACATTTAGTCTCGGCCATCACATTACACCAGAATTTGGAATTCACTGTGATAGACAGACTGACTGGCTCTCTATCAATTTATGTATCTCTGTGGGACCAAAACATTTTGCTGCCTGAAATGGAGCCCAACAAGTGCTCTCTTTCTACTAATGCCAGTAACTGAATACATTGTCATCATAGAGCTAAGACTCCTGGATATCAAATGCAAGCACAGGAACCCCCATCTGAGTTAAGCATGCTGAATTCTACACTGGGATCCATTATATTTTAGAAATTTACAGCATGCTCCTTTCTTTTGCTGGACTGTAAACTGAACACTAGGGACTAGAATATCAAGATAATATTCGATACCTAAATTGACAGGTGGTAGGTTGCAGGTAATAGGCCGGAGCAAAACAACTGAAGCCTTGGCCCTTATTGTCCTTTAACACAATCTTGGGCAAACAATCCTATACTGTGCTAATATGGTCATGTCAGTGCAAAAGGTGCCATAGCCAATAACCGTTCAGTTTATGAGAGAGAGAATGCACAACCACAAAACCACAAAACAAGGTAAAAATAGCACACACATGCACACACAACATCCATGAAAACACTATCTGAGGCTGGCAGTTAGGGGTATGTCAGCTGTGCCACTGCAACACCACCTGTGCATGTAGGAAGCCAATGAATTCAGGTTAATGGAGATAGACAGAGCAGAACCAATCCTCAGTAGTGCTGCATGGACCACCCAGCTCTTCTGGGGGCCAATACACCAGGAGCCATTTCACACTCTACAGTTATAGCACTATGATCCCCCTTTAACTGCCAGGGTTACATCCTATGGAATTCGTAGGACAGAAGTACTGTCCTACTGTACTGTAATTTTGTAATGTGAAATGGCACAAAGTCTTTCAACTCAACCCTCCTCTGGGAGAGACACACAATATTCTCTCTCTCTGTGTCACTCCCTGCCCACCACCTCTTTGTGTTGCTTCATCCCACTCACTGTCTTGGCCCTTGAATCAGTAAACATCAAGAGGATATTTGCTGCCAGGAGGCCAGGCATTGTTCCCATACTGCTCAAAAGAGGCAAGTGTTAAACAGCATCTGTTTCTCTTCCTTTTTTAAGAACACTTTTGGTCCTTTACCAGCAGCAGTTCCTTTTGGTGATGAGGGCACTCCCTTGCAGCTGCAGAGCCCAGTGCATCAGTGAGCAATATACTATCCTTCTGTTGTCTTCCAGTCCTCTGTTTTCCATAGTGATGTCCTAAAGAGATAGCGAGTCTTGCAAGGAGAAAGTGGGAGGCAGAAAGACTGCTTGTGGCCTGGATCCAATAGAGTGAGAGTTAGACTCACACTTCAAAGGAGACAGATTCAGACTGTCTTGCTTAATGCCCAGAGCCAACCCAAGGCTTTTTGCTGCTTGAGGCAGTAGCAGCTGACAATTCCTATGTCAGGGAGGAGCACTGAATCCAAAGAACAAGGTGACACCTCACTCCTCATTCCAATTCCAGTGGGATCTGACTCTTACTTCAACACTGGCAATACAGCAATGTCTTCCACCATTCTAGAGAACAGCAGGTTTGTTTAAGGGTGGAAAAGGGGTTGTATGGCACAAACACCTCCACGAAAAGAGAAGGGAGACTCAGGAAGAATGAGTAGATGTGGAGCTACCGCTGGCATCTCCATCATCTGCTTCCTGGAGGACTTGGCCTAATGGGGGGATGAGGTCTGCTAAGATCTGTAGGGCTGACATTGAACTACCTCCTATATCATCCCAAGATCAGCTACATCCTCTTAGGCAGGGCAGTTCATTGTGGATGGTGTCCACAGGGCTATCACTTTGTACTTCTCAGGCAAGAGCTAAAGAATACCCCCTCTGGTCCAGATATTTACCCCTTCTCAGGCTGGAGGGACTGATCTTGTTACATGCCTTCAAGTTGTTTCTGACTTGCAGTGACCATAAGGAGACCCTTTCATCTGGCTTCTTGGCAAGATTTATTCAGAAGGGGTTTGCCTTTGCCTGAGGTTGAGAGGGTATGACTTGCCCAAGGTCACCCAGGCTGAGTGGAGATTTGAAGCCTGGTCTCCAGAGTTCTAATCCAGTACTTAAACCACTACATCACACTTGCTCTCTGGTCAAAACAGGTTGCCTGATTGCTCATATCACACCACATCGCAGCAGTAGGTGTCAGAAGGGAACAACATTAGCTGAGATGTGAGCTGCACATTTAAAAAAATAACCACAGGGAATATGTTGGAAAGAGACTTGTATGCTCCAGAAGGTTTCTGTAATTACGCTTAGTAATACTTTAATTGTATTATTGATTACTGGTTCAGGCAGTAAGCTGTTTGATTAAGGACTCCTTTTCTGTGAGGAAAACTTGGACCTTTTTGCCTTGACAACTTGATCAGTTGTACTTTACATGTGCACAACCCACTCCATTTGGTTTCCTTTTCTTTTTCCTGAATGGTGGATGTGGAGACTGGCCTTTTCAGAGTCACTTTCCATTGATAAGGAAATGCACTGGAAAGTGATGGTGTCAGTGTAAAGAGTGATTTATTTGTAAAGGAACAGGTTAAAAAGGAGTGAGAGGGAAGTAGCAGAAACCAACACACAGTGAGCAGCCCAAGATACTTGGATGCCTGTGGTGAACAACAGGATACTCCAAATCCATTCCATGTAAAAAAGCAGATGGGACTAAAAGCTGAATTTTGCTTCAGCACTGAAGATGGAGCAAAATCGTCTTCTCTCACACAGAAAGGTAGTACAGTTAAGCAAGCATGAGACAAGCCACATATCCCTCTCCTATACTACCCTTCTGTTGTCTCCCATATCTGCCACCTGAAGTCACATCCCCACTCTGTCTAATGTTACAGTTGGCCACAGGGTGTACCTATATTATGCAATTATAGCATTATGATTCCATCTTAACTACCATTGTTTCATCCTATAGAATCCTCAGATTTGTAATTTAGTGAGGTACTCAGATTCCTCTACTGTAGTTCAGGGTAGTGGACCAGAGCTCCCAAGTAGAGGCTTCTAAGTACCTCAATAAACTACAAATCCCAGGATTCTATATGATAGAATCTGTATGATAGAGCCATGGTAGTGAAATGGCATCAAACTGCTATGATTGCATAATATCATGGCCAACACATACAGTCTGTCAGGCAGCATGATTGGACCAGAACACCAGCCCATTAAACAACTTATGATTCTTTTGGGGGGATGTACATCTTTGACAGTAATAAAATTCATTTGATAAAGTGAAGCCTATCAGCCTGTCCTTTTCTGTGAAATAATGTCAAGGTTCCGTACCGGAAGGTCATAGGGAGGTGCCCGAGATGTTAGACCTTGTTACCTCTAGCGGCACCCAATCTTCTGTGGAATGGCATTTGAAAGGCAAACAGCTCAGTATCCTTTGGGCCCAGTCAAGTCTCACACTTCTCTTTCCAAATTTGTCATGCTAGAATTATGATCTCACCAATGGCACTACCTTTCTATGGTGGTGGGATCACATGCTTCCATAAGGCAAGAGACTGATGGTAGAAGTGCCACTTGTAGGGTCTCCCATGTCAGACAGGCTTCTGCTGAGAAGCCAGATTAAATGTGCCAAACATTTAATCTGGGCAGCAGCAGTAGTGGGTGGAGAATAATCCAAAGACAATGGCAAGAGTGCCATAACTAATGCTTCTTAGTACTGCATAGAAGGAGGTGTGGTAAACATCTTTTTGTTTTTGTTTTTTCCAATTTTTTTTATTAAAAACAGTCAATCTGTATTATAGTAAACCTCATCAATACATATTCATTATTTTTACAATACCATTAAAACAAGAAAAAAATTAACAAATGCTTATATATATCAAGTTACCTGTATATATCTACTTATACCATGTTTATTTCCAAATAGTAATATATAATCTTCTATATTCTATTCATCTGTCTTCTATTTATGTTCTCCCTTCTATAATCCAATTCTTAAAACTTCCTCCCTTCCCTAGTTTGAACCATTCTTTACTGTTAGTTTGTATGTGATCTCCTTAAATTAGATATATCTTCGTAGACTTGTCCCTTCAAACTGTGATATCAAATAAATATTACGTTCATTTTGAAACTGTATTATCCTGTCATCAATCATGAATCTCGCTCATTTATTATCCTCTTGACATAACCTTATCCAGTTTTCTTCGACAGATTTCTTGATTGATCTCATAATTCTCGTTCTCTTATTAGTCTCCCCACTCTTCATTCTATCTGTTAAATCCTCTAAAATTGCGTATTCTCAGACTTTGTCTAGCCATTCTTCTATTGTGGGTGTTTCTTCTCTTTTCCAATATTTTGCGTAAACAGTCCTTGCAGCCATGGTCATGTACAGAATTGCTTCTTCGTATTTCTTATATTTCCTATCAATTTGGCATGTCATGTTCAATAAACAGATTTCAGGTGTGAGAGGGAACTCTATTTGAAGAACATCAGTCATTACTTTGTGTATTTTTTTCCAGTATCTTGTTGCCTTTGAACACAACCACCACATGTGGTAAAAAGTCTTATCCTCTTGTATACATTTCCAGCAACTCTTCTCCTTTGTTTTGTACATCTTACTTAGTTTCACAGGATCTAAATACCATCTGTGCAACATCTTGAAGTAATTTTCTTTTAGGCTCTGCACTAGTGTAAATTTATGTGTCATAATCCAGCTTTTTTCCCATTGTTCTAGTTTTGTTTCATGTCCCATATTTTGAGCCCACATTATCATTGTTTCTTTTATTATTTTGTTTTCTAATTCTCGATCTAGTATAAATTTGTACAGTGAGGATGTCAAATGTTCCTTTTTTTCAAAAATCAGTTTTTCCCATTCACTTAATTATGTAGCTGTTTCTATTCCCTCTAGTTTTAGATCTACTTTTGTTCTTTCCTTAAGTTGCATATATGGAAACCATTGACATTTCCATCCCTCTTCTAACAATTCTTCTCCTGTCTTAATTCGTTGGCCATTTTTCAAATCATTTATGATTAAGTCTTTATACATGAGCCACTTGTCTGCTGGATCTTTCCATCTTCCTAGGAATGCCTCTTGCGGTGATATCCATAATGGTATCTTTATATATAGTTTCCTCTTCCATATCTTCCAAATTTCAAATAAGGGTTTTCTTATATAATGATTGAGAAAATCCTTGTCTGCTTTCACATAAACATCTTTTTGAAGATCTTATACCAGAAAAACCCTATGATGAGACAGTCCAAAATGAAAAAAAAAGAAATAATGCAGAAGAAGAGACTCCTAGGCCTGATGGCACTCAACAAGCTACTGGGGAAGAGCAGGGAACAATTCTGCACTATTAGGCCTAATCAACTGGGAACCACAAGAAATAGTGTTTGGGAGAGTCAGGAAGGGAATACTGGCTGTGGCCATTCCCCACATTCCCCAGTAGAGTGATCGCTGTGGTTGATTTCTCCCAAACTTAAAGGGACAAAATAATTAAATCTGTAAATAGAGAGATTATGAAGCCAGGGTCTACGTATCATTCCTGTGGCAAGTATATCTGAAATTCGCCCAAAACAGATCCTTCATTATTTGAGTGTCTCATTTTAGGCACAACTAATTTGTAGAAGGATTCTCTCAAATTAAGGGCAATTGACCTTACATTTACATTCCTCTGATCACAGCAAACTGAATGAACCACGAATGAGAAGTGGGGAAAAATTGCTACTCTGTTGCAGAAGAACTAAATAGTTTGATTCCCATGTAACAACCTTCCTTGACTAATGCCTTTCAGATGGGTTAGATTACAACTCACATAATTCCACAGCTTGGTTATGGAATTATGGGAGTGGTAGTCCAAAACATCCAGAAGAAACACCAAGTTGGGAGATGCTGCCATACAGTGTAATAGCCGCAAGGATAATTTTAACCAACCATTGGTTCATTCATCAGGGTGGAATGATACAGTCTGTCTCCAGTGCCTTCATACTGTGGTAGCAGCACCAGCTTCTTTCTTTCTTTCTTTCTTTCTTTCTTTCTTTCTTTCTTTCTTTCTTTCTTTCTTTCTTTTATTTTATTGTATTTCTAAGCTGCCTTTCTCCCAAAATTGGCACCCAAGGTGGGGTAGGTGAAGGAGTAGGCAGTCACGTAGGGATGGGGGCGATTTGCCCCGGGGAGCAATGTTTTTAGGGCATCCTGGCCCATAGCCACACCCCTGCGCACCCTGGCCATGCCCCACATGCTCTGGCCGTGCCCCCATGTACTGTGGCTACACCCTCATGGACAGTGGCCATGCCCACACACCATAGCCACACACCCCTCCACACACTCCAAGTTCCACCACTGGGGGTAGGTGGTGATGAAGGGGTAGATGGACACTTAACTCTGCTTTGTCCATGGCTTTCTACCTCTGACTTCCCTCCACGAGTTCAATTTCCAAACAGAAAAGAAGTTTGAAGAGAAAAAGTAGTTGGAGAGAAGAACTGGGACAGAAAAACATATCTGAAGCATTAGAAGTGCCTTCTTTCCCCATTCCTCCTCCACCCACCACGCACTTCTTCCGACAGATTCAAATTACAAGAAAAGAAATTCCACCTAAAAACTAGAAAGAACTTCCTAGTGGTGAGAGCTGTATGACAGTCGAATAGGCTGCCTCAAAAGTGACTGGACTATCCTTCTTTGGAGGTCCTTCAACAGAAGTTGGATAGGCATCTTTCAGGATTGGACTAGATGGCCATTGCAGCTACCTGAAACTCTGTGATGCTATAATTCTGTCATAGAAATCAAGTTTTCTCAACCCAACTTGGCAGGAAGGAGTGATGGGAAGCCTTTAAAGCAGGACTGGGAAACCATTGTTGCTACATGCCTTCAAGTCAACACCAAACTATGGTGACCTTCTCATTGGGTTTTCCTGACAATGTGGCTTTCAATGGGTGATTGGGGATTTGAAGCCTACTTTCCAAGAGTTCTAGTCAAATACTCAAACCCTTGCACCACATTGGTCAATCCTTTTACTGGCTCACACAGGCATACCAGCCAGCAGGATATAGTGCTTTGAGAATTGTCAACAATGGCAAAACTCCTCTATGTAAAGCTTGCCCCAAAAACTCTGTGATAAGTTTACCTTAGGGTTGCCATAAATTAGAAAAGACTTGAAGGCACAAAACAACTGAGAAGCCTTTGGTCCTCCAGATGTTTTGAACTACAGTTCCCATAATCTCTTACCATTCTCCATGCTGGAAGCAGAATCATAGAATCATAGAGTTGGAAGAGACCCCAGGGGCCATCCAGTCCAATCCCCTGCTATGCAGGAACATACATCAAAGCATTCCCAACAGATGGCCATTCAGCCTCGGCTTAAAAACCTCCAAAGAAGGAGACTCCACTACACTCTGAGGCAGCATATTCCACTGCCTGACAGCTCTGACCATCAGGAAGTTCTTCCTGAGGTTCAGGTGGAATCTCCTTTCCTGAAGTTTGAATCTAACTGAATCCATTACTCCTGCTTTCCTTAATATCTGAAGTCCTTAATATCTGGAAGGCTAAATGTTCTTGACCTCTGTGTTCAAAGACATCTCTGAGGCTAGATAGTTCCACTTTCACTTGTACATCCTTCTCATGACTAGTTACCTGTTTTCCTTCATTCTGCATTTTTTCTGGATTACTGCCCAGTTCAACTGCCAGTGTAGTACACTGGTTTGAGCATTGGACTACAACCCTGCTCAGCCATGGAAATTCACTGGTTGGTCTTGGGCATGTCACATACTCTCAGCCCCCAGAAAACCCCATAAAAGGACTTATGGATTGCCATAAGTCAGGAACAACTTGAAGCATACAACAACTACAACAACAACAACAAAAACAAGCCAAATTCAAAGCAGCTGCAAATGGAAATATAGTTCAGCCACCACACAAGCTTTGTATCCTGTTTTTTTTTCCTCCAGAAAGGTGGGATGGTGGTAGTGGAGAAGAACTTACCTCACTCCCACCTGAGGTGACCAGGAGGCAAAAGAAGATTTGTTTAGGGTCACTCCTCTCATTAGTGAGGCTGTCTCTCTCAAGCCAGAGATCTGGGGTGTCAAGAAAGGGCAGCACTGTAAGTCAGGTAATATATTCCTGCTACAGGTATACCTCAGTTAATGAAGCAGGTGTATTCCTGGGCATCACTTCTTTAACAGAGAATTTGGTACCAGAAGAACAGGGAAAGAATAGAGGCAGGTTCCTACAGCACCAAAAACAAAAGCAGTTCAACATGTTACAGCAGACTTTTTATTCAAAACTAACAATATGCACATGTGAAATGAAACAACCAGGTCAGGAGAGCCTTGCATAAATAACCATTCTAGAGACAATTGAAGGCTTCTTCCAAAATCCATCTAGGGATTATTTTTCTTTCACCAGCCTCCACTTTTCTTATGATTTCCATTTTGAAGGCCATGTTTCTAGATCCATGCTTTTAAAACTTGCTGGAGATAGCTGGAGAGGCAGGATCATCTATTTTTTCTTCCCCCCCCCCACTTTTCTCTCTGTTTTGTTCCAAACTCATGCTCAGTAAAGGATTCTGGAAGCAGCTTCTGTTTATCTTACAGGTACAAATATGGCCACAGTATGATAGGTTATGATACAATCCCCTCTTTCCCAGCTCAAGCTTGATTACATTGTTCACCACAGACACACTGCTGCAGTACCAAAATCTGTGTTTTTTCTGCCCTCCTTTGCCATCTGTCAATGCCTATGCTGCTCAGAAAAGTCTTCAGTCAGACAGAGGACGAGGAATAAAATGGAGCTGACAGGCACAAAAAGGAGCTTTGCTATCAGAGTCTTTGTTAACTAAGGTATACGTACATATTTATCTCATCAGAGATGGAAAGTGTTGTTTCCAGTTTCATGTGCTGAACTAGGCTTCCTGATTTAGGGTACTGTGCATTTTGACATCATTCAATGGGGAATATATTTTGTTGCTTCCTCTGCTTCAGGCAGAAACATGTCTTAGATGAACCTTTGGATGTGAGTCACCATGAAGCCTGGTAGGGTGGAGGGCAAACAGGTTTTGGTACATGGGCATAATAACCAAGGACATTCTCCAGTTCACAAAATAGATTTGGTGTGGTGAATCCATTCCAAGCTTTAATCTGAATTTTAAAAGAGCTATCCAGTTTAAAGGATTGTTTTCAGCACCCTGGACAGCTCCTTCAAAAGCCAAGAGCTTAGATTTGATTCACCATCCCAATGACATCAGAGCCATAAGCCTGCACTGGCTGAGAATGTGCAAGAAAAAAGCATTGCAATTGGATCCATGTGGAAATTGCTGGCAGAATCGGCAAATACAGTTTTCTTGGAGGGAATTCAGAAGCTGCAATTGATTGAGATTCCTGTGACTTTTCCTTTAAACAGGGCTGTCCATTGTAATAACAGCAAACAGCACGACATTATTTTTTTCAAATTTATCTTCCACTTTGAAGTTTAACAAGGACCCTCTGCAAAAGTGGCTCCTCTCTGGCCCTTCCCAGTCTTTGCAGTGCTTGTAAGGTGAGTGAGCTCCCCTTCTAAGTTTAATTTCCTTTGGCACATTTGTTTTTTCCTGGCCTGTTAAATGGTTCCAGTTTTACCTCCTTGCCTTTAGGAAACTAGTTATGAGTTTGTTCATCGTTAAGCAGAAATGCAATTACTGTGAATTCCACCTGCTGGACATTGATTTGATTTTGTTTCAAGGGGGAGTAGAAAGATTTGCAAAGATTGGGCACACAGGATAGAGAACATCACCTTTCTCCAGTACTGGACTGGAGCAAGTCCTATTTATCACATCATCCTACTGCTTCCAGATGTTCTCCCCCAGCCTTCCTCTTCCTTGGCAAAGAACACCATGGCCCGTCTGCAAACAGGCCCACTGCTCTCGATTCCTGGTGATAATTCCATGTCTGCAGTTTTAGAACCCCTTTTAACCATACACAAACAGAATGTCTTTTAGGGCTGCAACTCACACTTTGGGGTTAGAGGAGAGACGAGAACCATGTAGTCTTCCACAGAGCCCTCCAAGGTTGATGGAGTGCAAATCCCAGCAGCCCTAGTAGCAATGGCCAGTGGTGAAACTTGTAGTCCAACAAATCTGAAGAGCTAAATGATTCCCACTCCCAATTTGAGTGCTGAACTCTCAGCAACCCTAGTCTCAGGTCTGCCACTGCACTAGCATCAGGTGTTGTGCCTTGCCTGGAGGAGACAAGTACCAGGGGGATGAGCCCCAACTGGAATCAGAGGAGGCTAGCAGCCCTGTTGTGAGAGAAGCAGAGCCTAGGCTATTCTAGGCAGCACCTGCAGATTTTGGGGGAGGAAGCAGAATCTCTGTACTCTGTCATACATCCACAGCTCAAACACCAAGACCAGAAATGCTCTTCCTCACTTTAAGTAAACTATGCTGAGTTAATAAGGCCAGCTGTCATAATTTACTGTTAGCTATAAATTGGCTCAGCCAAGACCTTTCTGGTGCGTAGGACAATAAAACCAATACTTCCTGATGACTTTGTGTAATCTCCTCAGCTTCCTGTATCTCTGAACTTTGGTTTGAATTTGGTCTAATCCAGGGCTTTCCAAATGCAACACATTAGTGTGTTGCCTGTAGTATGCTGGTGTGTCACCTCCCCAGCTGAGAAAGACACCCCCACCCAAGCCTGGCCCACTGCTGTCACTCTCACTGAGGCCTTTCTCCAGCAACAGTGATGGCAGTGGGAAAGGACCAGGTGGGAAGAGGCTGCTCTTCCCCCTGCCTTTGCTCTTGCTGGGGCCTTTCCTGGCAAGGGTGATGGCAGCAGGCCAGGATCAGGCCTTTCTCTACCCTAGATACGCATCTGGGTACCTCTGGTTTGCTAGTAAAGCTGAATTACTGTGTTGCAAAATGATGCATGTCAAAAAAGTGTGTCACCAACTTGAAAAGTTTGGAAAACTCTGGTCTAATCTCTCTTACAGCTCCCTTCTCAGTTTTGGACTCAGCTCAGGACTGTTTGCTTCATTTGACTTTGGACTGTTTGGATTACAATTCCACTTCTATGGATACTGGTATCATCTTGGGATGGGACTGGCTTTCCCTGGTCAGTCTCTGTGGGCTAGTGGTATGTACTCTTGGGGGTACACACAGTTTAATACAGGATGCTAGTGGTGTCATGGGGGCAGGACTTGCAGAGTGAAAGCACTGGGACTTTTATTAGAAAGGACTACCATAAGTCATATGCTACCTGCCTCTGACTCATCCTATTCCAACTGATCTGAGCTACAGTCCTAACAATGGAGTGAGGCTGGATGAGTTTTCCCAGCCACAGTATATATATATAGCTCTTGACACACTTTTGGTGTGCTTTGGTCTTGAATGAGCAATTAAAAGTCACTGGATTTACAAAAGACCCTGTTGGAGATTAAAATATTAGAACTAGTTTGTTGACGAAGACCAGAGCAGCTATACGCCATCCTTTTTACTTCCCCTTTGTGGGCATTGCAGGAAAGGAGCTATGGGGACTATTATTTAAAAAACAAGGTTTCAAAATTTACCACAACACCATCAACCAGGAAAAAAACACAAGTGGCAAGGATTAAAGAGCTGGAAGCAGATGATACTGTCAAAGTCAGAACAAAGTTCAGGATCCAAAAGAGACAAGCTAGAGATCAAACATCCACTGAAACAAGAAAGTCCATGGTCACTCTATGGCCATTTCTGCACTAGACTGTTATAGTGCTACTATTCCACTTTCAACATCCTATGGAATCCTGGGGTTTGCAGTTTAGGAAGGGGCCTCAGGACCAGCAGTGGAGCTTGGAGTGTGTGAAGCAGGGCCGGAAGGAGGGAGTGGCTGCGGGGTGTGGGGAAGTGGCTGCGGGGCATTGGGGTGTGGCCATGGCACGCGGGGCATAACTATGAGCTGGGATGCCCCAAAAACATTGCTGCCAGGGGCAAACCGCCCCCATCGCCCCTCTATCGCTACGCGACTGCTCAAGGCCCCTCCTTAAACTGTAAACCCCAGGATTACATAGAATGTTGAAAGTGGAATAATAGCACTTTAACAGTCTAGTGCAGAAATGGCTTATGATATCAAAACCTGTGAGCTGGCTTAGCTTCAAAGGGTTTGTAGGCATCTGCTTGTGGACTCAGGTAACTGCATGAAAGCTGGCTATGGTAATCAAGTTATTCTTTTTTAAGTTGGAACTTCAAGATCTCTAAATCCTTTAAAAGAATTTTTATTTATCTTAAAACCACAAAACACAACCAACTGCTACCTTTCAGAACTGCTACTACTACACATCTATATTACCCAACTACCTCCCCAACCTCCCCCAACACTAATCCAAAACACACACATAATAGCCCTCCCCATCCAAATAATAAAAAATTGATTTCCAACACCGTCAACTGAAACTATACATCAAATTTAACTAGACAGTTCTGTTACATAAATATTACTTCCTTTGCTATAACGACTATATACTAATCAAAATTACTGACTGATACATTAACCTCTTTGTTTTGTAAAAAATACATTAAGAGGTTCCAGTCTTCTGTTACCCTGTTTACTGAGGGTCCCGGGAGGGACACCTAAATATCCAAACAATAAAACACAATTTTGGGGAAAATTAGCTGGTGCACTCTGTTACCTTGTTTCTCGGGGGTCCTGGGGAGGATGCCCAAATGACCAAATATTAACACAAAATTGGGGAAATTAACTGGAGCAGATTCAAAGGCTAGCTAGAGGCAGGGTAACCCAGCAGGACCTTTTTGCCCTATGTATACAGCGTCAGACCAGTGAGCCAAACAAATTACAGAGTAAACCAATTAATGTTTTATTGAAAAGTAAACAAATAAGACAAACAATCACACCACTAACTAAATAAGAAATAGGAAAATGGAAATGAATTTTAGGGATAGGCAATACGACCTGATCACGTAGTCCTGAACAGCTGAAGAAGATGAGACTTAGTAGAATTCCTGGGGAGCTCGCTATACAGGCTGGCAGCAAGGCGGGGTGAAACTCAAAAAGTGGCTCTCTCAACTATCAGAACTAGGGGTTTTTAATAACAAAAATTGTGCCTGCGATCCATGTCATAAACTTTGAGAACAAAGTTAACTTTGAAATGCACCAAAAGGCTTAGAAGTGGATCAAAACATCAATCATGCAGCCCAAGTGCCAATCGATGGACACTTTTTATGGTCTTGTATTTATGGGCGTGAATCAGGTATCTTGTGAGATGAAAGGAATAAACCATCCAGATCCCGGAACAACAACCAAGGCTTTGAAATGCCCGCCTGAGAGAGGGGAAGTTGGAATTCCTGTCATTAAACGGCTGCTCCTTTTGTCTGTGTTTTCTCAGGATCCTGGCAAACATATGAGCCAGGGTGCCATGGAAAGGTCAAATTATTTGATATCACAAAGGATATCTAGTGCTATCAAAGTGTATGCCTAAATCATAGTTACAACTCACTTAAGCTAGTGAGAGGCAGGGTAATTTAGCGGGATCTTGCAACCCAGCGTCTACGGGGTCAGGTCAGTCAAGCAGCCAGACGGGTTTAAAGTAATAAAATGATGTTTTATTGAATACAAACAAATATTAAAGGCACCGCAGTCACACAGCTAACTAAGAAATTAGAGGTTGAATTAAGGATTGGGACTTTCAGAGGAAAATGGGTGATGTGACACCTGTCTCGTTGTCCTGGACCTCGGGAGAGAAGCCGGGGGTGCAAGGAAGAAGCTCAGCTCGATTAGCTGAGAGGAGCTTGCCAAGCAACACAGCAGCAAGACGGGATGAAACTCAGGTGCGATCTGAGGAAGGTCTCGGAATCAGATGTTTTTATAGGTTGAATTGGGACTGCAGACTATGCCTTACTTAGGGAAAACAATGAGTTTTGGGTGCGAGACAATGTCTCGGAAAGGTCACAACTTTGCATGATGGAATCAGAGCCAAATTAACAATAGTGTGGCCAGTATGCAAATGCGCAGCACTTACCAGTGGACAGCACAACCTTTGTCCTGTAGCCTGCTTGGGGCAGGAAGCCTTTGTTAGTATCGTGCATATGTAATGAGGTATTTGCTGGAGAGGTCCCTGAAGCGATGAACCGGCTGTGTCTGGCCTGCCTGGGTGGAGAATGGAATGTCCAGCAATTATCGGCCATGCCTGTTTGCGTGCTTGTCCAGTGGCCTCGCAAACACATGGAGCGGGGTGGTAGGGGAAAGCCGAATTGTTTGATATCAAAATGATATCGGGGGCTATCTCCGGGTAGGCCTAGACTGCAGTAACACTTCTACAAAATAATCTGTGGTCTTCTCTCTTAAAAGAAATGTCGATTTGTCTATTTCTGCTATGCCCATCAACTTAACCAACCGATCTTCTTTGGCTGGAATCTCATTACTCTTCCATTTCTGGGTGTATATTAATCTTGCTGCTGACACCATGTATAATAGAAGTCTCCCATTTTTTTCCCAGTGAATCTTCCATCAGACCCAACAACTCTAGTTCTTTCTGAAAATTTGTTTTCAAAATCTTTTTCAGCATAAGGTATATCTGATTACAGAATTTTTTGGTTTTATCACATGTCCACCACATATGGCAAACGATTCCTACATGTTGTTCCCATTTCCAACACTTATTTGGTGCATCTTTATACATTTTGGCCAATTTTTCTGACATCAGATACCATCTGTACACCATCTTACGAAAATTCTCTTTAAGATCATAACAGAGAGTAAATTTTAGTTCTTCGGACCACATTTTCCCCATTGCTCCAATATGATATTGTGGCCATTTCCACACGGGGTATTTAAAACAGTGCAGTGCGTCCTCCACAGAGGATGTCTGCACCTTGGAGCGGACTGGGTTTGGACTACTTACAGTAGATCTGCACCTTAGTCCACTCCGGAACGACCCCAAGTGGTCCTCCAGTGTGCTTTTGAAAGACCTGATTTTTCCAGTCTTTCAAAAGCATGGAGCATGCCACTGCAAGCCTGCTCCCTTGTGCAGATTCACAGGCTTGCACCAATGCGAGTCTGCGATCTACCGAGGGCGGGCTTTAGGCTGGCGAGCTTCACTGGTTGGTTGAGACCCATGACCAACTGAAAGCTGCCATTTTGGACACTAGAGTAGTGCGGATTGATGACCATGCATTGCTCCTCCTCATCTCGTACTGGACCGGATCGCCAGAAGATCCGGTAAATAGTGGCGCGGGGCGATTCCCTTGTCCCATGCGGAAATGGCCTGTGTCCACATTTTGAGTCCCTTTTATGATACAGTTTTTCACCACTTCTTATTTCATCTCTAAGTTTATGTTTTCCCAGTTAGATGTTTCTTGTCTATATCAAGATGTTTCTCAAACTCATTCTCTGTTAAATCGAAATCATACTTTTAAAAATCTTTCTTATATTGTCTAACAATTTGTCTATATGAGAACTATTGGAAACTGAATCCTCATTGTATTAACTGTTCAATTGATTTAATTCTATTATAATCTGGTCTCCAATACATCATGGCAAGTCAACTACCTTTCTTTAGCTGTCATTTTCTATAAAACATTTATTGTGGTGATACCCACAGTGGCATTTTTGGACAGAGCTTTGTATCTATTCCATATTCTCAACAAAGCTCCCATGTAGTGATTATTAAGTGAAACATTAATTTTATTTTTTACATACACTAGGACCCCGGTATCTGTGGATTCATTATCCGCTGATTCAATTATCCGCGGTTGGTGACAGGCGTGCAGAGAACGGGCACTCACCCACTCTGCACGCCCCTGCTGGCTGGAGCAAGTGAGCGAGCAAGCAGAAGCCCTGGGGCACGGAGGGATGCAGCGAAAGCCACACCACTGCAGGCCTGATCCTGGGTGTTCGCACGAGCTCAGGGCCTGGAGCATGCAGGGACATGGCGATAGCCGGCCCTACATGCCGCTGTGGGAAAACTGTACTTTAAAATCTTTTGGGGGGTATTGACAGGCCATTCGCTAATATCCACAGATTTCACTATCCATGGGGCCCCCCGGAACCAATCCCCCACAGATATAGGGGTCCTACTGTACCAGTTATCCATGCCAGCCAAATCTCAGTTCATGTCCCTTCAAGTCTAATAGCTTCTTATTTACTAACATAATCCAGTCTTTAATCCATACTAAACCACATGCAACAAAACAGAATTTCAAATCTGGTAAACTCAGATCTCCTCTCTGTTTGTTATCTTGTAAAATTTTTATATTTAACTCTAGGTTTCTTTCCTTAATTTGGTTAAATCATGCTGACATTGTTTAAGAAATAAATAATTTTTCAAAATCAGTACTGTCTGAAACAAGTACAACATTCTGGGAAACACATTAATTTTTATCACTGAAATCCTACCTATTGATGATAAATTAATGTTTAATATAAATTAATAAATTTTTCCCATCATTATTAATCTCACTTAATTTCATTCCATATTTTAACATAATTATTCTTCAGACCATACAATTCATATTCCTCAAGGTAATGCCCAGGTATTTTACTTTTTGTTTTCAATTGTAAAGTTAGACGTTTGTGTTGGAGTGTCCTGTTCCAACTTTCTGCTGCACGGTTTTCTAATGCTGCTTGTGCTGACACAGATGGTCATTACCCCAAGATATGGGTGACTCAGGGGTCCACCCATAATGCCAGTACTTCCACATGACAATGGGGAATTAATTAGCTCAATTAGGAGGCCTGTGGAAAGGGAGTAACCTGACGAGATCTTTCCACCAATGTTTACAAGGTCCTTGCAGGAAAGAATCAGTCAGAGATTCAAAAGTAAATTAAAAATGTGTTTTATTGAGGGGAATTCACTCATGCATGCATGCAGGATACAAACAGTCACACATTCACACAAAGAGGATAAAGGGAGGAAAAAATATGGATAGAAAGGCTAAGGGTTTGGAGTTATAATTGCCAGTCCAGAAGTGAAGAAGCAGTGGAGTGGCTTAGACTTGTGTCTAAGGGCAGACCAAACTGGGATTCAGAGCGACACAGTTGTGTCCAACATTTCAGGTACTGTATTGAACTGCTCAAAACAGAGGGTTTTTATATTCTATTTCCCTCCCTGAAGAGGTGTGACTTAATTGCTTTCTGGCAGAGTAAACAAAAGAGGTCTGGAATGGACTGATTGTTTCAATGGCTTTGTTGAATAATGTGACTGGGGAATATTTTGACAGGAAATGCACACAGCAGGGGTGCTTGCCTGCTGCATCTGGGCTTGACTATTATTTTCTGAGGTTGGGCAGTTGAGAGGACTAGCTTAGAGCCATTAAGTCAGGCTTTCTCAGCTAACCCACACTGAACTTATGACCTGGCCATGCTAAGGTCACCTCTGATCTACTTTTGCACATCTTCCCTGCCAGCATCCTTTTTCCACGTGGCCTTTCAGTCATAAGTATATATAACTTAATTTCATGGCTAATTAATATTTGCCAGTTAGACCAGATCAAAGTGCACGGGTGTATGGCTGCTAACATGGTAAGGCACTGGCTTACTTGGCTGTTGGACACAAGAGTCTTTATATCAGTAGGTTCTATATCTATATGCACAGAAACAGTGGCTAGAAAAAGAATTCAAAAAATGAGGCCAAATACTTTGAGAGGCAGAAAGTATAGTCTGTGATAATTCTTGTAATTCAGGATCATCATAATGACCATACACAATTGCAGTAACTGCTAACACAATACACTTAGCTCAGCTTTGCTATGTTAAGGTATGTCTGTAGTGGCCAAAGAAACAATGGGTCTTATCTAACTGATTCCAGACCCTTTTAAATCAATGGGGAAAGCAATCATGATTAACAAGCCCTGTGGTTTCAGTGGGTCTATTCCAAACATGATTAAGTATGAGTCCACTCCCATTATATTAGACTCCACATGGTTAATTTTTTTCTCTGTGGTGTACAGTATAGATCACTAAATATACATGTATTTGCCAAGCGAGGATCACACTTCATGCATTAGATAAATTTGACTATAATCCATGAAAGCTTGTGCTATAGTGAAACGAAGTCACCTAAACATTCTTTGTAATTTGAGACCTTACAGACCTTTCCATCTGAAGTGGTTAGAATAATGGTGACTGGTGGAATCTGAGAACTGGAGGTCCCACAAAAGTAACATTTGTAAGCGCTGTCTAGTATACAGTTGATTCTTTCTACATACTTATGTGGATCTACATGAAATATCTACTCATTTGTGTCCATTAACATGTTGAAAGTTGTTTACTCTACAGGATTGTACTGAAGCTGGTACATGATATTGCATGAAAGGGTGCTGAAACAAAGAGATGGTTTTGCTAAAGGAAGATCTCTGTTGACGTTTTGCAGAGTGGCGGCAATGAGGGGAGAGAAATAGGGAAGACATATGGGGAGATGTCTGTTTGCTCCTCACTCCTGCTTGGCAGCCCTGGCAAATCTTTCCATCCTACTGTCACCAAGAAGTCTCCTATGGGGTTTCATCATGTGAAAGCATACCTCAGTTGCTAAAAGCGCAACTTCAGAAAGAGGTTGGTGGATGTGAATTCTAGGGTAGTGATGGTAGCTCTGTGCAAGCCAGCATGGTATAGTATTTTGAGCATTGGAGTATGGCCCTGGAGAACAGGGGTCTGATTCCCCACTCAGCCATGGAAACCCACTGGGTGACCTTGGGCACATCACACACTCTCAGACCCAGAAAACCCTGATAGTTTCACCTCAGGGTCATCATAAGTTGGAAATGATTTGAAGGCACACAACAACAACACCGTGGGTAACTCATAGTCTCTTTTTAAAATGTATTATGCAGTAGGAAAAATCACCTACATTGATCAAGATAGCATGTGCAGAGAGGATATAATTTCCTCCCTCTCCCCTTCAAAATTCTACTTGGTCTAAAATATCAAGCTGATGCTTCCCTGTCTGGCTTGGATTATTTTTCGGTTAGGTTGCAGCCACGAAGCCTTCCATTGTGAGATGTCTTACAATGGAGTACTGCAAATAAGAAAGCTGGTATGCATATCTAAGCTACATCAGGATTGGGTGAAACTTTGGTCATCCAGGTGTTTTGGACTCCAGCTTCCACGGTACCATACCATTGCCTGTGGTGGCTGGGACATCTGGGAGGTGAACTCCAAAACGTCTGGATGACTCAGTGTTTCCTTAGCCCTTCAAACTGCATATGTTTAAAATCCTAATACTTAATTGCTGTGGAATTGAGCTGTACTGAAGTCTTCAGGGAGAGATGAGAAGGCTCAGGTTTGGTATGTATGTAAGTATGTATGTATATTGGGGAAAAATGCATACTTAGATACTACAGAAAAATACTACAGTTAGGTAACATTAAGATTTTGTACCTACCCTATTTGCTACTGTATAAGACTCACCTTTTTTCCTGAAAAATACTGTTTGAAAATGGGGTGCGTCTTATACACCAGTGTGTCTTATATGCCGGCCAATAGTATTTGCTGGCATATAAATGGGGGGCGTCTTATATGCTTGTGTGTCTTATACACTGGCAAATACAGTAAATTGTTTTGCTTCCTCTTTCTTCTACATTCCTTTCCTCTCTCCCTTTTAAAACATATCTATCACAAAGTAAGCCTTCCAGTAGAAGCTGTTTTAATTTCTGTATGGTGTTCAGAATATTTTAGACATTTTATACATTCATCCTGATTTCAGCAGGCTGGCAGGAACCTCCAAGGTTTGCGAAAGTACCAAAATTAATTAACCAGCAGATAAGAGGAATGTGCTTAAATACCCTGAAAGCACCAGATCCTCTTTGATATTGGAAGCTAAGTGGGATCAGGCCTGGTTAGTTCTTAAACACAGCCAAGGAATACCAGATGCTCTAGGCTATATATTTCAGAGGATGGTCCTAGCAAACCACCTATGAGTATTCCTTGTCTAAGAAAACCCTGCAAAATTCGTGGAGTCAACAAACTTGAAGGCACATTCATACACACACATAGAAGCCAGTGTGGCTGGTTAAAATCTTAAGCAGGTGCACTTTCCACTTCAACATTTTGAGGTAGATCTCCTGTTTTGTTTTGATGTTGTGTACTTCCAAGTAATTTCTGATTTATGGCAACCCTAAAATGAACTTATCATGAAGTTTTCTTGGCAACATTTATTTGAGAGAGTTTGCCCTTCCTCTGAGGCTGTGAAAGTGTGACTTGCACAAAGCCACCGCATTGGTTACCATGGTCAAGTGGGGATTTTAACCCTGGACACCAGAGTCTTAGTCCAATATTCAAACTACCATATCACACTAGCTCTCCCTTTTCAGTAAAATTAATAGTGCTGAATTTCCAGAACGGGATTGATTTGAGCCTGTTTTTTATTCAGAAACACAAGTCCTCCTCTTGCCATGAACATATTTATAAACATGAGCTCCCCTCTTACCAGAACAGGACAATCTGAAACTAAAAGCTGACTGCTAGTTATCTCTTTTTTCAATGGGAATTCTTCAGATTAACTGGAGAGGGACTTTTCCACCAAGATTCCCTGGAACCCTTGGGTTCTACAGGAGATCCCTAGAGTATCTATGAGAAATTGTGATTGAAAAAAATAAACCTTTTTTTTAAGATATAGATATAATAACATTTATGCAGGGGTTCCCTATGACCTGAAATTTATTTCAAGGATTCCTCCAGGGTAAAAAGTTTGAGACAGGCTGATCTAAGCAGGTAAGGACAGAGCTTAAGAAATATTCTTTTTGGACTGCAGCTCTCAAAAGTTTTAACAACTGGCCATGCTTTCTGGGCAATTCTGGGAGTTGTAGTCCAAAATGCCTGCTCCCTGGTCTGTTTTCCCATCACCCTGCCAAGGTTCCCCTATCCTATTTCTCCTCGTCCTTCTTTGACATTTTGCTTTCTTGGCTTCAAACCTGAGTCTCTCTCCTACAGGACTCTTTAAACTGTGCACACAAACAGATGGTAATAAGCCTGGTTATAGTTTGTGGAAGGTCAGGCAGACTAAACATTCAGAGGAAGAAACCAACATGTGTTGTTTCCTCATTTATTCCAAGGAGACAATTTGAGAATAATTATCCGGAAGTTATGATTACTGCTAACGTTTTCCCCACTCCATTCTGGCAATGCTACTTGGCTAGGAGGAAAATTCTCAACTACTCCAAAGAGTAGCGTTGCTACAAACACGGACGTTTGCTGGCACTTCAGATAGATTAGAAAGAGTGATAAAGAGTCCCATGGTGGCCATTTGCTGGCTAAGTAAAATATTGTAGTTTAAACTTTCATAGACAGCATTTAACATCTCCTTCATCAAATAGATGGTGTTCACTATCAATGTGCTACATCTAGACAGCTCTGGGATGAAAATCAAATGTTTCAGGTGGAACCTGAAATATTCAGTACACACTCTAATTAATTAACTGAATTACTTGGGTTTTAGGTATTTTAGAATGACTGAGAACCTATTCTTGTGGTGGCTTAAAGTTTTTTTAAAAACTAAAACAAGAATTTTGCAGCCTTCAAGTATTTGGTCAATCTGAAAAGTGGCTCCTAGCCAAGCAGCAGCTACCCACTACTGTAGCAATATATATCTCCCTCTGCAATGATATCTTTGCAGGCCTTGCACTTGTTTACTTCTGTATACAGTAGTCATTTCCTCCTCTGTGTGGTCTTCCTCTGAATGGGGGACATTAAACACCCCTTGCTCTTTGATGTCCATAAGCTTACACTTGTGTACACAGTTCACAATGCTTTATTGTTCACTTCAGCCTCAGAGCTCCTTCTTTCTACTGTACATAGCAGGCTCCTGGGGTGTAGAAATGTGGAGGACAAAATGAAGGTACTACCCACACCCAATAGAAATACTGTTCCCCAAATGAAATCTTCCTTCAGTCCCCAACTTCAGGCATGGCAGAGAATGAGACATTGATAATCATAAATGCCTAAGACTGTTATTATATTTGCTCTGTTTGCATTCCGTTGGGAACTTTGCTTAGCCCTTTTCCTTGGATGTCCAAGTTGTATTTCTATTGTTCAACTGAATGTTTAAATTACTGTGATGTTGGAAAGTTGAGGACTGAAGGATAATTTCATGGAGTGGCATTTTGCAGACAGTATCTTTATTTGCCACCCTTGAGTTACACCCATGGCGGACTCCGTTCAAGTGGAACTTCTCCAAAGGAAGAAGGTGACAACCAACCTCCTTTTCCTTGGAAGGGAGCTCCGCAGTCTGGAACAGCCACCAAGAAGGTCTTCTCTCATATTCCCACCCAAAATATCTCCATGGCTGGTTGCTTGTATCTCTGCTGCCACATAGGTTTCCAAGCTAATAACATTCTATTCTTTTTTTAATGACTTCAGCTAATTGCTGTTGTATCAGTGGAGTGGTGATTCCACTGCAAGCATCAGTCCATATTTTAAAAGAGTTGTCTAAGGTTCTGAATTTTATCTGCAATATAAATTCAGCACCTTGGATAGCTCCCTTAAAAATCAGAATAAAACCGATTCACCACTCTGTTCCCATGAGAGCCACTGTCTACCACTGACCAAAAGGATAAGGGAAATCTGCAGTCTCAAACACAGTCATCTGCCTCCAGCTCCTGAGTGAAAGTTGCAATCTACGGAGGAGAAATGCTGTGTGTGTTAAGAGAAACCACTTTAGTTTCCCCTCCCACATCTGCTTGACACTGTGGTGTATTGACTCTGGTGTTATCTCCTTGGATCCCGTACAAAGGAGGAATAAAAATAAAATAAAATATTAATCCTGCTAGCTCATATAGTACCAGGTTAAAAAAAAAGGACACAACTGCTTCACCATTTTAACAGTTGTCATGCATTTCATGACAAGCTCTGTCTACTAGAATTCTCTCTTGTATGAAACTATTATTAAAGATTCCCTGCTTTGCATCTGGCCACCCTAACAAGAAGTTCCGGCGGCCATGCCACCACCTTTGAACTGCAGTTCTGTCCATGTTTACTCAGAAGTAAGCCCTACTGAGTTCCAGGAAATTGGCTATAGGTTTGTAGCGTTCATTTAATTTAAATCAGGAAGCACACTGAAGCTTTACAATATCTTAATAATTGATTTATGTAGGAATATACAAGCAGAACATAGCTGAGATAAACAGGCACTCATATAAGAAAAACACCCAGAGAACAACTTACACAGAGGGAAAGGGAAGGGGTGGAGGTGGGAGTATGTGTGTGTGTGTGTGTGTGAGATGGGGGAGAGAGAGATAACTCTGGCTCTTGCCCCAACCCCTGGCATGTGGTTAATTAAAAGGAAGTTGCAAAGGAGAGTCCAGAGGTCAAATCTCAGAGATGTTGGAAGGCTATTTAAAATCACAATAATAGAATCTTGCCTAAAATATCTACTATGGAGTAAAAAAAGACACCAAAATGTCCAAGAGGATGCCAACATGGATAATATGTAGAAGCAGGGAAGCTATTAATGCAATAAGACTTCCTTTAGAAAATGAAAGTCAAATAAGGAAAACAAAAAAGAGCAGAAATTCTAGCAGAACAAAGTTAAATGTATCATAATACAAGACAAAGAAAACAAAACAACAGAGGAGCATATTGCTAAAAATATGAAGGCCAAAAATGAAAACATCTTTAAATGCAGCAGAAACAGGAAATTGACCAAGGAGGCAGTTGTACTGAAAAGATTGCTACAGAAAGATAGGCAAATGGAAGAAAGGTAACAGTTCTTGGCTGCAGAAGATACTGGACAGATGTTTGCACTTTAATCAGTTTGTAAATGGAAGATATTGGAAGAACTGGGTCAAACAGATGCTAGATTCCTTGACTCTCATAGAATCATACAAGCATAGAATTAGAAGACACCCCAGGGGCCATCAAGTCCAACCCCCTCCCATGCAGGAACACCCATCAAAGCATTCCCCAACAGATGGCCATCCAGCCTCTCCTTAAAAACCTCCAAAGAGAGAGACTCTACCACACTCCACTGAGGCAGCATATTCCACTGCTGGACAGCTCTGACCATCAGGAAGTTCTTCCTGAGGTTCAAGTGGAATGTCCTTTCCTGCAGCTTGAATCCATTGCTCCTTGTCCTAGTCTCTGGAGCAGCAGAAAACGAGCCCACTTCATCCTCAACATGACGTCCCTTCCAATATTTAAACATGGCTATCATGTCCCCTCTTAACCTTCTCTTCTACAGACTAAACATACCCAGCTCCCTAAGCCGTTCCTCATAGGGCATGGCTTCCAGACCCTTCACCATTTTGGTCGCCCTCCTCTGGACACTTTCCAGCTTGTCGACATCCTTCTTGAATTGAGGTGCCCAGAACTGGACACAGGATTCCAAATGAGGCCTAATCAATGCAGAATAGAATGGTACCATTACCTCCCTGGATCTAGACACCATACTCCTATTGATGCAACCAAGAATCGCGTTGGCTTTCTAGGCTGCTGCATCACACTGCTGACTCATGTTCCGCTTGTGACCTATCAAGACTCCTAGATCCCTTTCACACATATTGCTATGCAGCCACATGTCCCCCATCCTATATTTGTGCCTTCCATTTTTTCTGCCTAAGTGCAGGACCTTACATTTCTCTCTGTTGAAATTCATTTTGTTAGCCTTGGCCCAGCTCTCCAATCTTTCAAGGTCGTTTTGAAATATGATCCGGTCCTCTGGTGTATTAGCAACCCCTCCCAATTTGGTATCATCTGCAAATTTGATCAGCATGCCCTCCACTCCTTCATCCAAGTCACTGATGAAGATGTTGAATAGCACTGGGCCCAGGACAGAACCCTGTGGCACCCCACTAGTCACTTCTCTCCAGGATGAAAAGCAGCCATTCACGATCATCCTTTGGGTTCGGTCGGTCAACCAATTACAAATCCAACTAACAGTAGCCCTGTCCAGCCTGCATTTTACTAGCTTCTTTGCAAGAATGTCATGGGGAACTTTCTCAAAGGCCTTACTGAGCTCAAGATATGCTACGTCTACAGCATTCCCTTCATCTATCAAGCTTGTAACCCTATCATAAAAAGAGATAAGATTAGTCCGGCGTGACTTATTTCTGAGAAATCCATGCTGGCTTTTAGTGATTATGGCATTGCTTTCTAAGTAATTACAAACTGACTGTTTAATGATCTGCTCTTGGATCTTTCCTGGAATTGATGTCAGGGTGACCAGGCGATAATTATTAGGGTCCTCTTTTTTTCCCCTTCTTGAAGATGGGGAAGACATTTGCCCTCCTCCACTCTGCTGGGACTTCTCCTGTTCTCCAAGAGTTCTCAAAGATTATAGCAAGTGGTTCTGAAATGACTTCTGCCAGTTCTTTTAATATCCTTGGATGTAATTCATCTGGCCCTGGAGACTTGAATTCATTTAATTTCGCCAGATTTTCCTGTACTACTTCTCTACTTATTCTGTGCTGTTTTTCCCTCGCTTCCTCACCTGCTCTCCATCCCCCAGGTTGAGTACTTCTATCCTTTTGGGAGAAAACTGAGGCAAAGAAGGTGTTGAGTAGTTCTGCCTTCTCACTTCCCCCTGTTATTAATTGGTCACCTTCTCCATGCTGGGATCCTATCATTTCCTTGTTTTTCCTATTACTGTGGACATACCTAAAAAAGCCCTTTTTATTGTTTTTGATGTCTCTGGCAAGCCTGACTTCATTCTGCACTTTAGCTGTTCTGACATCTCCTGGCTATTTGCTTGAATTCCTCTTTGGTGGTTTCACCATTCTTCCATTTCCTGTACATGTTTCTTTTAACACTTAGCTCAGCTGAGGGTTCTTCAGTCAATCATTTCGGTTTCTTTAGACACCTATCATTTTTCCTCCTTATTGGCACAGTTTTCAATTTTGCCTTCAGTATCTCACTTTTAAGAAACTCCCATCCGACATGAACTCCTTTCTCTTTTAGTATTCTTGACCATGGGATTTCAGCAAGTAACTCCCTAAGTTCAGAGAAATCAGCTTTCTTAAAGTTTGGGATGTGTGTCTGGCTACACTTCCCTTCTCCTTCCCACTGAATGACAAACTCCAAAAGAGCATGGTCACTCCCCTCTAAGGATACCACCACCTCCACCTCATCAACTAGGTCATCCCTGTTGGTTAGGATCAGATCTAAGATAGCTGATCCCCTTGTTGCCTCTTCCACCTTCTGGATCATGAAATTGTCTCCAAGGCAAGCGAGGAACCTGTTGGACCTTATGGTCTTTGCAGAATTTGACTGCCAACAAATATCAGAGTTACAAAACCCAAACCCAAACCATGTCCATTCCGGTGTTGTTGAAGGTCTGAAATGTGAACCTGGATCTTCTAACAGAAATATGAAACTTGTTCCTAAATTTCAGAACGAGCACCACAGAGCTGTCCATGAGCTAAATGTTCTTTGCCCTTGAGCTATTCCGTGTAGAAATTAGGGAAACACCATATTAAGAAATACAATAATTCTGGGAGTATTTCCCAGAGTGACTGTAAAAACACAAATTAAAGGAAGACCACTGCAAGAAGCAAAGCAAGGGACTAATCGGGAATAATCAGAATGTTTTGCATGAAAAAAAATTATGCCAAGGGAAGTGCATAATTTATAATACATTTGTGCAGAGACCCCAAACGTTTGAAAGACAGTCTCTTGGCTAAAATGTGAATGATTAAAAAAAAAATGAGAACAGTCCTTCAGCACAGAAAATTGGAAACAAGCAGTAGAAGTTAGCTGGAACGTGTCCAGAGGAAGGTGACCAAAATGATGAAGAGTCTGGAAGCCATGCTGTATGAGGAGGGGCGGTTAAGAGGGGAAAGGACAGCTACATTTAAATATTTGAAGGGACATCATGTTGAGGAGGAAGTGGGCTTGTTTTCTGCTGCTCCAGAGACTAGGACAAGGAGCAATGGATTCAAGCTGCAGGAAAGGAGATTCCACGTGAACCTCAGGAAGAACTTCCTGATGGTCAGGGCTGTCCGGCAGTGGAATATGCTGCCTTGGAGTGTGGCAGAGTCTCTTTCTTTGGAGGTTTTTAAGCAGAGGCTGGATGGCCATCTGTTGGGGAATGCTTTGATGGGTGTTCCTGCATGGGAGGGGGTTGGATTTGATGGCCCCTGGGGTCTCTTCCAACTCTATGATTCTATAATTCTGTGATTCTAAGTCCACTACATTACAACTGGCATTACCGCCTGTTTCCTGGTTACTCCACAACAGCCATTGGCCATTGCACCTGCTCCTTGCTCCTGCACCGTTGTCTTCAGCCACTGAAAAAACAGAACTGAAGAAATGGTAAAAGTGGCAGTAGCAGCTGCTACTGCCAGCTGGTCAGACCATCAAACAGACTGACCAGGGATGTTGCGTCTTGCAATCCAACTGCATTTGGATAGCTATTGTTGTTGTTGCTGCTGCTGCTGTTGCGTGCCTTCAAGTCATTTTCAACTTATGGCAACCCTAAGGTGAACCTATCACAGAATTTTCTGGGACTAAGAGTATGTGACGAGCCGAAGATCATCCAGTGGGCTTCCATGGCTGAGAAAGGAATCAAACCCTGGTCTCCACAGTTGCACTCCAATGCTCAAACCACTATAGCATATTGGCTCTCATCTGGAGAGCTACTTGACAGGCTTTTGGAACTGAAAGTTTTATTTAAACGAGCTTTTAAAAGGACATAGTACTGTTTTAAATTGGATTGTTTTCATTGCTTTTTATCATTTTTAAATGTATGTTTAAAAAATTGTTAATAGTGTAATTCTATTTAATATTGATCTTTTGTATGTTTTTAAGCTATATTGTAATCATTTTAATTTGAACGCTGCCTTGAGTCCCAATCTTGTGGAAAAGGTGGCGTATAAATATAGCAAAACCAAAGAGGAGGAGGAAGGGGAACAGGAAGAGGAGGAAAGTTGCCAGTTCCATTTTAAAGCTTAATTCTATGGACCTTACTAGCCCACAATAACGGTGTACACCAGAGCTTTCCAAACTGTATGATGTGACACGTGTGTTGCCTGCAGTGTGTAGGTGTGTCGCATGAACATAATGGGTGGAGGGGCTCCCTCTGCCTCTGCTGCTACCCAGGGCTGAGAAAGACCCCAGTGAAGGCAGTGGGAATGGTGGGCCAGGCTTGGGTGGAGGGGCTGCCTCCACTTACTGAATTACTTACTGAATTCCTATGTCATGAAATGATGTGTGTCTAAAAAGTGTGTCACCAACATGAAAAGTTTAGAAAAATCTGGTGTACACATAGATAGCCATCCTCCAATCTAGAGCTAGACTGCAATGCCCATCATGTCTAAGCTGACTGGGGATGATTGGGTTGTAGTCCAAAACAGCTTGAAGGCCAATGCCAGTCTGGGTGAAGATAGATGGAAAATGTGCTTCGTGGCTTCTTGTTTGGTGATAAGATGCCTGGAAGTATGTCTAAATTCTGACTTTTCCATCACTGTCTCTGCTTTGGATTTCTCATTTCCCTAACCTGCTTTTTTAAAACCCAGAATCATTCCATTAGTAGAGTGTTAATGTTCTGTGAGTATGCTGAAGGGCCAACTGAAATCAGGTGTCAGAATCATACTTGGTGGATCACAAAACATCTAAAAAGAGGCAAAGTCTCTCACTCAGACAGTGTGCTAGACAAAAACTCATCAAAATCAAAAGGGGCTCACTTCAAACAATCCTGGCCCCAAGGAGCTTATTCTCATGACATCACTATGTGCACAGAAGAGTCTATCACATCATGAATGGCACATCTGGTTTGGTTCTCTGAGTAACTGGATCTTGCCTGCATAGTCCTCTTCATCTCTAGAGACACACAGATGGCTGATCATGAAACAGGAGTGGAAACTGTGTGTCTCTTCAGCTATTGTTGAACTGCAATACCTAGCATCTCTCTCCATTGTTTATGCTTGGTGGGGATGCTGGGACTTGCAGTTCAACAATATGTGGAGAGCCACACATTTCTCACTCCAAGCAGAACAGAACACTGACATCTCAGGGAAGGGGTCTACAATCTCCAGGAAGGGGAGGGTCTATAGCAGAGGTCAGGTCAATCAGTGTGGTGCATTCAGAGGCCATTGTTTTGCTTTTGGGAATCCATTTTGTTGGACTGCCACAAACAAACAAAAAAGACTGCCCTGGAGTGGCTGGAAGCCCACTTCTGGGACTCTTTCACACTGCACAATTGTAACACTTTGATTCCACTTTCACTGCCATTGGTTGCATGGCAGAGGCATTTAGAATTATCAGCCAGGAAGCTCCTCTAATGTTTCTCTGAACTACAAATCTCAGGATTCCTTAGGATGCAGCCATGACAGTTCGAGTGGAATCAAGTGCCATAGCTGTGTATGGCAAAAGAGACCCCAATTTTGAAAAATGGGGTTGGGGTTGGAATCTGCAGGAGTCAAGGGCCACAAAAACAGCCTTGGGGGCCACATGCAGCCCCGAGATCACATTTTGCCCACCCCTGCCACACAGGTTCTCTTCTCCTTCGAGCTACAGTCTTATCAGTCTTGATGTGGAAGCACTTTGCCTCAGTATTCAGCACATTACTACAAGATTCAAAGTGCACAATTCCCACATTTATTTAGTACTAGAGTATTTGCCCAGCGTTGCCTGGGATTTTATTTTCCCATAAGTAATACTTTTTAGGAAGATGTGAGATGCTGTGTCTGTAATTCCTCAGACTGTCTTGTTCAGTACCTGTAACTTTTCCCCATATTTCCCAATCCAATCCCCAAATCAATCAGAATTTACTCCAATCAGAGTATTCAGAGTTATTCACATATACAGGTTGGGTTCCTGAGGGAAGTACACTGCCCTCCTCCTTGCTGCTAGCCCTCATCTCCATAGTAACAGGCCAGGCCAAAGAGCTCTCTGGCCCCTCTCTAAACTGAAAACCCCAGCATTCCATAGAATCTTTTCAGGCAGCCAATCATGTGAGGCCTTCACCTCACACAGCCAATCATATGAAGCCAGGTCTTTGCCTGACACAGACAAACACACAAACTTTGACATGTATATATTAGATGTGCTAAAGCAATAGGCAAACTGTGCAGGCAGTTTTGACAGGCTCAGTGGCCCCTCAACTGTCTAAGCTGGGGAGGGCCTCAATATCAGTAGGTGGTTTGTTACTAATTTTGCCTACCTGCAAGTGCTTGCAGGAGAAGGACAAATTCCTTTCCTGTTCCATTATCACTGAAACATCCTTCAATATAACGTCTCTTACAAGCACCATGTGTACATAGGTGTCTTTCCTTTTGTTCAGTGTACATACTCCTAAGTAAGTGTGCAAAGGATAGATTGCAAGCCGCCTTTGTTACCCAGAGGACGGCTCAGGGACAATAACTGTCTTGCTATTTCTTAGTGCTTAGTCATTTTGAACACTTCTGACTGCGTATTTGAGGAGGCTCAACTACACTGAAGTCTTAGTGGTCTAGATTCACCAGATCATTGGGGTAGAGTAGACTAGTCTTGGTGGGTCTTGAACTTCCCAACTTCTTGAACTTTGGGGTCCATGGCCAGTTTAAAGTTTGGGGCAGCCACAAACTTGGGTCATTTCCAGACTAGACCGTTATAATTCTATTATGCTACTTTCAACATCCCTGGGACCCTCAAAGTCCTCTCCCTAAACTGCAAACCCCAGGATTCCATAGGATTTTGAAAGCAGAATAATAGCATTATAACAGGCTAGTGCAGAAATGGTCTTGATCCCTATTCCTTGTACTACACTCCTTGCGCAGTCTCCCAGAATACACCACTGGGCCAAGTCATGCTGCCTTTGTATACATACAGCTGGTTCTTTCTGAATGGCTGCTGGTTTTGGAGAAATTAAAAAATATGCAATCTAGTCCCAACAGCAAACAAGTTCAGAATCAAATAGCACAGCATTTCACCCTTTCAAGATCCTTGTTTTATTAGAGGCTGAAGCTTTAAAACCAGGGCTGACCTGAGGCATATTGGTGCTTGAGGTAAAAGTTAAGATTTCTTCTCCTCGGTCTCAGACTCACAGTCTACATGCACCATCAAACTGGACTGGCACCTGAATCTCGTTTCGATAGTGGGAATGGGGCTAGGTGCTCTATGGGTCCCTGAGGTGAGCAGGCTAGATTCAGGGAGACTAGGACAGATATTGTGGCATTCTCAGTTCTGTCCCTTTAACACAGGGGCATGGTGAAGAGATCCAGGATGGATGATTGCAAGGATGCCACCCAACACTTGCTGCCTGAGGCAGTTGCCTCTCTGTGCCTAATAGCAGTGGCTGCCATCTGAGACACCACTATTTCTTCGTTGATAATAACAACCAGAAGCTGCTTTGCAGTGCTCTGAACTGGGTCTATGAGGCCATCAAGCACCACGATCTGGCTCGTTCCCGTGATAGGAAATCGCGGGCATTTCCGCGCTAGACTGTTATAGCGCTATTCTTCCACTTTCAACATCCTAGGGAATCCTGGGGTTTGCAGTTTCCAGAGGGGCCTAAAGGTTAACATTCCTCGATAAAATGCTCCTAAAGGCCCCTCCTGAAACTGCAAACTCCAGGATTCCAACGGATGTTGAAAGTGGAAGAATAGCGCTATAACAGTCTAGTGCGGAAAGAGACCAGTTTTCCCGCGCTCAGAGGCTCTCTGAACCCGGAGCGCGGGAATCCCTGACATCCAGAACCGACGAGCCCGGGAAGAGCGAGGAGCTCTGCACATCCTCACGGGGAAACCTCCCCGCGCCTCCTCTCTGCTTTCTTCCCGCGCGTAGCCTGGGTTTCGCCGAAGGATGCGCTCCCCGGGCGGGACTCCGGGCCGGGCTGGCTTCTTCCTCGGGAGCCGGGAAGTGAAGCGCGGGCCGATCGCCGGCCTTTCTCTGTTCGCTTCAAGTCAAGCGCTGCTCCGAACCCTCAGCCTTTTGACCGCAGCCATTTCCGCACTAGCTTGTTATAGCGCTATTATTCCCCTTTCAACATCCTATGGAATCCTGGCCCCTCCCTAAACTGCAAATCCCAGGATTCCATAGGATGTTGAAAGTAGAATAATAGCGCTATAAGAGTCCAGTGTGGAAATGGCCAGTGGCGTTGTGCGAGCGCACTCCGCCGCCCGAGCGCACGCGCGCCCACGAGGCGTCCGCCCGGCCCGCAGCCTTCCCCGCCGCTTCTTCGCCCGTCCCCCTCCGCCCGCCCGTGTACTTTCGGGTCCGAAACGCTCGCTCCCTCCGCCCCCGCCCCCGCCCCGATCGGCGGGCTCCCCGCTGAGGACCCCCCCTCCTCCTCCCTCCCTGCCTGCCTGCCTGCCTGCCTGCCTCGAGAGAGAGAGACCGCGCGTCCACACGGCAGCATCAAAACAAAAGGCGTAGCCGCCGCCGCCGCCGCCGCTGCCTCGCCAGCGAATGGGGGCCGTTGGCGCGGTCCGAAGGCACGCTGGGCGGAAATCGACACCGCCGGCCCCGCAGTCGCGCCGCCCGCCGCCGGGGAGCCACGGGGGTCCCTCCAGGTAAGGCGCCGCAAGGCGTCCCCGTCTGTCCCTCTCGCTCTGGGCGCGGGGGTGCCCGGCTTGGTGCAGAGCATCGGCCGCGCTGCGTGGGGCGTCCTCCCCCTCCGGCGGGCTTCCCCGCGCTTTCCTCCCGCTGCCTCGCTCTCTCCCGCCAGGACAAGGGGGCGAGGGCGCCGGAGCCAGACCGGTTGCGGCTCCCACTCGCGGGACGCATTCGATCCTCCCCCCGCGCCCCGGATCCCCGCGTGGCTTCGGTCCCCCCCTCCCCCGGTACGCCGAGGGTGCCGGATGGTCGCCTCCGGCCGGGCGAGGCTCTGCTGCAGGGGCGCCTCCGCCGCGCGGCCTCTGCGGGGCGGCGGGCTCGGCTCTCCGCGCCGCGCGTGGACCCGCCGTATGCGCATTGGACGCGGCGGCGTTTCCGCGCGGCCGGCTTCTCCGTCGACCGCGGTGCTCGGCTCAGCCTGCGGCCAGTCGCAGTCTCTCGGCGGGAAGCTGCCGCTCAGCCGCCTAATGCGGGGCGAGGCAGGCACCGCTCCTGCCCGGCGCGCCGCCTGGGCGAGGCTGCGAGGGTGTGACGCTAGACGGTCCCTTTGAGTTGGCCCGTCCGGGGTGTGTGTGTGTGTGTGGTGTGTGAATGAGCATCGTCGGTGGGAGAGATAGGTGGATCCAGGCTTCTCCTAGTGTGTGCAGGTATGCCTGTGAGGACCTGCGAAAGCCGCCACGCGTGTCCAGTAGTCGCGCGTGGGAGTGGAGCTAGTAGATTTGGGTTCCCTCTTTCCGGGTTTCCTCAAATCCATCGAAAAGGAACGGCGATTTCCTCATCCTCCCTTGGGTGCCCTCGTGGAGCGTTTTACGAGGATTTTGGTCCGCACCCAACTGGCTGGTCCCATCCAGAACTGAGTTGGTTGTTGAGTCAATATGTGGGTAAATCCCACTGACTCTAGTTAGGACTAACGCTCAGATCCAGGCTTTTGTGTCCGAACGTTCCCATCCCTCCGGAAGCCTGAAGGAATCCGTTCGGGCTTGAAAGCTACAAAGCTGAGACTGAAGTCTGCTGTGGATGCCTTTTTGTCAGATAAACCCTCCTATGTGGAGTAGGGGAACCCATATGCTGGCTTAATGTGGTCATGAGAGTGTTGTGTTCTGTGCCTGTGTATTGACTGCTGGGCTGACCTACAGAATTTGGAGAGGCGTAAAACCGGGTGGGTGCTGGAATGATATCCCCCCAAGCCCATTGGGTGTCTGTGTACAATTTCAAACAAGTCAGGCTCCTTAACAGCAGCAAATCACCAAGGCTGAACTCTGTATTGAAATAATAGTCATTCTTGAGGTCATCATCATCCAGTCACAGGCACTTTAGGCAAAGACTGGACACTCTGGCCCGTGTTTCATGTTCCTGACTATCTAGGCAGTCCGTTTTCAGGGTCCCTTCCTAGGTACAATCAAGTTAAATGGAGGTCACTGATGTGCCCAGTGTGGTCTAGGCTTTCTCCTCCTGCCATTTTTTGTTACTAAGCCCACCTGTCCCTTCTTCATCAGCAAATTCTCATGCAGCCCAAGGGACCCTTCTGGATAATAATTGTGCAGTCATCGTGTTTCTTTCATAATTCTTCTTTTTTAAAAATAAAAGTCTAGACATTGTCATTTTCCGAGAGATAACTTCTGTGTTTTCCTGTGGCTTCCTCCACTTTTTTTTTTTCCATTGGCAAGGAAATCCCTTAAGGAAGGACTGGGGCAAGTTTGGTGCCCTCCAGGTTGCCATTCTTATCAGCTGTAGCCTGCAGAGGCAAGAGGTAGTAGGGACCATAGGATTTGCTGTGCAGGAAGGCCCATCTCTCCCCCACAGGGAAAAAAAGACGGAGTAGACACATAGTGGCACCTTTTGGTTGAGTGTTCCTGTCAAGTCCTTCAAATGAACTGGATATTGAGGGCTGGATCCCTGTGGACTGGATCATGCCCATCCATCCCCAGAGATACATGCAAAAACATCCTTAGGTTGGAATCCTATGGGTTAATCCCAACTAGAGTTGCTGTTGTTGAGTGCCTTCAAGTTGTTTCCAACTTAGGCTGACCTAAAGTGAACCTGTCATGAGGTTTTCTTGGCAAGATTTGTTTCGAGGACGTGTACTCTTGCCTTCCTCTGGGGCTGAGCAAGGGGGACTAGCCGAAGGTCACCCAGTGGGTTTCCATGGCCAAGTCCTGGTCTCCAGAGCTGAAGTTCGGTGCTCAAACTATGATCTCACTCTAGAGTAGACCTGTTAATTATTGAATAGTGAGTCAACAAACAGGTCAATCCAGTTACCTAGTATGGACTAAGTTGTTTAGGCCATATAAAGCTTTATGCCTTATTGTGTCCTCATTTCTTCTGGTGCTAGATTCCTCCTTTGCTAACCTCTCCCTGTCCTGGGAGCTGACTATAGAACCATAGAACTGGAAGAGCCCATGAGGACTAGCTACTCCAACCCTGTACCATGTAGGAATACACACAACTAAGACACTCTAGCTAGGCATTGCCCTTCCAACTGCTTGATTCTGGTTCATATATTTTGTCCTCTTTAAATTTGAGGTTTGCCCTAGGGCTTTCCTAGTAGAACAGGGTGGTGATCCAGTGTAGCACCAGGCCCACTCCCACACCCATTATCCACAAAAATGCTAAAAGACATCATTTGCCTCAAGCACCAGACATGACAAAAAATATTTAAAACATCTAGAGGTGGCCATATGTCCACTTCTGGTTTGGTGAAACAGATCATTTTTGATGTTCACTAGAGTGGGGGGGCGCTCCTGAAAACAATTTAGACAAATTGACCTTCCTGGGGACTTCAGGGAGAGGCAATTTGCCTTCCCACTTTTGCCAGGGAAAAAAAAAGTGATCCAGAGAGTTGGGAGAAGTCAAGGGTGCCAATAAGAGCTTTGGAGAGCCAGATGTAGCCCCAGGGCAACAGGGTGTCCACCCTCACAGTAGAAACAACCTTACAAAAAGGAGGCAAGGCAGGTGCTCCAGGCAGTACCTGTGGGGGCACTACTAATGCTGGCAGAGTAGAAGGCAGGAAGATTTGATCCGTATGGACCATCCAGTGGGAAGGTTCCTCATGGAAATGAAGGGAGTGCACAAGTCCCATTGCTGCCAACTTCCTGGTGGTTTGCCCCCTGTATTAAGGAACAGAGGGGAGGTTTTTGGCTTGGTTTGCTGTTCAGCTCAGTTGCCTATGTGACCTGGACTAGCTGTGCTTCCTCCTTGCCCTGTGCTGGTTGGAGAAAAAGAGCACTGCTTATCATGCCAGGTGGAAGAAGTCCACTTGTTTTTATTCCTGACCATGAAGAGCTGGCTGCTGAAGACAGGGAGGAACATCATCTGCAAAGCAGGGTTCCCCTGCTTTCCCAGAACACGAGCAAGAGGAGACCGTGTATTGCATGACAAGCAGTGCAAGCCAAGCGGAGCCTCTTGCACAACAAGCCTGGCGAGGGAATGCTGGCTCTTCCAGCAACACCTTTCATCACGTTTTTCATTTTGAGGGATGCAAACCAAGAGTAATTCTCTTTCTCCTCTTTGAGTGTGTGTGTGTGTGTGTGTGTGTGTGTGTGAGCACGAGGCCACATTGGCTGGGCCATCGTTTCCAACAGCTGACTTGGAAATCCCTCTTTACAAAGTAGAAGGTTCTCAAAGAAAACACATTTCAAGGGTGGGGGGCAGAGTGGATCTTTTGCTAGTGTGGCATAGCAATGTGTCATCGTGCAAATCTGTGCAGTGGACATTATAGCCAGGTGGGGATTTGGGAATAGGAGATGGTCTATGGCAGTCTTGCTGCCTGTAGAGTGGGGTCAGACGTTCCTCCTCCATCTGATTACTTTACAGTTGCTCTTTCTCCTCAGATCTCCACCCTGCCCTACTCACAGGTGAGAAGTCATTTCAGTTCAGGAGCCAGCAGCAGCAGGCTTGCATCTTAATGTAGAGAGATCTATGCAGTTAGTCTTTTGCCTCTAAATTTCAAATGGTGTTGCCTTGTGTCATGCTCTCTATTCTGTGAACCTTGAAATTACTCAGGGTAGAGTGAGGATCGTTTCAGATCAAAGGAAGGTCAGCTGACTGTCAAGAACTTTTTTTTTCTTTTTTGTGGGCGGCTATGACGAACATGCACAAAACATAACAACCGCCGGCACTTGTGATGGAATGAATGCCAGCCCAAATGTTGCCCCCCATATGCCTTTGTTTCCCTTTCAGCAACTTTTTATTTGAAGTCTGTCTTTCTAGTAGGAACAGATGTAACTGAAGTTACATGTTTTCTGCAGTTATGCCAACAATGAGGAACTTCTGGCTCTTCAAATGTTTTTGAGCTACAGCTCCTACAATCCCAGCTGGTCATACTGGATGGGGTTTTTGGGAACTGAAGGCCAAAACAGCTATGGTAGGGAGTTCCTACATCCTCGAGTTACCGGGTAGTTCTGTGACAAACTTTGGCTTTCCACTGGTGTATGATTACAGTTGTATTTGTTGGGCATAACTTGGGTGACACTTTTGTGTTTCAAAAGCATGTGAAGTTCATGTGTTTCAAAAGCATATGAAGTGCATGAATGGTATAGCACACTTACATTTGGCTACATGTGTGCAGTTTTACAAGTTGTTCATGAAAGCATCAGCATCTCTTTTTTCTGTCCAGTGTCTCAAGGCAGTTTATAATGGCTGATAAAACACACACACACACATGCAGCCACATTAAAACAATGCAAATACAACTGACTAAACAGACCTGAAAACAGCCAGTTCTTAGCAGACGAGGTTCATCTTGCCGACAAGTCTCAGCATCTTGGAAAAAGGTGAGCAGTAAGTGAAGCATATCTTTCTAGGGAGAGGATCTGTTTCCTAAGAGACCCCTGTGAGGGAAAAAACAAAACAAACCCCAACAAAACCCTATGTGACAGTGCCAGCTGGGATTTTCCATGTCAGTTAGTTTGTGAATCCCCTTGAGGTTTCAGTCTGAACTTTAAAGGTGCTGTCTAGTATACTGAATCCTATCCCCAAAACAGATTCAACATCTTGGGTAACCCCACCTAAGCTCAGGCTAAAACTTGGAACAGATTCACTGCCCCACTGACGTGGATACCATTAGCCACCTGTGCTTTCTTGCAGCCCCATCCACGTTCCTACAGAGAGTAGATTTCAGTAGGTGTTGTAAAAGTGACCACGCCAGCACTTGGAAAGCTACTTCTAAAAACTTAGTGTGATCTCAGTACTTGTTACTGTGTCCTAGGAGTAACTTAAATGTTGTGACTTACTGCAGTGTGAAAAGGGTAACAGTTATCTTTCTGTTCCAGTTCATTATTTAAAAATACCCCCATATGCATTAGGATTGATAAGAGAATGGCACAGAACACAAAAAAATTGCTTCCAGAACATAAAAAAACCTTCCAGTGTAAAATTGCTAGAAACTGTTGCTCAAAACACCAGTAGAGTTACCTTGTTCCTACTTATGATATGGCTACCTGCAAGAACTGGTTTTTTGCATTACTTATGCAATATTATTTTGTCACCGCTGTTACCAAAAAGTTACTTCTCTCAGGTACCTACATTATTTGTAGGTATTTATTTCCAAGAGATCCACCGTGGTGTAGTGGTTTGAATGTTGGACTACAATGCTCGGCCACAGAAACCCTCTGGGTGACCTTGGGCACATCACACACACACTCAGCCCCAGAAAACCCTGTGATAGGTTTGCCGTAAGTTGGAAATGACTTAAAGGGACACAACAACAACAACAGTTACTTTCAAGTTCTGTAGAAGATAGGAGCATATTTATGTGGAAGTTGTGAATGGATAACATTTCCTTTTAACAATGAAATAACAGCACATTTGTCAAACACCACTGCATGCGTCTAGCCATTTGCAGATTTCCTCCAGAGGTACCAGATCGCAGTACTGGTTAGTACTTGAATGAGGGACCACCAACAAATACCAAAAGTTGTGGACTGTATTTCAGAGGAGGGAATTGACAAAATCGCCTCTGAGTATTTCTTACCAAAGAAAATGCTATGAAATTCATGGGGCTGCTGTAAGTCAACAGGCAACTTGAAGGCACAGACACGCACACAGTGCGTTTTGCCAAATGTGTGTCATCCTGATTTTTTGGATGTTTCCAATGAAGGCAACATTAGAAATTGCAGGTTGGAGAACTAAGGTTTATTTATTTGCTATCCTTATAGACCTTCTGTCCTCTAAGGAGCTGAAGATGATACACAAAATTCTGCTTCCAATTTTTCTTCTTACAACAATGCTGTGAGGCGGGTTAGGCTTTGAGAGAGTAACTGGCTGAAGGTCATCCAGTGAGTGTTATGGCTGAGTGGGCACTTGAACCTGGGTGTTTCCCATCATCTAGCCACCCCATGAGGGAAAGGTGAAGTGTGCTCAGCTGCAGCTCCCAGCATTCTTCACCACCAACTCTACTGGCTAGGGCTTCTGGGAGTTGTAGTCCAGCAACACCCATCTGGAGGGCTGCACCATTCCTACTCTTGTACTATACCACTCTGGGTCTCAAGGCAGCTGTGTATAGTTTGTAGAACACCTCTGTTGTAACCTCTTGTCCCACTTGATAAATGTATATGAAACTGTAATCCAATATTGTTTTCTCTGACTGTCAGCAATTTTCCCAGTGTCTTAGAACTGAGTCTTAACCAAGTCTTAGCACCTGAGATCCTCTTAGTGGAGATGGTGTGGTCCCTATGCTTAGCTGAGTGCTTTTACATGCCAAAAAAAAAAAGAAAAAGTACCATATTGCTGTACTGTGCCTCCATTGTGAACTCTTTCTGTGTTCCTTGAGCAAAGATTGCCCAGGGTGCTTGTTTCTCTGTTTTTCCCTCTTTCTCCTCTGATTCCTGACATTGGCAGAGAAATATATATGAGCAGAGATGTGAGGGTCCTTAATATGCTGAAGGAACTATATCCCATCTGATATTGAATGCTAAGCAGGGTTAGGCCTGGTTAGTATCTGAATGGGGGACCACAAAGGGTTACCAGGTACTGGAGGCTATATTTCAGAAGAAGGTAATGTCAAACCACCTCTGAGAAATGCTTGCCTCGGAATTCCCTATGAAGCTCATGGGGTCTCCATAAGTGAATAGGCAACTAGAAGGCACGTACACCCAGAGATGTGGGACTTTAATTTGCCTATCTGCCTGTGCAGTCCCTGGTTATTCTCTGTAGGCACAGGAGGTTCCTCATGAGTGAAGTTATTATGCAATGGTTGTGTATTCCACCCCTGTAATGTGCCAGTTCTGCTGATGGCTTTCCAGAACTAAACACACGAGAATCTGAATCTGAATGGGTGAGCCCATAGACTCAGCCAAGTGTCTTGACATTTCCCTTGGGTACAGGGGATGATTTAATGATGGGTAACTTTGGGGGGCTGTTTTCATTGTTTTCTTTCTTCCCTGCTTGGAGTGCATGGACTATCCATTTCATTACGTACAGCAGCTTCCAGGAATGTGCTCTCTGAACTGATATGCACTTGAGCCATTACTTGCAGATGACAAAGCTATATACTTCCTGACTGGTAAAAGTACCATATGGTGTGTTTAGATTAAAAGCCACAGAAATGGCTGGGAAATATCTTTTCTTCTGCGGGAGACAGTGGACTGTGTTTTCTCAAGGAGTCTTGTTGTGGGCTGCACTGCGCCCTCTGGGATTTAATTGCGGTGCCCATCCATTGTCATTTACACTGACAATGTCCATGGTGTGGTTGTATTTTGATTTGAAGTTGATTTCCAAGAGAAAGAGACAGAGAGAGAAGTCATTTCCATACTATGTTATAGTGCTATTATTCTACTTTCAACCTCCTGTGGGATTCTGGAGTTTGTAGTTTCCTGAGGCCAAAGAGCTCTCTGGTTGAGAATTCTAAAGGCCCCTCCCTTAACTTCAAACCCCAGGATTCCAGAGGATGTTGAAAATGGAATAATAGCACTATAACAGTTTAGTGTGGAAATGGCCAGAGAGAGAGAGAGAGAGAAAGAAAGAAAAGTGGAGCTGCTGCCTATGAGGAGGGTTAAAAAACCAGCTGCTCCAAGAATTGCAGCCAGATTGTTAATAGGAGCTGGTTACAGAGAGCATATGACTCCTTTGTTACAACAGCTCTCCTCGATACTGGTCCATTTCTGGACATAATTCAAGGTGCTGAAGATGACCCATAAAGCCCTATGTAGCTCACATCCAGGCTATCTGAAAAGTCATATCTCCCCCTATGAGCCTGCTTGAGTTCTGAGAGCTTCAGGGAAGGTACTTCTCTCAATCCCACCACCTTGACAAGTGGATTAGGTGGGAATGAAGAAGAGGGCTTTCTCTGTGGTTGTTCCTACACTCTGGAATTCTCATCTTAGAGAAGCTAGACCAGCTCCCTGATTGTATCTTTCTGCTGCTAGGTGGACTTTTCCATTCCAGCAGGTGTTTGGGAAGTGATTGTTTTATATAATGGGTTTAATAATATAATGCTGTACCATTTGTAATCAATGCCTTTAAATTAATGTTTTATATGGCTTTAATTCTATAGATATTTTAATACTATGTTCAAGTATTTTTTTAATTGTATGGGGCTTACTTTAATCTCTTTTTATTCTGTAAGTTGACTTGACTTCAGCTTTGGGGAAAAACATAGGATAATGAATGAAACAACCAACTAACTGGCGGATTGATCTAAAAAATCTTAGTTAACTTCCTTATACAGCAGGGGTGGTCAGAATGAAGCTGAGGACCCCATGCACCCTTGGCCCCCCAGGGTAAAAAAAATTGCTCCAGAATGCCCCCCAGATGACCTTTAAATGGTACTGATGATATTTTGACTATGTTTGGAGGTACCATGGGGCCCCCAGTGATCACAAAAACTGTTTGTTTTTTTCCAAAAAAGATTTTTGTGCCAAAATAACCTCAAAGGTAGGTGAGAGGCATTTCCACCACCATTTTGGAGGGTAGGGTGGGGTGGAAAAGGAAATGGACCAATTTAGGCCCTATAGAAACTTTTTTTGAAACAGGAAGTGACTTCCATTCATTTCCTATTCTTTAAGAAAGCCTTTTATTGGGACTAAAATGGCCCAGGAGGACCCCAAAACATGGTGAAAATGCCCCTTAGGGGATGTTTGAAGCAAATAAGCTTTCGGGGCATTTTTTGGTGGAGGTGGGTGTGGTGGAAGGGTGAAGGCTTCCAAGGCCTCCCAGAGGAGCAATGCAGCCCCTTTGCCTTCAACATTGACCTATTCCTGCTATACAGCAAGACAGGGACAGTTGTTCTCAGGTGCTGTATTTTGAAGTACAACTACTAGGATCCCCAGCCTACAAGCTTCCTTCACTTATCTGACAGGTTAGGGACTGGGGCACTGTCAGAAAATAGAACTGGTTGAAAAGTAGAATCCATATACTTAGGCCATTTCCACACTAGACAGTTATAGTGTTATCATTCCATTTTCAACATCCTGTGGAATCCTATGGAAGGTTTGCAGGGGCCTCAAAGGCTTCCAAATGCTCCTCTCTAAACTGCAAACCCCAGGATTCCATAGGATGTTGAAAGTGGAATGATAGCACTATAACAGTCTAGTGTGGAAATGGCCTTACTGTAGAGAACATGAAGGACTTGTGGAGGCTCACTTGGGACTGACCGGTTGCCTCCGGTGCTGCTCACCAAGTCTATCGGCCGGCTTGGTGCCTTCCACCCCACACCCCCAGCTCACTTTGGGACCAGCACGTGCAGGCAAGCGGCCCCAAGCAACAAGAAGAACTGATGAAAAAGCAGAACCTCTGTCAATTTAATGGAACTTGGCCTCAGTTTGGAGCACCAAAAGAGCAAGCCATCAGATAATGGGATGTCAAAAGTCAGGGGCTTCCTGTATTGCGGCTGCTGGCCCCCAAGGTGATTGTGGCATTCTGAGGACTGCAGTTTAAAAAAGGAACATTAGCTAAGCTTTGGTTGTTCTGTAGTCTAAAACTATCAGTGTACTTTTAGTACTGATCCCCTGAAGGAGTCCTAAAGCTGCTGATCTTTAAAACAAAAAATATATATGTTACAGTACACCACGCTATTACTAAGGAAGTGCAAAATCTTTTTAGTAATGTAGGTACATCTTGTGGCAATTCTCATGGTACAGAGTTCTTTGTGAATGGAATAAAGAGAATGCACACCGCTGGTTGACATGCATGTTCTGAGATAGTGTCAGTCAGATGACTAGGTGTTCTTTAGCATAATCCTGTCTTCTTCCTCAGTTGTAATAAAGACTTATTATTCAGTATAACTGCATTTCTTCTCCCTTGATGTTCTGGGAGGGGCACCCCTGCTCTTTTGCTCCCTGTCATGCTTGGCAGTTACATTGTAAGTGTCTTGGGGTGGAGATCTGTCTCTCTTTGCTTATGAAATTCTGTTTCATAACAAAGATGGTGTTTTGTTGCGATAATTAGGGTTGCAGCTTTAACTCCACACTTAGTTGGAAAGAATTTCTTGTGATCCCATGGGACTAGTGAATAAACATGAAGAGGATTGACCTACAAGTTTATATAAACGTAGCTACTCAGTTTTTTGTGGATCCTTTTGTTGAAGAGCTGTCACAAGGAATCCTAATGATTATGTTCTGTGAGGATCTGCTGAGTTAGATGGCTGGATTTCTATCAGAGATCAAACAAAATGATTGTCAATATGGAGGCCAAACAAACACAGGTGAAAGAGCCCACCAAGCGAATGAATAACTAAGCAAACAGTTTCACCTAAGTGAAATTGGCAACATATATTAAATGATAGCATTACCCCAAAACGTAGGTGCCACAAGGGCCAACCCATGATGCCAGTACCTCCTTGCCAAAGTGGAGAATTAATTAGCTCAAAATCAGGAGGCTAATGAGAGAGGGGCAACTTGGTGAGATCTTGCTACCAATGTTTACGGGCTCATGCAGGAAAAGAACCAGCCAGAGATTCAAAAGTAAGCTAAAAATGTGTTTTATTGAGAGGAATTTACTCATGCATACACACAGGATACACACAATCATACATTTACACAAGAGCTAACTGAAGGAGCAAGGGAGGAAAAAATTGTGTATAGAGAGGCTAAGAGGTTTGGGGGGATTTAAAATTACCAGTCCAGAAGAGTAGTGAAGAATTGAAATATGACTTAGACTTCTGTCTAAGGGCAGGCCAGATCAGGATTCAGAGCAACATAGTGGGGTCCAACATTTCATCTGACTGCATCTGACTTCTCAAAACCAAGGGTTTATATACTCTGTTTCCCTCCCTGAAGGGGTGTGAGTTGATTGCTCTCCCAGCTTGGTGGACAATAGGAGTTGCAACCCTGACAATGGGGTCCGGATGGTGCTGATGGTTTCAGTGCTTAGATGACAAAGAGATAATGGTTGTTGTAATAGCTCTGCCTATTGTTGGGGGCTATGAGGGAAGAGGAGGGAGTCCAGGTGCACAGGGTATGGGTATCTGTCAATCAGTGGGCTTCTCACAATTGAATTCCATGGGAAATTCCAGCTTCTACTTAAGCCTGTTGTCCACAGGAACAGCGATCATTTGCCTGACAAATGACTCAGTCTTACCTGGAGGGTGTTTCTGGTTGACCTGCCTTCCACAGTCAGAATTTGCCCCCCTGTCGGTTTGATCTCTCCGTCACTTCTCAGGTTTGATTTTGATATTAGAGCCAAATGAACATGTGTTGCCAATCTAATATGGTGCCAATTGAGTATGGTGTCCATTCAAACCATACTGATATCAGGGACCCTCAAAGCAGGGCCTTACAACAGATCTATTTGTAACTGCATATATTCTATGATGTACCAAATGGCAATGAGCATATTTCATGAAATATAAAACTGGACCGTTATGGGGAAAAAATGTAGATATAATGCAGTATAAAATACACAAGAAATATTGCATGAGTCGAACAGTTGTCTCATTTCATTTTGTAATCCTCTTCAAACTGTATTTGCATTATGTTTATTTTATTTTGAAGTACAAAACATACATAGTTTTATACTTCATGAAATATACTTGTTGCTATTTTGTGTGCAGTGAGTTATATGGAGGTACAGTATGTACTTGTGTATAAGTTGACCTTATATAGAAGTTGAGGTCAGGTTTTGGGACCATAATTATGGATTTTGATATGATCTGTGGATAAGTTGAGGGTCATTCCATGAGAGGGGAATGTACCAGTGTTGCTTCAGGGGGCCGGATGCCGCCACCATTTTCCCACCCAGGCATTCAAAAAGACCTTTTGCCACTCTACTCAGAGAGGGGGATAAATCTTATTTTGACAAAGTCAAGGTATAGTATTAACTCTTATCAAAAAAGGAACCATCCCCTTCCCTGAGTAGAGTGGTGAAACGCAAGAGTCTAGTCCATCCTGGGAGAACCTAAAATAAGCATCCCACACCCCCATTCTCTCAGTGTTGCTTTGGGGGAAGTACCAAGGAGCTGCTGTCACCACCATTTTCCCGCCTGGGCATTCAAAAAGGCAGGAAGCAGCTCTCTGGCAGGGAGGGTAGAGGGCATATGTGCCATTGCTTCTTTTAGGTTCCCCTAAGATGGACTAAACTCTTGCCTTTCGCCACTCTGCTCAGAGAATGGGATGGTTCCTTTTTTGATAACAGTAGGGTACAGTACTTACATTGGTCAGTGGATAAGTCAATCCAGGGTTTTTGGGTCAATTTTTTGACAAAAATTTCTAGACTTCCTGGAGTCCTCCATCTTTTGACGCCCCATTATCTGACGACTCATGTTTTTGACACTTCCAAATTAAGCACAGGTTCTATTAATTTGACAGGGGTTCTGCTCTTTTATCAGTTCTTCTTGCCTATGCAGACTCGTTTGGAACCACTTACACGTGTGCTCTGCTTGCAAAGCAAGCAGAGACGGGGGGGAAAAGATGCTAAGCCAGCTGAGAGACTTAGTAAGCAGTGTGCATGCAGTCAGTCCCAAGTGAGACTGTGTAAGTCCTTCTTGCTCCCTATTGTACTGTACATGAGTTCCACTTTTCAACCAATTCTGTTTTCTGACAGTTTTCCAGTCCTTAACATGTCAGATAAGTGGAAGAAATCTGTATACATGAGTATATACAGTATATGAACTTACTATTAGATGTATCACTTAAGGCAAAGCTTTCCAAACTTTTCATGTTGATGATACACTTTTTAGACAGGCATCATTTCATGACATGGTAATTCAGTAAGTGAAGGCAACCCCTCCACCCAAGCCTGGCCCACCGCCACCGTTGCTGGGATCTTCCTCAGCCCTGGGGAGTGGCAGCGGCAAGGTCTTCCTCAGCCTAAGGTGGCAGCTGGAGTGGCAGCCCCTCCACCCAGGCCTGGTCTGCCACTCTTGCCGGGGTCTTCCTTGGCCTGGGGTGGCGGCAGAGGCAGCCCCTTCACTCAGGTCTGGCCTGCCACGGAAGCGGGAGAGGCATCCCCTCCACCCATTACATTCGCGCGACATACCTACACACTGCAGCTGACACACTAACATGTCATGACACACAATTTGAATAGCTCTGACTTAAGGTATGCTGTTTCACTTCCTTTTTTGCTTATCTTTGAATCCTTATAGTGGCCTTTTTAAAATGGGTCTCTTGGGTTTAAGTGTTGGCAAGAATTTTGTTTGAGCACACAACTCCCTTGTCGCAACAATTCTACTGGCTGCCAGTCCATTTCTGGACACAATTCAAAGTGCTGGTTTGACCTATAAAGCCATATACAACTTGGGCCCAGGTTATTTTAAAGACCGTTATCTCCCTTTATGAGCCCTAAGATTGTCTGAAGAGGCTCTTCTGTCTGTCCCATCACCTTCTCAGGTGCACTTGGTGGAAACAAAGGAGAGCACCTTCTCAGTGGCTGCTCCCAGACTTGGAAACTCTTTTCCTAGAGAGGCCATGATTGTCCCCTTCTTACTCTCCTTCCTATGGTAGGTTAAAACTTTTTTTGTGCTGTCAGGCATTTATAAATTGATAGGTTTGGGTTCTTATAGAATCATAGAATCATAGAAATGTAGAGTTGGAAGAGGCCACACGGGCCATCCAGTCCAACCCCCTGCCATGCAGGAACACCCTCAAAGCACTCCTGACAAGTGGCCATCTAGCCTCTGCTTAAAAACCTCCAAGGAAGGAGCCTCCACTACACTCCGAGGCAGCATATTCCACTGCCGGACAGCCCTGATTGTCAGGAAGTTCTTCCTGAGGTTCAGGTGGAATCTCCTTTCCTGCAGCTTGAATCCATTGCTCCTTGTCCTGGTCTCTGGAGCAGCAGAAAACAAGCCCTCTCCCTCCTCTATATGGCATCCCTTCAGATATTTAAACATGGCTATCATGTCCCCTCTTAACCTTCTCTTCTGCAGACTAAACATGCCCAGCTCTCTAAGTCTATCCTCATAGGGCATGGCTTCCAGGCCCCTCACCATTTTGGTCGCCCTCCTCTGGACTTGCTCCAGCTTGACCATGTCCTTCTTGAATTGGGGTGCCCAGAACTGGACACAGTATTCCAGATGAGGTCTAACCAAAGCAGAGTAGAGTGGTACCAGTACCTCCCTCGATCTAGACACCATACTCCTATTGGTGCAGCCGAGAATTGCATTGGCTTTCTTGGCTGCCGCATCACACTGCTGACTCATGTTCAGCTTGTGGTCTATGAAGATTCCTAGATCCCTTTCACACGTACTGCTATCCAGCCATGTGTCCCCCATCCTATATTTCTGTATACCATTCTTAGTGCTATGCACTTCTGTTTTTTAAATTGGATAGTTTTTAATGTGTTTAAATGTAGTTAATACTTTTAGCATTTAATGTTTTAACTCTATAAATTGTTTGTTTTTTAAATTTTATATTTATATTTTTATGTATGTTTTAAGTTGTACTGTTTTAATGTTGTTAGATGCCTTGAGTCCCATTGTTGGAAGAAAGGCGGGATATAAATAAATAAAAAATAACAACAATGACAACAACAACAACAATAATTGGCTTGTTTGTGTAACATGACCCTTTGTAAATAATGCATTTTTATAAAGCTTTGAAGTGTATCTTGGGCTCAAGTGGGGAGGACTTAAAACAATGAGGAATGGGTGACACTGTTCTGATCTCAAGCAACTTTATTCATTCATTCTACGTTTAGCACCGAAGGCAGTTAGCAGCAAAGGTAATAAAAATACAAGAAACTGCTGAAAATCAATAGGAGTAAGAGTTTAAAAAAAAGAAAAGAAAAGCAGGCAGTAATACTGCAGATCCATATATTTTTCTAGTTAATTCCTCTGGATCAGTAAAGGGAATGCATTTCTGACTGACAGGACAACAGCAGCTAACTCCATTTCAAATGTACAGTAGGAGGAGTCCTTCTTCTTGCCCTCTTTCACACCTAAGCAAGGCAAGATAAGGAATTGGAAGTGGTTGTTCTATTAAGCCTTGCGGCTCTGCAGCCAAGAATCAAGGCTCCAGGACAGCATTCTCTAAGCCAGCTCCTTGCAAGTTGTCCCAAAACAACAGAGCTGCCAAAGGCTTTATATGGCAATTACTATTTGCCTAGTGTCTCCTGGAGGATTTTAAGGGGACCTGCCACAGCTATTGCTACACAGAATGACGGAGCCACTTGCACTAAATGTCTGCAGAGCATTTGGGTGTCTCTGTGGTGGATTACAGTTGCTAAAGGGGAATTATCCTCAGCTGGGAAATGCTGAAGTATACTGAGTGTGTGCAAGCTGCGATTTCCCCAGGGTTTGTTTGTATTCAGCAGCAAAGAACAGAGCCATAGGATTAATGCCACCCACAGGAGAGCTATGGCTCTGACTGATACCATTTTTAAGCCTCTTCATCTTTAGTTAGAGAACTCGATCCTCGATCGTCAGATATCCTGGCACAAAATCTGGGAAGTGGCCAAAGATCCAAAAGAGGCGTCACTTCATTCGCTCAGCTTGCCAAACTGCCGTGACATGAATGGTTTGCATGATGTATGGAATTTCAAAAGGTGCTGCTGTCCTTGGGGGCTGGGGGAGGAAGGAAGCTTCACTTGTAACTTCTGTCCTGGCATGCAACTTTTCCAGAGCAAGGTTCCTATCGGAAACAAATAAATAAATGAAGGTGTCAACTCCAGAGCCTTAAACGTCTTTGTAGTGGTTGTTGCTTGGGCTTTCTTTTTGCTGGTTTTGAGGAGGACGACAACACACTAAGCAGCTCTTTAAGCAGGAAGGGAAGGTGGCCTTGTGTGTTTGTGTCTGTTGCTAGGCAACCACCCGCTGCTTTCTTCTTGCCCATTCTTGGGGGTGTGGAGAGTGAGGAAAGGAGGGTAAATAGTGCAAAGTGATATTCTGGCACGCGCTTTTTCAGTCCGGTGAGAGAAGGGTGTGGGCTGCGTCTGACCTAAATCTGGACTTGGAAAGCTGCTTTTCTGAACCAAAGCGCAAAGTCAGGAAGAGCCCACACCCTTTTGTAAGCTCAAAAGAAGGGTGGAGACTCTTCAAAATGAAGTGGGAGACATGCAGAAAGCAGCAGCAGTATTACTGCTTCTGAGGGCTTGTGAAGGATTTTCCACACTTGACTGTTTTAGTGCAATTATTCTGCTTTCAACATCTTATGGAATCCTGGGGTTTGCAAACTCCAGGATTCCATAGGATGTTGGAAGTGGAATAATAGCACTATAACAGTCTAGTGCGGAAATGGATTGAGTTTCAGTGAGATGCCATCCATGGAGGAGGCCTCCTACTAAATGCCTCCATTGCCCTCCACCACCCTTTGCTCAGTCAGGGGTTGGGTAAGGGAGAGGGTGGTTGACAGCTGCAGATCCTCCATTTTCCTGGTCATTATGGACCCACAGAATTTATAGGCCTCTGGGAATGCAGCACCTCTTTACCAGTCCCAAGGTCCACAAATATTCTTTTTCAGGCAGACACCAGGTTTTTCTTACAAGCATATCACAACTCTGGTGGCCAAGGTTGAAATCCTTGTCCATTTCCACACTACACTCTTATAGCGCGATTATTCTACTTTCAGCATCCTATGGAATCCCGAAACTGCAAACCCCAGGATTCCATAGGATGTTGAAAGTGGAATAACTGCGCTATAAGAGTGTAGTGCAGAAATGGCCCTTGTTTGACCATGGAGACCCCCCGGATGACCTTAGGCAAGATACCCTCTCTCAGCCTCAAAGGAAGGCAAAAGGAAACCCACTCTGACCAAATCTTGCCGAGAAAAGTTTGGACCTTTCTGCAGCTTACCTTCTTGTGGCAGCAGCCAGTGGCAATCCTGGAAGTGGCTCTGCCAGGAAGGGAGCACAACGACAAGGCTCCCCTCTGCATGAGACCAGCTCCCTGTGGAAGGGAGCTCAAGGGACACGCCACTTCCTTCCGCAGTGCAGCCGGGTACTTTCCCAGGCTGTGCTTGGGCAGGAAGTATTTCTTGGGGAAAATTGTCTTATAGGCCAGCAAATAGGATACTTGGCTTGGGTGCACTGAGCATGTGGTGAGCCAGATCTATAAGCTGAGTGAGGTGTCACTTTAGGCATTAGGTCCCAATGGGCAAGAGACCACAATAAAGGATAGAGAGGTATGTGCCATGCAGCCTCTCTTGTGTCACCCTAAATTAGCTTCCTATCCTTAGGTGTCAGGGAAGAAACAGTCCTGTCCCTCTTGTTGATGTAAGATTCAAGGGCCCAGCCAGATAGATGGCAAGAAGAGTAAGGTGCTGACTTGGATTCTTTCTCAGGTGGCAAAACAGCCTGGGCTGCCCAATTTTGGCAGAGATTGGGACATGTTTTTAGGGCTGTAATTTGCAGTGTGAGGTAGGAATTTGAAGGAGATGGCTGCCTGAGCATGACTCAGCATAAATTTGTATATAATACTAGTGTATTTACCTGATGTTGTCTGGGATTTTTATTTTCTCATAGGTAATGCTTGTTAGAAATACCTTAGGAATTTACCTTACCTTACCTTACCTTAGGAATTAGATGTGGTTGAAATACACAGATTTGAGATCCTGTGTCTGTAATTCCCCAAACTGCCTTGTCCTGTACCTGTAACTTTTTCCTGTACTCTCCAATCCAATCTGTGTTCAGAGTTGTTAACATACAGAGGTTGGTTTCCTGAGGGAATACACTGCCCTCCTTCTTGCTGCTAGGCCTCATTTCCATAGCAACTAGCCACGCTCAAAGCTCTCTGGCTGAAAATTCTAAAGGCCTCTCCCTAAATTGCCAACCCCGGGATTCCATGGAATCTTCACAGGCAGCCAATCATATGAGGTCTTCTCGCCTCACACAGCCGATCATGTGAGGTCTTCGCCTGCCTGACACAGACAAACTTGCAAACTTTGAGTTTTATATATTAGATTTAGGTTTGGAGAAAGATCTTCTGTTCTGCTGGTGCTGATATTATGAGCATTTATTTCACGCTAACAGAGTTAGTTTTTATTCTTGTGGATGTCTTTCCTCTGCTGATTTTTGGCCCGCAGAAGATTCTGTTGATTTATTTTGAGTACAGTATAGGAGGGATGCGCATTTGTGCACGTACACACACATGCGTGCATACACACGCACACACACAAAGTATAATCACCATGCTGCTTAGAACCGTGCTTCTTATACTGTCTGATGTGGGCACCAGCAGCTTTTTTCAAGAATATGCCAAGAAACTGCATCATATTTCTGCCTGTTGACTACGACTGTTTCTTTCTGTCCTGCAAACTGTCCATGAACCAGCCACTTGATAGTCTGTGGAGCAGCTCAGGTCCACATACCACCACTCTGAGCAGCACTGGTTTAGGAACTTCCATTTCCTCACAGGACCTTACACTCGCATCCTGGAAACAGTGTAGGGGAAAATTTATAACACTGAGTATCAATAGAGTTTTGACAAGTCGTTTTTGGACTGCAGCTCCTGCCTCAGTGGTTGGACTTGTGGGTTCTTTCACAAGGCAGTGGACCCCAGGAGTTGGAGTCCAAACCTGTAAGCCTTCCAAGCTGTTGAATATTAATGAAGTGGTCAGTCTGTCAGGGAAGCTCACGTATCCTTGCTGATCGTGAGAAACTGCTGATAAACTTCCAAGGCACCCCAGTGTTCTCTGGAACGCAGTTTGAAAACTGCTGACGTAGAGTTCCTTCCCATTTATGTCCTTTAGTTGAAACACCACAGACCTCCAAACAGTAGAATTTCATTTGGTCTCTGTTAACTTTGGGGAGATGCCAGCTGTGGTGTTGCTCTTCTTTAGTACAGGAGCCTTTCAAGGACAAACATAACTGGAGAATAATGGGATGATAGCGGACACAGGCAGGGGTCCATATGTTTGGAGCCAGAGGCTTGGATTTGTATGAGGGAATGGAAGACTCTGGTAGTGCTTCTGGAGCTACTGCATTGATGGGAAAGACAGCAGTGCAGAGCGTAGCATGTAATACCACTTTCTCTGGCTGGTCATGGATTCTAAAAGCTGATATAAGCTTTTAAAGGACAAATAGGTCCTAGAGCAAATCAGGCCAGCACTCTCTCTGGAAGCCAAGATGAGTAAACTGAGGCTGTCGTACTTTGGCCATTTCATGAGAAGACATCACTCACTAGAAAAGACAATAATACTGGGCAAGGTGGAAGGCTGTAGGAAAAGAAAGCTGCATTGCAGGTGGATAGACATAGTCAAGGAGGCCTTTGCTGTGCGTCTGTAAGACCTGAGTGGGGCTGTTGATGATCAGATAACTTGGAAATCTGTCATTCATAGGGTAGCCATGAACTTGATGGCAGTTAACAGCAAGCTTGCTACAGCAAAAGCTCTCTGTCATGGACCTCTGCTGCTTCTCATGATTTATTTATCTTATCTATTTTTCAAAAAACAAAAATAAGGATCTAGATGTATCTGTGAAACCAAGTTTAAAGTTTTCAGTTCTAAACTGGTTTATGGCAAGATCAGTACCAGGCATTGAGGTATTGATCCACCTAAGTACCGGCCTCCAAGGCCATTTCTGCACTAGACAGCTATAGTGCTATTATTCCACTTTCAACATCCTATGGAATCCTGGGGTTTGCATTTAGGGAGGGGTCTCTGAGGGGGCCAGTTCACCCATGAGGCCCCTCTCTAAACTGCAAACCCCAGGATTCCATTGGATGTTGAAAGTGGAATAATAGTGTTATAGCAGTCTAGTGCGGAAATGGCCATAATTAAGATGGGGCTGTTCAGTGTTCTGAGGGGATTGATGTGGCAGGTGTAAAAGTCACTTTTCATGAACTGATTATATTAATTATACCCGTGCTGGCTTATCCCCAGGATGACAGCATGTTTCAAAGACTTATGGAAAAAATAGGTGGCTTTGTCCTCTGCTCACCCTGTGACGATTAGCTACACTTTACAATCCAGCAGTCCTTTACTTCTCTTGCAGTGTAAATATTTAGATCTCACAAGATTTATGTGGAGTCAGATATAGTTATCCACTGCAGTATTTGTGGAGGGAAGTGGAGACAGCAGAAGAAGAGGCATCACTGTGTTAGGTTAGGAATGGCTCAGTGGAGAGTAGATCAGATCACGAGTTTAGTTTGTTAGCTCCTTGGGATGAATGCCCAGCTCAAAATCAAGGGGTGTGCCTGCATGCCACATACCCATTGTTTTTATTTCCTTGTTTATCAGCAAGCAGACTACAAGTATGATTAGCGAGTGACAGGCAGGGTAGTTGAATATGATTTCTTCCCTTCTTGTACACTATGCACTCTGATTATACTCTGTAGAGAAAGAGAACTAATTAATCCAAGGGTGGGTAACTCGAGGCCCTTGCCTTGCTTTGGGCTAATTTCTTGCAGCCCTCACCTTGCTTCAGCCTTATTCCATGCAGTCCTCTGCAAACAATCCGCTCAGAAATGACAGGTAGGAGCAGCTTGCCATTTCCATGGTTGCCTGCTGGGTGGGGAGAATATATGTGTGTGTGTGTGGGTGAGGGTTCAGGTCTGTGACTAAGTCCTTGCAGGATTCTGGCTGCAAGGATCCTGGCCTTGACACTATTCTTTGCAGAATCCTGCCCAGTATCTCAGACCCAGCTGGCTGCTCAGATGCAGGGCAGCTGGAGCAGCCAGGAGCCAGCTATATAAGGGCTGGGTTTACTCTGCAGCCTTTGCTATGGCAACATGGTCTTTTGTGTTGCCTGTAGTCTCTCTAGGTGTTTCTGTGTTGCTGATCTTGTGGACTGCTTGCCTTGGATTCTGAATTGTTTGCTAGACCTGCCTCTTGCCTCTGGCCCTTCTGGACTCTTGATACTACTAGGTAGACCTCTGCTGGCTTGGACTCTTGTTACATGCTGACTCCTGGTCTCCTCACCAAGTGCTTGGTTCTGGTCCTGTCCTAGTCCCAGTTGTGGTGCCTGCATCTAGTATCCTTGCTGCCCATGCTCTGGACCTTGACTCTGTCTGTGGAGGTGGGAAGGAGGAAGAGAGAAACAAGTGACTGGGAGCTGACAAGGATTTGAGAAAGTTATGTTTTTTGACTACTTCTCTTAGAATCTCCCAGGGAGAATTTGGGGATTAGTAGTATACCCTAGAGGCACCAGAACCAGACTGATCTCACCAAGCTAAGTAGGGTCAGCCCTGGTTAGTATTTGAATGGGAGATCACCAATGAGTACCAGGTGCTGTAGGCTATTTCAGAGGAAGGAACTGGCAAAACCACCTCAGAGTATTTCTTGCCTAAGAAGACCCTTTGAAATTCATGGGGTCACCATAAGGCAGCAGGTGATGTGAAGATGCATGTATGTGATGGAACACATATGTACATACATACAGAGTATTTAAAAAGAGTACACACAGAGCATTTAAAAAACAACAATTCTGAGCTCTGCCTGTTGGCAGAGTCCCAGTGCTGATCAGCAAGCCATTGACTGCTTGTCTACATAGAGTTTCCAGGGGACTACAGACATCCATCCTCATTCATTAGGGTTAGGGGCACAGGACCCTGCGAAAGTGAAAAAAACGTGAATAACTCTAGGCCCTCTGAAACTATCTTTAACACACAAAAAAGTCTGATCACTGTATTCAGCCTACTGTGGATTCCCTTGAGGCATCTGGGTTCCTTCACAAGGCAGAAGTGGGGGGCTGAGGGTAAGGCTTCCTGCTACTTCCACTGCTGCCCCACACCATTTTTAATAGGGACTTACAAGCCTCGCTTGCAGTTTCTCAGTCTCAGGAGGCTTTCAGTCCCTATTAAAAATGCCCTATATGCCCTATAGAGGCAGCAGAGGTGACAGCAAATAATCTGTGAATAATCAAATCTACAAAAATGAAACCCACAAATGTGGAGGGCTGACTGTATTTGAAGATGGTAAGTATGGCATAAATGTGGTGCTGGTCCTTGGGGGTGCTTAGAGTGGCAGGGAGTTGGACTCAGTGGCTGTTGTAGTATTTTCCAACTCTATGATTCTGTATTGGAAAAAATATGCCACAAGATATAGCTGAAGAAGGACTACCCTAGTTTACTTTAGGGATGCGCAGACTGGGACATGGATAAGATCACAATTTTATAGTGAGACCTTTAGCAATGGGTGACGGATCACAGTATCAAAAATAATGAAAAACCTCACTTTATTACTATAACAACACATATGTACATAAGTACATATGTTTTTGTCTGGAAATGTTAAAAACATAGCAGGGTATAATATAGTGTTGATGCTAAGGCATGGAGAGCAAAATTATCCTTATCCAAAATTATCCAAGAAACTTGAGAGAGACCAACATCATACCCTAAACTAGCCTTTCTCTAAACCATGCATTTTTTTAAAAAAAACTTCCAGGAAAAAGGCAGTAACCTCATAAGGCAAATTATTCCATTGCTGAACTGTTACTGTGGTTTGGACATTGTTCTGTTTCATTAAACTCAGTCTGCATCCTTGTAGTTTTAAAGATACTATTTCTTGTTTTATTTCCCTTTGTAAGGAGCTGATCACTATCTTATATCTGAGATTTCTTCTAAATATATCACATAATCTATCTCCAATTTTTCTTTTAACAAATCCTATAGCGAGATAAATTTTCGCAGTTACTCCATAATATGACACTTGAATTACAACAGTGCCTCACTCCATTAACTTTCGCGCCATTCCAGGGGTGTGGTGGGGGGGCAAAATATGGGCCTTGCCCTCCTCATAAAATGAGTTTTCCTTCAGTCCCAAAATTTTTAGAATTTTTAGCATAGCATCATTGACACCTAGGACTCTTACAGTTTTGGGGTTCACTTTCTTCTGCCCATTTTCACTGCTCTTTTTCTTTGTATGTCTAACTATATTCCTTAAGTGCTCAACTGAAATTTCAAGTTACTACAATGCTAGGAATTTAGGGAGTAAAGGAAAATTCCACGGGGGGGGGATTCTTGTTGGGGCACTCTGTGCCCTCTTTCTCACACTTGTCGCTACACCATGCTGGACTCCAAGTTAACCTTTCTGAGGGCAACATTACTTCATGGCCTTGTTATGAAGGAGCCCTTTTGGCCCTTGGTGCCAAGATAGCTATGGCCCTGTGCCATTCCCTTCAACAATACTCCTAGAAGGCTAAAGCAGGAAGAAAGGACATTATTTGGTTGAAATGGGAAAGGTCAAGAACTAATACATACAGATTTTATTATGAGCCTTCTTTTATCCCACAACTTAAACACTGGATATTTTAGCTCCAATGCAACCTTATGCTCTTTCAGTTTGAAAATATTTCTGCACCATGAGAACTAGATGCTTGTCTCATTTTCATAAAAAGTGAGGGAACTCTAGCACTGTTTGTGATAGGAATAGCTCAAAGCATCAAGGAACAGGAGGCAGCTTTTGTCTTCTGCTGGTTTAGGCAGTCATTTCCTTCCTGAACCTGTGTGGGCTAGATAGTTCCTACCACCATTGTAGGAAAATGGCAAAACCATTCTACAAACAAGGCAAACTGCAGGTCTTGTTGGTGTCCTGACATGGGGACAGGAGAGGAGTGGGACCATGACGATGCTTCTGCAGTTGCAGTCCCATCCTTCTCCTGTCACTAGATGGTGCAATCATGGATTAAATCAGTGGTTCTCAACCTATGGGTCCCCAATTGTTCTTGGACTTCAGCTCGCAGAAGCCCCAGCCACTATGGTCAATGCTCAGGGCTTCTGGGAGCTGAAGTCCAAGAACATCTGGGGACCCACAGGTTGAGAACCACTGGATTAAATCATTGATGAGTTTTCCCCATCAATGACCTATGATCGTGCCCCCATCCCACACTTACCTGGCCTGCAGAAGCCCCAGAAGCATGATGGAGGTGCTTCCTGCACCAGCATAGCCTGGGAGAGTGCCCAGCTGCGCTGCAGAAGGAAGCAGCATGTCCATCATGCTTCCTTCAGCAGGGAGCCAGTCCAGTGTGGAGGAGAGCACTCCTGTTGTGCTCCCTTGCTGGCAGAGCTGCTGACAGGATCACCACCGGAGCACAATGGAACAAGGTAGGATGTGGAAAAGGCTTGGGATACGGTTACAGTCAGCCCTCTGTATTTGTGTGTCTGTCTTTCATGGATCTGATTATTTGCAAGTTCCCCCAACTCCTTTCCTCCCACTTCAGGCATTCTTTTTCCAGAAGAACAATCTCTCTCAGTGGTTCCAATCAGGCCGTGCAGCCGTTTAAAAACCCACCTCTGGTGGTCCTCCTCCTCTTCTTCCAGCAGCTGCCAGAGCCCAATTTCTCAGCACCACAAATCCTCTCCTGCTGCCCCTTACACTCAAGGAAGGAGATCGGGGAGCGGGGAGAGAGAGGATGTATAGGGCCACCACGCTGAACCACTCCCCTTCCCTGTCCTTTCCATGACCTGGTTTGGAACTTTGAAATGGACCCAGGTGTCCCTTCTTTCTTTCATGCCTCAGCCCCCTTCCCACAGAGGCACACACACACATTTTGATACTTGCAATTTTTCCACTTTTGTGGGGCTCCTGCACCCCTAATCCTAGCAAATGTGGAGGGTTGACTGGGCAGGTTATTGTGTGAATAGCAATAATAGCAATAGCAATAGCATTTATTTCTATACCGCCTATCAACTAGTGTTATCTAAGCGGTTTACAATGTATTTTTAGCTAATTGCCCCCAACAAGCTGGGTACTCATTTTACCGACCTGCGAAAGGATGGAAGGCTGAGTCAGCCTTGGAGCCTGGCAGGATCGAACTCACAACCTTGTGGTTGCAGTACTGGCATTTAACCACTGCGCCACTTATTGTGCTTCTCTGAATTCTCTCTGAGCCATCACATATGTCTCATCCCAACCTGGCTACCAGAGGAGCGTTGGGAAAACATCATGCTCCCTGTATCCTCTAAAGATATTATATTTTTTGTAATTTGTTTTTCTGTATTTTTTTTTTGTGCTGTAGTAAACAGGCAGTGCCTTTTTCCCCCTGCTGTCTAGGTGGACAGCCAGCTATTAGTGCTCCTGGCCCAGTGGTTACACCAGTCCTTTCCCTTGATGCAGGGATATGGAAATTTTTTGAACTCGTCCTGCCCACCCAAATGTTTCTCCATTATTAGTTTTATCAATTTTATCATCATAATTATTAGTTCTCTGTATTAATGGGTTGTTTCAAAAGTAAAGGTGCAAAGCATTCTTCTACACAAGAGTTTGTATGCTGCCAGCTGCTACATGTGAGGATCAGCGGCCTAGTCAGGATTCTTAGCATTAAGAGCATCATGTACTAGATGATCCACAATCCACGAACATGCTCTGAAGATTTCAGTAGGTCTTATTCAATGGATTAGCATGAGCCACAGCAGCACACTTCCAAAGAAGCTGCTGAAACTGATTAACGTAAGCAGCATGCCACTTTTATAGGTTATACAAATGTAGGCAGCCAAAGCATAAATTGGTTATAGCATATGATTGATGCTCCTGAACACTTTTCCCAGGCTGGTGCCTGTCTCTAACCACTGTGTCCTTGAACACTGTTAACCCCACTACATACCTTCCCCAGTTCTCCCCATACCATCCCATTCTTATAACAACTTGGCACCAGATTGTGTTCAGTTTTCCCCACTTGTCCCCATCCATCAATTACAACGTAACAGCAAGTGATCTAAGAGATACAATGTAGCAAGAATTAGCACTGTTTAGCATACGGAAAATATAATAGCCTTCAGCAATGATTACATACATTCCAAGCCGCTTGCAAAGCATATACGTTTGAATACACATTCCTTCAAGTTGTTTATCCTGCTGCTGTTCACTCATAAAACATGGCAGGAATGTGCTGTGATCTATGGAGAGAGAAGCAGATGAAATTGCCTTGTACCAAGACAGACTGCTTGCTCTAGATGCTTGCTCTTGCCCAGTATTATGGATTCTGTCCTTCTACATTTTTGGGCAGAAATCATCCTGCTACCTGATCATGTTTCTGTTTTTAACCAGAAATGCTGATGTTTAAGTGGAAGAACTTCTGCAGGCAAAGCATGCCCTTTGCTGCTGAGTTGTGGAACACCCATGGGAAGGATGGTAGCTGAATGTAGAGGAATTAAGCAAGGCATCTTGAATTGTCTTTCATGTACGGAGGTAGCTAAGAGCAAAGAAACATTTCCTAAATGACATTTAGGAGTGAGGAGAATGTGGTTACCACCACATATCCACATATCACTGGAAGTCCTTTGTTGGGAGGAATTTCATTTACCTAGGCCTTGGCTTGTGAGGTGAGTATATGAGGGGTTAGGACAAACAGAGGAAAGAGAGAACATCAAGGGAAAAAATATGGATGGAAGGTCTAAAAACTGGTGCTAAGAAATGGAATATATGAATTGTGAACCATGCAATAATTTGTATTTAGGTCAGTGGGACACATTATTTATGATGTAAATACCCTCCCATTGATTTCAGGGGGAGTTAACTGGAATTAATTTAGATTTCAATCCTGTACATACTTAACTCAGTGGGTTTACTTCTGAGTAGATAGGGTTAGGATTTGCATTGTTAGGATTCAGACCATAACCTTTGACAGGATCAACAATGTCAATTCTATTTTGAGATTAATCAGTGAGAGACCAACATAATGAGCTCCTTCAGAGTGTTTTTTTTCAGGCTTTTGGAAGCAATATAATAATGTGTTAGAGCATTGTTCCCAAACTCTGATCTTCCAGGTGTTTTGGACTTCAGCTTCCAGAATCACAGACCATTGGCCAAGGCAGCTGGAACGTCTGGGAGTGAGGTCCAAAAAACCTCTGAAGAACTAGAGCTTAGGAATCACTTTATTAGAGGGAGCCTATACTATAAAGAAGAACTGAGGAATGGGTATCCCTCTAGCTCAGTGGTTCTCAACCTGTGGGTCCCCAGATGTTCGTGGACTTCAGCTCCCAGAAGCCCTGAGCATTGACCATAGTGGCTGGGGCTTCTGGGAGCTGAAGTCTACGAACATCTGGGGACCCACAGGTTGAGAACCACTGCTCTAGCTGCTTCTGGACTGCAGCTGCCCCCAGGCCCAACCAACATAGCCACAGTGAGGATGTGATGCCAGGCTCTAATCTGCTTCCGGGGGGGGCACTCAGAATGTGAAACTACGTGTGAACAGAAGCGTTCTTTGTTGTAGGAAGTACAGATCAATACCAGACATTATTTTCAGTTGCTGCAACTGAGGAACATCAACCCAACAAAGCTTATCTGGATTCAATTGATAATTATTCAGTGCTCATTACGTTGATTGATAAAATTCATATCTCGTTAATTCATCAGTCACCTTGATCCTACCCAGGCTTGTTTTGGTTGTTCACGTCCCTGTATTGCTATCTCCTTTTATGGCCCTTTCTTCCTGCCTGGCTTGATACCAAACCTCCCTAGCCCAGCATCCTGCTTTTCTTTGAACTCAGCTGATACACAACTTCTCGACTGGATGTTTCTGGTGTTAGGCTAGATAATAAAACAATCCTGGAAGGCTAGTTCAGCATCTGGTCACCCATCAAAGCACCTGCAAGGAACTGTTCTGTTTCTTACCTCAAGTTTCTCAGTTTATCCCGTCATTCCTTCACAACACATCCCAATTTCATTGCTTGACTCCTGTTTCCCAGGAACAAGTACAAATCATACATTTGCAATTTACAGTATCAAAACTCCCTGCCTTGGTATAATACACCAAGACACTACTTATGCTCTAGGTTCTATGCAAGTAGTGATACATATATGTAATAATATAGATGCAGTCAGTTAGGGTATACAATAACCCCATTAAATATGATTAATAGCAAGTACTAACTAAACCTGTTTAATATGTAGCAGGACCTACTGCATTGGCTAGGACAGGCAAAGCATACACAAAAGACAAGACATCATAACATGATAGTAAGTAAGACAATCAAGCTTCAATGCATACATATAGCAAAGCCCATGTTCCACAGTATTACATTAGTTACATGGTGGTGGTAGGACATTACTCAGTACTACATAATAACAGACATGGTTATACATCTAAGCAGATATAGCACATTCCTCTATCCCTACAACATGCTTATTACATACAATATTGGAAAGCATAACATCATCGAGCATTCATCATCATGAACCATGTCATGTAGCAATGCTGACATGACATTCTGACTCCCCCAAATGTTTCCCCCACTTAGGCAGCTGGAGATTCATGTGGGTTTGTTTGGGGAGCTCTAAAGACTGACTCATAGTGGTTTGAACCTGTTCACCGTCTAACAAATGGGGGTCCAGTAGTCCATTCCACCAATAATTTCTTACTAAAATCAGTCATTGTTTTTACTGTAATATGAATATATTGGTTTGGTCCTGCCCTCTGGAGCAACAGAAAAGAAGCCTGTTCCATCTTCCACATGACAACTGTTTGTCCTTTGAAGATGGTTCTCATGTTACTTCTCAGGCCATTCCCACACTACACTGTTACAGTGCCATTGTTCCACTTTCAACCTCCTATGGAATCCTGGGGTTTGTAGTTTAGGGACGGGCATTTAGAATTCTCGGCCAGAGAGCCCTTTGGCGTCAGTAAACTACAGACTCCAGAATTCCACAGGATGGTGAAAGTGGAATAATAGCACATAACAGTGTAGTGTAGAAATGGCCTCCTCTTCTCTTCCCTAAGCATATTCAACTGCTTTGTAAACTGTGGTGCCTAGAACTGGACACTTTTCCAGATGAGGTCTGGGCAGAGCAGAATGGAGTAGTACTATTGTTTCGCTTGATCAAGACACTATACTCCTATTGATGCAGCCTAGAATTGATTTGGCTTTTTTGCCTGCTGCGTCTCACTGTTGACTCACATTTAGCTAAGAAACATAGAATCACACACTTCAAGAGTCCCTATAGATCACTGAGTCCAGCTCCCTGCTCAATGTGAGAAATCCAGCTAGAGAGCATCCTCACCAGGTAGCTGTCCAGCCTCTTTCTGAAGAGGTGCAGAGAATTGTCACCACCTCACCACTCTTGTAGATAACTGGTTCCATTGCTGAACCATTGTTACTGTAAAGAGGTTCCTTCTAATGTTCAGCCAAAATGTACCTTTTTGTAACTTAAATATGTCAGACTTGATCTCTCTTCTGGGGCAACAAGGAACAAACCTGTACCCTCCTCTCTGTGGTAGCCCTTGAGAGTTTAAAGGAGATGGTCCTGTAACCTTTCAGTCATTTCTTCACCAAGCTGAACATGCCTGATTTTCTCAACCTTTCCTCATATGTCTCTTCACTATATTTCTTGCCATCTTTGTTGTCCTCCTTTGCACCTGGTTCAACTTGTCTATATTGTTATTGTGTGCCTTCAAGTCATTTCTAACTCATGGTGACCCTAAATCGACACTATGCTGGGCTTTTCTGGGGCTGAGAGTATGTAATACACCCAGGGTTGCCCAATGGGTTTCCGTGGCTGAGCAGGGAAGTCTCCAGGGTCTGTAGTCCAACACTCAGACCACAATACCTTCCCCAAATACCCCTAGATCCTTTTTCCCCGTATGGTTGACAAGCCAGTTTTGTCCCTCATATATCTATACATTTTATTTTTCCTATAAAAATGTAGTATCTTATATTTATTGTTTTTAAATTTGTTTGTTAGCTTTGGCCCAGGTCTCTATCCATTACTGCCAGTTTGAATCTTGATTCTGTCTTCTGAGGTATTAGCTACCCTTCCTAATTTGATGTCATCTACAAATCTGCTAAGCCTGAACTCTGTTCTGTCATCTAAGTAATCTCTGAAGACGTTGAACAATACAAGGCCCATTAGTTGGTTATATTGCAACATATCTTAAATTTTATTGTCCGATCCAATCATAACATAATACTTAACATCTATATTGTGCTTTGTTCATATTAGTGCTTGGCTTCTTAGTATAATTTTCTTACTACTTCTGGTTTTAGCCTGGGTTTGATTTGTTGCTTTAAAGCAGTTGGATGATGGCTTAGTCATAGGTAGGATGGACCTGCTGAAATTAATATGAGTTGAGGCAGTCATGACTAAATTGTCTCACTGATTTCTTAGAAGTGACTAATTCTGGATTCTATTTTTTTGTTTATTTGTTTGAAATTGATCAAGTTGATATTTTGTTTTATCCTAACATATCTGTCTGCTTCCTAGAAGGGGTACAAATGCTCTAAATAAATTAATTAATTAAAACTGGGCTTGAGAGACATTCCATTGTCAGATGGTTGTGATGGAAATCATGATGAGGGTATTCTGGTGTATCTAGTCTCTGAAGCATTAATTTCAGGTATATAGTGTTGATATTTGTGTTTCAGTTGCTTACTGGGAATTGTAATTGTTGGCATCAGTCGTGGTAGAGAACTGCAGAACAAGAAATTCAACACATCACTACACTCCCTAAACACAAACATTTAAGAGGCCTTTGGATCTGTTTGGTGGTGGCTGGGGGTGCCGGGCATCAACTATATAACACAGTTGCAAGAAATCATCAGAGAAATTCAGCTCACATAGAGAAGGCAAAGGTTGTCTAGATGATTTGATCATGTAGTTCAGAACAATTAGAATGTTGATAAGATCAAGGGGAGTGAAATTTAAAACAGATAGGAATCCTGGAGCCCCTGAAATGTTGCTGGACTGCAGGATGCTGGGACTTGGGTCCACCAACATCCAGAGTGCTGCACAGTTCCCATCCCAAATTAAATATGGTGCAAACGACTACAAAACAGCTACTGTTCGATCTGCTCACATGCACAGACTGATTCTATCTGAGAGGGAAACCTTTAGGGGAAGTGCCTTTTTATTTGAACAATAACCAGGCTTTACAAGCTGGGTAGACCTGTACTCCAAAGTGAAGTAGCTATGAACCTCATTGAAGTCCTGTCAGATAGTAGCTGGGTGAGAATCAGGAGGGAAATGAGCAATAGATTATGAAATATCAGGTTTAAGAATCCGGAAAATACAAGAAGATCTAAGTCACCTGTCCCCAACCTGATACCCTCCAGATATATTAGATCAGCACACCCACGATCCCTTGGTCATGATGGGAGCCATACTGTGCCACATTTGGGGGGCATCCAGTTGCTGTAGGCTGATTTCAGTCAGTACAAAAGACTATTAGGAGAAATAAAAAAAAAACAGCCAATCAGTACTGTTGTTGTGTGTCTTCAAGTTGCTTCCAACTTATGGCAACCCTATAGGAAGCCTATCACAGGATTTTCTGGGGCTGAGAGTATTTGACATGCCAGAGGTCACCCAGTAGGTTTCTATGGCTGAGTGAGGAATCGAACCCCAACCTCCAGGGTTGTAGTCTAACACTCAAACCATTACGCCATGTTGGCTCTCTTCGATAAGTGTGGACACTGCAAACTCCAAATTGCTTACATTAGAAGGTGGAGAAAGAAGTACAGAAGCCAAGGAATAGGAAAAATTAACATGAGGGGGCAGTAACACCGGCGCCTACTGTGGGTTTGTACATTCAGATTCCTCTTTTGTTTTTGTTAGTGTAATGTTCTGCATTGGGGCTAACCATTGTGTGTGTATATGTCTTCAAACTGACTTTCAGCCTATGGCAACCCCCTGAATGTCATAAGAGTTTTCTTAGGCAAGGCATTTTTGCCAGTCCTTTCCTCTGAAACAGAGCCTATAGCAGCCGGCATTCATTGTTGGTCTCCCATCCAAGTAATAACCAGGGCTGATCCTGCTTAGCTTCCAAGATCAGACATGGTCAGATACCTTTAGGATATTTAGGCCCTGTTTGCAAGGAAATAAATGTGAGAAGTTTTACTCACTTTTCTCTGATTCTCTTTTCACTGCTGGTCTCTAGAATACTCATCGTCTTCACTCTATGCTCTTCCCTTCTTTGAACCATGTTAAAGCAAACTGTAGAAGGGAAGACCAATTTGTTTGGGAAAGAAGGGGAAAAAAGGAGTCCAGTACATTCTGGCATGCTTCCAGTCTCCTAATTGTGGTTACATCATAAACATTGCGTATGGATGTGAATTAAGCCAGAAAGAAGGATAGCAAAATAATCTGGAGAGGGTAGAATATATATTGAACAGGAACAAACAGATGAAGTTCAGCAATTAGATACACTAAAAGAGACAAAGATAGCAATAGTCTGTACAAGTAGCAGGAGCCCAGCAAATACACAAACACAAGACCTAAACTATTTTCTGATTCCAGTTCGAACAATAGTAGTGAGGGGAAGAGAACGAGTTAATGTGAGAAAGGGGGAAGAACTGAAGTAACAAGCCACATAGCACAGATAGATTTCCTTGAAAAATTGTCCAGGAACTGCCTCAGTCATTTGTGTATAGCAGAGAGGGGAAACCTTTATCCCTCGGCTTAATTTCAGGTCTTGAGAAAGCCCCCTCCCCATTTTTTTGTATACCATGTTCAGCATCCCCCAATCAGCACAGCCACAGCGTGCTAGCCAGTGGGATTCTGAGAATTATATTCCAAAAAAGGAACGTTTCCAAACTCTGCCTAGTTTGAAAAGCCTTTTGTAAACAGCAGTTCTGGCAAGCGAGATCTATGTGTTCCTCAACGGGTCTTTGAGGAAGAAGGAAAGGAAAGATGAAGGAAGGTTAGAAAAAGAGAAAAATGTCATCTATCCCATTTCAGGCTCTAACCCTACCCACCACTGACATTCAGCTTCCACTCTCCCCACAGATTTTGTGTGTGGGCGCCATCAAGTCACCAGTCAACTTATGCTGACCCCCTGAATTTCATAGGTTTTTTAGGCAAGGACTATTCAGAGGTGGTTTTGCCAGTTCCTTCCTCTGAAATATACTTTCAAAGATATGTGGCCCTTGACAAGTGAAAAAAAAGTTCCAACACCATGCTGCAAGACTTGAAGGAAGCAATCTTAGGCATATTTACATGGGCAGTAAACACTGTATTTCTTCCAGACTTAATTCTAAGCCTGGGATTGGTCTGCAAAATGGAAGGATGCAGATATGATCTCCCACCTCCCACAATTTAGTCTGCCTGTCTATTGAAAAACAATGTTGTTAAACTGAGTGTGGTTATGAAAACATTTTGTTTTTTCCTTTCTTTTTGTAGCTTAAGCAATTAATTATTCACAAAACAGCTTCTTAATATGCTGCATAATGCATGGGAAATTGATTTGGAGAAGGATGGATTCCTGTCATTTCCTTCCCAAAATACAATCTATCTATAGTTGCTGAGATTAAAGAACAGTTGGGTGCATGCCTCTGTATAATCTATATACTGCACCTAGATGCAATATAAACTGAAAAATTCGTTTCCCTCAAATATTTGTATTCTAACATAATAAAGGAAAAGAAAAAAATAGATCAAGATAAATAAATGGCAGATTGATTCCCTCTTGACTCAGAAGGGTGAAATTTTTGCTTCTTTCTTGAAAAACTGCCTTGCTTCGTCTTTTCCCACACAGTTAAAAGAGAAAGATGCCCAGAGGATTTCTTACGGAAGAGAAGCATAAATCCTAGCGGTGCATTACAGTCAGAAAGTAAAAATGACATAAGTCAAAAAGGAGAAGCAAAAGATCAAAGGGAGAGAACGAAGTAAGACAGTAGAGTGAATATAATAGCATTTGTCATTTTACTGTCAGACTGAATTGGCAGAATGAAAGTACGTCTCTTCTGCATCTCAGCTGGTTTGACCCTATTTTTTTTAAATATGCCACAAGATCAGTCCTATTCCAGGTTGCAGGCTGGGCTATCATGGATTGATCTAAATAGCTTAGATTACAAGAAGGGATGGTGTGGAATGCCAGTTGCAGGTGTCCATATAGGCAGGCTCTCCTGTTCTTTTTCTTGCCAGCAGAATCAAAGTGAGCAGCAGCACAGCTCTCTCTCAGGTGAATAATTACAGTAGTTTTCTCTCTGCAGTGGGAGAAAAATGAATATTCCTCTGCAATATTCACCCCATATTTCAATGTCCTGAAGTATGACACCAGAATTATTCCGTGGAGAGGAACACATGGTGTGTTTTTGCCAAAAAAGCAGCAGCAGCAGCAGCAGCAACAACTGTTTTCTGTGCAGAAAACAGGCTGTTTGTGCAAAAACACCATGTGTCTTCTCCACATTATTTCACAGTTCTTCCACAATATTCCACAGTTCCTCTGCAACATTCTGAGATGGTTGAATGCCAGGAGAAAATTGCACAACATTCTTGCTGGTTTATTATTCTTCCCAACTGGGTTTCCCTGGGGTTGAGAATACCATTTTTTGACATGGGGATGAATAAGTATGAATATTCTTTCTATCTCTAGTTTGGGCTACAGTTCCCAGAATCTCAGCTGCGTTTCTTGGACAGGAGGGAGAGGTTTACTTGGGCCTCTTCCCCACCCCTACAAGCCACTTTCTTTGAAAACTGAAGGAGAACACTTTGATTCTTCAGCGCTTCTTTCCGCCAAAAATCATATATGGTGAAGTCTCATCATCCATGGACATGTGTAATTTTCCACTGTGGATTGTAGGAGTTGCAACTCTTACCATGTTTTAAGCCAGAAGGGGACTCTGCAAGGATTTCCTTCAGTCTTCAAAGAGACGTGTTCAAAGGGAAGAAGAGAGGGTTAGGCCTCTCTTGTCCTAGGAAGAGTTTCCACATCATCATTACCAGCTGTTCTAGCAACTGGGTGGAGGTGGCCAAAGAGATGAAGAGGAGCAATTGTATCCATGGGTGGATAGACCATAGGAAACTGCCTTTTGTGCAGAGTTAAAAAAATCACTTTTTGTGTTAGAATTCACCATGCAGCATAGCTGATGGCTGGGATTGTAGTCCAAAGAGGAGCCCCTCACAAGTTTCTGTTCTTACCATTGCTTCTTCATGCAGCTCAATAATGTCTACAGGTTAGACTAGGCATGGGCAACTATGGGAGGCTAAGGGACTACATTAGCTTCTCTAGGGGACCATGGAGGGCTGCACCACCTCCATCTCCAACAACAACAACAACAACAACATATTGTTTTTACCTCCAAATGCTCCCCATGGTGGGGGATGTTTTAACCATGGGGGGTATAGTCCAGTTTGTTATTTAACAATTGGAATTGAGCACAAGTGACTTGTAGTTCACATCTTATTTCAAAAAAGGCCTATCATGGGCGCACATTTGCTGAAGGAGAGCAAAAATGTCTCCATGTACCTATTTGGGAACAGTTCTTTGATCCTCTGGGGAGGGCGCAGGACCACAAAAACAGCCCTGGGGTCTGTTTCTCAGTCTCAGTCAGACTCTACAGAGTCACAGGCTGGGCGGAGTGTGACCCATGGGCTACATATAGATGTAGCCCATGGGTCACACTCCGCCCAGCTTGTGACTTAGACTCTACAGACTGAGACTCTACAGATGTCAGACCAAGCAGACAATTAGCATCCAACAGGACAGAGCCTACTCACAAAGGCAACAGCAGGAGCAGTCCAAACAAAGTTCAGGTCAAGAATGCAAGTTCCAAGGCAAACAAATCCCCAAAGGCAAATCTAAATCAGCATCAAACAAGCAGACGTCCAAGAGAGTCCTGATTCAGGAAGATACAGAACTTCAACCACCAGAAAGATCCGTTGTCAACCCTGGGAAAAGATGGGCCAGCTGTTTGACTTTTATAGCTAATGGTGCTGCCACAGGTGTTCCCTCATGTTTGCTACTTAAACAAGCTGAACACCTGAGACCTTTCTGGTGTTATCTTTCCCACAAGGTAAGCATCTGTGCTGTTTCATTTTTTGATATTTGTCCTCCCTGCTCAGGCTCCTGCTGTTGGTTGCTTTTTTCCACTGAGCAAACTTTTGGGGAAACTTCTGCCTCAGATTCAGAATTCTTTTCCTTATTGTCAGGGTCAGCAGGGCAGAAGCAGGGCACTTTCCGTAGTTTTGGAGGGGTATCTTTCCCAAAATGAATGTAGGACATTTTACATTGCAGAGAGCATGTGCTGTAACTCTGAGCCACAAACCTCTCCCAAGAAGAAAAATGGAGAGAATATCAGTGTCCAGCTGGATCACTGAAATGGACCTTGTTTATTTCCATGAGGTAGTAGCCTTCTGCTTGCTATTCATCTATGTACCCTGCTCTCTGGGGTCAATGGACATACTGAACAGATGAAAGAGCATGCTCCATACTTCTGAAATACTCTTGCCAGCTGCTGCCTGCACTTTAAAGGAATTATTGTTGTCACCTCCACTTTGTTCTTGAGGAAAAAGAGAAAGTGTTAGTAGGTGACTGGGGAAAATCTATTTAGAGATAGGCTAGATTCTTATTTTTGCAAAAGATTGATGGGTAACTCTGTTGCTTTGTATTTTACTCATTCTCTGTAAATTACCCATTCGTAGAATCATAGAGTTCAAAGACACCACAGGGGCTATTGAGTCCAACCCCCTGCCATGCAGGAACACCCATCAAAGCATTCCTAACAGATGGCCATTCAGCCTCTGCTTAAAAACCTCCAAAGAAGGAGACTCCACCACATTCTAAGGCAGCATATTCCACTGCCGGAGAGCTGTGACCGTCAGGAAGTTCTTCCTGAGGTTCAGGTGGAATTTCCTTTCCTGCGCCTTGAATCCAGTGCTCCTTGTCCTAGTCTCTGGAGCGGCAGAGAACAAGCCCACTCCCTCCTCAACATGATATCCCTTCAAATATTTAAATATGGCTATCATGTCCCTCTTAACCTTCTCTTCTGCAGACTGTACATCCCCAGCTCCCTAAGCCACTCCTCATAGGGCATGGCTTCCAGACATTTCATCATTTTGGTCGCCTTCCTCTGGACATGTTCCAGCTTGTGAATATCCTTCTCGAATTGAGGTGCCCAGAACTGGACACAGTATTCCAGATGAGGCTTAACCAATGCAGAACAGAGTGGTACTGTTACCTCCCTTGATCTAGACACGATACTCCTATTGATGCAATCAAGAAGCGCTTTGGCTTTCTTGGCTGCTGCATCACACTGCTGACTCATGTTCAGCTTGTGATCTATCAAGACTCCTAGATCCCCTTCACACATACTATTATCCAGCCACGCATCCCCCATCCTATATTTGTGCATTCCATTTTTTTCTGCCTAAGTGCAGGACCTTACATTTCTCTTTGTTGAAATTCACTTGGTTAGCTTTGGCCCAGCTCTCATTTCATATAGAGATACCACTTGTCTTGGAGAAGAAAAGGAAAGCTTCTGTATGTCAGCTAGCATATGCTTAACTAAAAGGGCATGGGTAATTTTTATATGCCAACTAAAATAAGTTCAACTCATTCATACTTTAAGCTTTAGAAAGTAGTCAAAATATTCTTCACATATATCGTTTTACTGTAATTCTTGCAAAAAACCTGTAAAGTAGATGTTTTGTTTTGTTTTTTTTGTTGAAGAAGAAAGGCTGAAGGGGAAACAAAAAGTGGTTTATCTAGTGAGTTTATAGAGTATTTCTGATTAGTAGCCCAGTGTCTTAACTGCTGTGGTGCAGCCAGGGAATGTTACTTTTGGGGCTATAGATCCCAGAATCCTGGCCTCACCATCTGAAGGATTCTATGATTTTTATTTTCCCCTGCACCCTCCCCGAACACAATAAAAATAACATTTCCATGTTTGGGTGGCAAGATCTCTTGAAACGAATGCAGATGTATGATTGCAGACTCCTGGATTCCATGACTGCGCTTTAATGAATAGTGTCTTTAATTGGCTAATCTGGAAACAAGCTGATGAGACAGCTGACAGCTGTAGGAAAAGTTATCCTTGCTGGGGAACTCTCTGGATGCTGCTGAAGGGCTCCAGAAGCCTCTCTTTCCCTGGCCATTTCCACACCAGGCTGCTATAGTGCTATTATTCCACTTTCAACATCCTATGGAATCCTGGGGTTTGCAGTTTAGGGAGGGGCCAGCTAGAAATGGCCTATGTTTTGATCCCATAAAGGGATTCATCTGAATCCTGCTACTCTGGCCATAGGAGACACACAGATTCAAAGAGCATGGATGTTGCCATGGCAGTCAAAATGGAATCACAGGGCTATGACTGTGGAGTGTAAAAGAGGTCTTAAGACTTCTTTGCCTCGTCCGACCTAGATTCTTGAAGAATCTTCCACTATAAGCCACTTTGGTTCATTAGCTAATCAATGGCCATTTCCACACTAAACTGTGAGGCCCCTCCCTAAACTGCAAACCCCAGGATTCCATAGGATGTTGAAAGTGGAATAATAGCACTATAGCAGTCTGGTGCAGAAATATCCCCTATCTCTCCTCCCCCCCAAGCCCCTGGCTGGGAGCGCTCCCTCCTTCCCTCACTTGCCGGGCGTGCGTCATTCGGGGAGTCCCCGCGCTTGGCTGCTTTCCAAGGTGGCGGGCTGGAGCTGAAGCACTTGCAGCCCTGGCAAGCGTAGGCTGGGATTTTTTTTCCTCTTCCCTTCCAGGCTCTAGTGCTCCCTTTCTTTGAACTAAGTGTGTTGCATGGAGAGGGGGAAGAAGGGCTGCCTGGATGGGGATGGAGTGAGGGTTCCCTGCCTAGGTTTTTATGCTGCTTAGTCTCAGAGCAAAGCTTTCCAAACTTTTCATGTTGCTGACACACTTTGTAGATGCGCATCCTTTTGCGACACAATCATTCAGTTTTACTAGCAAACCGGAGATTAAACTAACCTCTTATAAGAGATATAGAAACATACATAAGTTGTAATGGGGACACAACATCTCTCATGAAAACCTTTCATATATTTTTAAAAATACATGATTTATAAATAATAACATACATTTCCAAGCGTGTCGGTGACACATCTACACACTTCAGGTGACACACTAGCATGTTGTGGCACACCATTTGGAAAGCCCTGTCTTAGAGAGAGAATTTTTTACCTGTCCATGTTCTGAGATGGCCCTGCTCTCTGGCCATTTCTGCACTGAGCTGTTATAGTGCTATTATTCCACTTCCAACATCCTATGGAATCTTGGGGTTTGTAGTTTATGGAGGGCAAAGAGCTCAAAGGCCCCTCCCAAAACTGCAAATCCCAGGATTCCATAGGATAGAACTATAACAGTCTGGTGCGGAAATGGCCCAAGACTGTGGGCATGAATGCTAGTTGTTCAAAGGTAAGGATGACATAAAGATGACTTCGCCTCTGTGCAGGTCCTCTGGGTATTTAAATCAGATTGCATTGCTCACCAGTGTCCTTGTTTTAAAATATTGAAATGTTTTGGCAGAGTCTGAAGAAGTCCCTGAAGGATGAGCAACGAAGGCAGGCTCTCTGCACACCTGCTGTCATTCTGTTGTAATGATACATGTGACTCGGAGACAGGCCTGTCTTCAGGGGGAGGTGACGCCAAGTGTGGCAAGGGTCCAGCCTTTGGGGCCAAGTGCCAGCAGCTGACATCATGTGGCTGAATTAAAAACAAGCTGAAGGCCGGCATTTAGATGAAAATCAATGATGTGTCTTTTCTGAAAGAGCAGACAGGGCTTCTGTGGAGGACTGGACCTGAGTATTAAGGCTGGAACTGATTTGTTTTGATAAATTCTCTAAATCTCTATCTTGTTAATTCTCATGCTGAATTTCTAAATATTTGCTAAACATTAATTTGAAGCTCAGAATGTATCCTCTTTTTGCAATAACGAAGATATCATAATGTAACTTAGTTACATCTCCATTATTGCAAAAAAGAGGATACATTCTGATACATTCACATAATTATATAAATATAGTTGCAATTATTCTGCAAAAATGGCAAGTTAAATTCATAATGTAATACAACTTGCCATTTTTGCAGAATAATTGCAACTATATTGTTACTTTTATAGCTACAAATAGGTGTGGGTGCACTACTTAGGTAGATGTGTTTTGTTTCACAAGCCAGGGGCTTGTAGCATTCTTATTTCTGAACAAGTAACTAAAAGTATATTTTTATTAACTATTGGATTAAAAAACAATCAAGACATGCTATAGACAAATTGCAGCTGTAATGGTAGCTTGCTGCTGTCTTGAGCACTGGTACCATAACTATAACTTTTTAAAAATTAAGGCCATTTCTGCATCGTGTCATAGCCCCGCACTGAGAACATGATGGCAACAGTCTGCAGGTTGTGCTTTCGCATGACGTCATCGTGGTCCCACTGCCAACCTGTTCCCACCCATTGCAATTGCAGGACATTTGCTTAATGGAAAAAATCCATTAAGCACCCACAATCTCACAATGCTCCTGTCATCCCCAGCCATGCAGAAGGGGTGGAAGCATGGTCAGGTGCTTCCTTCCCCAGCACAGCACAGGAAAGAGGCCAGTTGCTCTTCAGAAGGCAGGCGTGTGTCGCTAGTGGTCCCTTCCACAGGGAGCTGGCCGGATACAGGGGGGAGCATTCCTGTCACACTCCCATCCTGGCAAAGGTGCTGCCAGGATCACGATGGGATGTCGGCAGGAACTGGTAAGGTGTGGAAATGGCTAAAATCTCCAAGCTGTGCATCAACTGGAATCATGCATCTCTGTATTTAACATTTGATACACTATGCATAAGGAAGTTCCTGATTCACATCTCCCCTTTGCAACAAGGTGACAGTGATGTAGACTCAAGTCGATAAACTCGGACTCGAGTCGTGTCGATGATTCAACTCAGCAATAAATGATGCACTGATTTGACTTGACTCTTGTATATTTTTAGTGACTGACTTGCGACCCTTGGTTCAATAATGTAACTCATTCATCCAGAAACTTTAGGACTTGGAACAACGCTTCCATCTCTTTTGCCTACTGGTTCCATGACAGTCTATCTCAAGCCCAAAGTGCGGGCGCATTTCTCAGAGGGGAACAGCAAACAGGTTAGGCAATGAGTTTGAGGTCTGCTCAGCAACCTGTCCCTGCTGCATATGGGAGGAGCCTTCTAAAACATTTCTTAAGTGCAGAAGACAAGATCCACCTCCAGAGTGGAGGGTGCATTTCTCAGACGGGAACAGCAAATGTGTTAGGCGATGGGCTTGGGGAAAGAAGGATCCTTACTTCTAAAGCTTTTGAAGCTTCAGAAATGAGAAGTAAGAAGAATCTGATTCTCCACTTCAGAAGCTGCAGGCTCTTTCATGCCTATTGATACACAAGCCTCCAGCTTGTGGAATGAGGAGTAAAAACGATCCTATTCCCACTTCTGAAGCTGCAGATGGCAAAATCACAAATGTGGAGGGCCGACTGTGCTTAAATTGTTAAAATTGACTTTTTTCAACTCTGCCCAAATCTGGTATATAGGTCGGGGTATAAACTTGGCTCTCAGACTTGAACATATCTTCAGGGACTTGAGACTTGGAGTAAAATACTTAAATATATCACTGCAAGGCCTCAGGTGGAACATATACTATCTTATTGTCAGTGTGATGAAATGATGCTCAGCTATCAGGCCACTCAGATCCCACGAAGGGTAACACCACCTTGTTTTTACAACTCGGGCATCAAGATATCTTGGGCCCAGAATACCTGCCCTGGCTTCTAGACTTGCATTTTGTGCTTTAGGCATTCAGTCTTGGTGACTGAGACTAGGGGCATTTCTGCACTAGACTGTTATTGTGCTACAGTGTTGTGCCTTACCTAGAGGAGGCCTCCTTGGTTTAAGAAGGAGAAGACAAGTACCAAAAGGAGGAGATCCAGCTGGAGTCAGGCCATTTCTGCACTAGACTATTATAGCGCTATTATTCCACTTTCAACATCCTATGGAATCCTGGGGTTTACCTGAGACTCCTCCCTAAACTGCAAACGCCAGGATTCCATAGGATGTTGAAAGTGAAATAATAGCACTATAACAATCTAATGCAGAAATGGTCTAGGATCCATAAGCATTTCTAATATGATAACTGCTTGCATTTTTTTAAAAAAATTGTTGAGCAACCCAGAGAGGACAGCAAAACATTCATGTCAGGAATGGTTGGTACTTCAGGTTTTTTATTTCTGCTTTCTGGGAACCGTGTTCACTGAAATATCCCAAGTATTTTGCAGGGAGATGAAATTGGGGATTTGCTGTTAAGAGAAGTGTAGCTCAGGACATTTTTGGCCCTACAAGCAGAGAGAGGGAGGCCTTCATAAATCTAAACAGAGGCTGCTTAGAAATGCAGATAGCATTGTACAGCTCACTCCTAATTAAGTTACCAGATACAGCCGTAGGACACAGAGCAAGGATCATCAGGCTTGCAAAGGGAAATTTCCTCAGTGGCTTATGCCCCATGTTAATTACCTTAGAGATGCAGACTGAAATCTTAAATCAAGCAGACAGACTTGCACTCTACCAGTGCAGTTCCATCTCTACCCCATCTGTATGTCTTTTTTAAAGGGGCTGTCCTCTAGCCCTTTGAGTCATATCCAAAACCTCCTCCCCCACAGCTGCCAAGCTCAGAAGAGGTTGCTGCTGTTGCTACCAACAGGGCAGGAATTGAACAAGGAGGCAATTCAGGCACTGATAGTCTCCAGTCCCAGGCCACAATCCTTTTGTGCCAAGCAGATTGTGCATAGAGCTGGAAGAGACCACAGAGGCCATCCAATCCAACCCCCCCGCCATGTAAGAACACACATCAGAGCACTCCCATTCAGCTTGAGGAAGAGACTCCACCACACTCCAAGGCAGCATATTCCACTGCTGGACAGCTCTGACTGTCAGGAAGTTCTTCTTGAAGTTTAGGTAGAATCTCCTTTCCTGCAGCTTGAATCTATTGCTCCTTGTCTTAGTCTCTGGAGCAGCAGAAAACGAGCCCGCTCCCTCCTCGAAATGACATCCCTTCAAATATTTAAACATGGTTATCATGTCCCTTCTTAACCTCCTCTTCTGCAGACTAAACATATTTGGCTCCCTAAGCTGCTCCTCATAGGGCATGGCTTCGAGACCCTTCACCATTTGGGTCACCCTCCTCTGGACACGCTCCAGTTTGTCAATACCCTTCTTGAACTGAGGTGCCCAGAAGTGGGCACAGTATTCCAGATGAGGCCTAACCAGTGCAGAATAGAATGGTACCATTACCTCCCTTGATCTAGACATCATACTCCTAATGATGCAACCAAGAAAGCATACCATAAGGGGTTGGATCTTTTGCAGTTATCTCACTGAAGCATCAAGACTTTGTTGCAAACATGTTGTCTGAAAGTGATTGCTGTGTGGACAACAGCATTCCCCATTACCAAACCAATCTAGTCTTTTGGTTCACCAGCCTTCAATCAAATCTTGGTCTGTGTGGGGAGTGGGGAAATAGGTAGGGACTCTTTGGATATTCTGCTTGAGGCTTCAAAGTATCTTGAGCTGGCCATGAGCAGAGGCTGGATGGTCATCTGTTGGGAGTGCTTTGAGGGTGTTCCTGCATGGAAGAGAGTTGGACTGGCGGGCCCGTGTGGTCTCTTCTAACTCTACATTTCTATGATTCTATGATACTGGGAATTTCAAAAGGACCTGGATCTAATTGGTTTTGGTTTTATGTATTTTATGTATTGGTTTTGGTTTTATGTATGGATCTAATTGGTTTTGGTTTTGTGCCAAATTCAGGGCAGGACTGACCCCCTTGTTAAGGCAAAGTGAGCACTCTGCTTCAGGTGGCAGAGTGCAAAAGATGACAAATTGCACCTGCTTCTTGGGATGGTCTCTGGAGAGTCTGCTTGGCCAAAATGCCTGGTGTGTGGCTCTCCAGATCCTTCAAGGCTCCAAATTCTTGGTTCTGAGAGGCCTTTGGAGCCTTCTGGGCCCCAAATGCTTGGCTATGAGTGGTCTTCAGAGACTTCCAGGTTCCAAATGCTTGCTCCTGAAGGGCCTTCAGAGATACCAGTGGGTTCTGTAAAGACCAGCACTGTTCAATTTGTGCTACTGGTACTACTTTCCACAGATCACACAGGTCAGTTGGTGACATTAGTGGCGTGGTGTGGGAAGGCAGTGACAAAATGAGGCCTCCTTTGGAAGCTGGAGAATTTGAATTGCAACTGCTTCAGGGCTTGATGTTCCCAGATGTTTTACCATCTCCACCCCAGTCATGAGTCTCTCTTTTTTTTCTCCCATTTCTGAAGCTGCTTAAGATAACATGTTTCTACAGTTGATGGTAGGCAGTGTGAATTCAAAGCAACACCCTCTCCCCACTCCCATTGTGAAGGCTGCAAAAGAGAAAGACAGTTGGTGTAAGTGCTCTGACGTGAACGGACGGTGTGTCTCCTGGCAGCCAGCTCTGGAAAGCTGCAGCCTGTGCTGCTCTTAATAGCTGTACTATTCTGAGAAGTCCCCAGCGGAGCTGCCTGTGTTGTCCTGGTGCTTGCTTTCTCTCTCACTCAGTCAGTCAGTCACTCACTCACTCTATGTTTCTTAATAAACAAGGTGGAAGGAAATCCAGGAATGCATTCAGTGCTCCATGCTACGAGGGCAGCAACCCTGAACTCTCTCTAACCCTCTTGCCTTGTTTACACTTTAAAAAGAGGTGAATCAGCTTGCAGCAAGTGGAAGGTGTTGTGGACCCTTGGCAAGTTCAGGGCTCTTTTTTTGCTGCTTTTGTTCAAAAGTAGGAAAAGTAGGGATGTTTCCATTGGATGGAGCTGAATAAGTCTTCCTTTTCTCTCCAGGCAGCAACCAATAAAAGGGAACCTGTGGGCATGCTGGGAAGGAAGTTAATATATTTTCACATAAAGAAGAAAACAGAAATTACTAAATGTACATCTAAGTGGGTATCTACAACAAAATGCTGCACCTCTTCGTACGTGGTTGGGCAACTTTTGGTTCTCTGGATGATGCCAGACCACAATTCCCAGTGGTCCCAGTCAGCATAATCAATGGTGAGGGATGATGGGAGCTGCAATGTGATGATACCTGCCAGGTTGTGCTCCCCCCTACGCTGTCCAAACAGATAACACTTCAGTTCAGGTAGCCAGCCAGCCAGCCAGCCAACCAGCCCGTCCTGCCTCTGTCCAGCAAGATGGTCCATTCTCCCCCAACCCACTTTTCTGTTTTCTGTTCTTACTGATGTTGGTCATGTTCAGTTCCTTGCTCGTAGGTCTTTTGTTTCCTAACTTACTGTATTTTTAATATTTTTGTTAGCTCAATGTGAAGTACTTTTGCAAACTTAGCTGCTCCCATAAGCAAATGGTTACCTCTCTCCTCTCTCCTGTGCCCCTGGTTTGCATCTATTCCTGTAAGCACTCAACACCTGAGTTTATTATCACAAGGGATGATATGTGCGTATGAAGCTGACCTATAGAGACTATCTATTCATTTACCCACGCCTTAGTTACAGTTTGGATTAGTGTAATGTGCTCTGTGTTGGGAACTTCAGCTTCCTGGTTACTAACTGGGAGAGCCAGAGGGAGCATACAACTCCCTTGTTGCATCAGCTCCACTGGCAGCTAATTTACTTCCAAACACAATTCAAAGTGCTTCAAGTGACCTTTAATCCTCTGTGTGGCTCAGATTCAGGACATCTGAAAGGCTGAATTATTCCACATGAGCCTACCTGTACTTTTGAGGTCCTCTGCAAAGGGTCATCTCTCTCTCCCACCACTCTTACATGTGGTGGGAACAAGAAGACAGCCATCTCGGTAGCTGCTCCCCAGCTCTGGAACCTCCTTCCAAGTGAAGTTAGAATGACAGCTTCCCTGGTATCTCTCTGTAGACAGGTTAAGGTTTTAAAAAAAAAATTCAGCAGACCTTGAGGACTGACTGCTCAAGAGGACTGGACCTTGCAGAATTGTGGTGTACTGTCTGAGTTTTGCTTGCATGTCATTTTAATAGTTATGTTTCTTAACTGCTTTTAATTCTATGGATAGTTTAGTTATTTTTAACTTTTGAATTTGGTATATTTTTTAACTATGTTCTTTTTTTAAACTGTTGTAAGCCACTCCGAGTCTCAAATTGGGAAAAAGCCAGGATAATAATAATAGTAAGTTAAACTAGATCTAAATTGACACTGAGCTGTACAGTGTTTGAGGCAGGGGTCTTTCCCAGAATTTCTGCCTGAGATCTAATAATCTGAACTTGTGAGCAACTGCATAATATGTGACTAACCTTTGAATAGTCCCAGTTCCACAGAAGAAATTCAGTTGCTTGTAGGTGAACCATTGTAAGCTAACCAATGTAGTGTAGCTGAAACACTTTTTCACTTCTTGGTAGTCTGGGATGCTAGCATGAAAAGCACTGAAGCTTGATTGTGTAAAAGCACAAGTTTGTACATGCTCAGAGATCCGCTCTTTCATAGGTGGAGCAAAAGGAGTCATAGAAACTACATTAATGCAATGGCCCATACCAACTTCTCCAGCCCCAAGAAAATGGCTGAGCTAGCAAATGTTTGTTTTCCCAAATTAATCTGTCTCAATGTTGTTTGTTGTTGTCGTTGTGTGCTTCAAGTCATTTCTGACTTATGGCAACCCTAAGGCAATGCTGTCACTGCGTTTTCTGGAGCTGAGAGTATGTGACATGCCCAAGGTCACCTAGTAGTTTCCATGGCTGAGCAGGGAATTGCACCCTGGTCATTGTCATATACAGGATAACTCTAGTCCCAGAAATTAGGCTTAGAAGTTTGCAAAAGCTTTATTCAGGAACAGCAGAGTAACAGCAGTACATTCTGGCAATTCTAAAGACCTTTAGAATTTACAGCGTCTTATAGGCAGCACAATTACAGATTTGCACTATTCATCAGCTAATTGAAATAACTCTTTCTAGGCTCACTGCCAGTAGGCCGGTGGTGTGACCTTGTATCTGCATTTGTTCTCTCTCTTATCAGAGTTTGTTAGAATAAGGTTCCTTTGTTCCCAAAATACTATTTTCTCATTCATTTCCCATCATCCCCATCCATGGCTTTTGTTCCAAGCATTACATGGCATCAAACACCAAAGCATTCCATGGCAAATAATATGGCATTAGATTGTGTGGCAAATTACATGGCATTACATGCAATCAAACATCAGTGCACTACATAGCATTAAAATGCATGGCAGGGAAAACAAAGCCAACCCAACAGTCATAATTCAGTGCTCAAACCACTACACCACACTGGCTCTTGTTTCTTACACTCCTGCAGCTGAGCCAGACTTGGTTTGGAACAGGGACAGGCAACTGTGACTCTCCAGATGTTGTTAGACTTTAGCTAGTGTGGGAGATGGCGAGAGATCATGGGACTCACAGTAAAAAAACCAAAACAAAACCCTCAGAGATCTCCTGTCAGTTCCATGTGGACAACCTAGATGGGATGGTAGCCTAATTTAACTTTCTGCATGAATCACTGTTTTGGGTTGGGGCTCCTGTTAGAACAAATGGTTCAGGGATGCCTGCAGATACACAACAGACAGCCTATGTTGGGGCCAGTCTTTCTTACTCATCTGCAATGGAGTAAGCAGGAGTGTCAAACTCAGTTTCATCTTGGGCCACATCAGTGTTATGGTTGCCCTCAAAGGGTCCGTTGTATCTGTAAGACTATATGAATGTATCTACTCTTTTATCATATTAAATAATTGCCTCTGCATTTGGTTATTACTGGTTTTAGTAATAACTAGCTCTGAAACTAGAAGTCTAGGAAAAATGATGGCAAGCAGATAGTCAAGTGTACAACCATTGTACAATTTATTGAAAAATGAGTTTTGAAAACAGAAAGCATCATCAGACAAATATTACCAAGCACTGTAGGGTTGAAGTCTTTCACGGCCAGAATCCTTTGGTTCTTGTGGGTTTTTCAGGCTTTGAGATTGTGTTCTGGTTGTATTTTCTCCTGACATTTCTGGCATCTTCAGAGGAATGGTGAATTGGAAGTGGAGTGGAGAATATATATGCCAGTCTCCCCCTCCAGAGGGGAGGGAGCAATTAGCATAATTGCACAGTGGTTAAATGCCAGTACTGCAACCACAAGGTTGTGAGTTCGATCCTGCCAGGCTCCAAGGTTGACTCAGCCTTCCATCCTTTCGTAGGTCGGTAAAATGAGTACCCAGCTTGTTGGGGGCAATTAGCTAAAAATACATTGTAAACCGCTTAGATAACACTTAGTTGATAGGTGGTATAGAAATAAATGCTATTGCTATATTGCTATAATAGTCCTATAGCATAATATCCTCCTCTGGAGGAGGAGACTAGGATATATATTCTCCATTCCACTTCCAATTCACCATTCCTCTGCAGATGCCAGCCACAGATGCAGGCGAAACTTCAGGAGAAAATACAACCAGAACACGGTCAAAAAGCCCGAAAAACTCACAAGAACCAATTACCAAGCACTGTTTATTTGTTTAACTTTTTGGTCCCAGTTGAGACCTCTCTGTGCTTCTTTCTGCCCTCAGACCCTCTCTGTACTTGGTGAGCCCGATCCCCACATTGCAGATCACTGGCTGCAAGTATTCTGAAGAGGGGCCCAACAGCTAGCACTTGCAATCTATTTCTACACTGCTTCTCTGTCCAACTCTTGCAAGCCACGTGGAGCATTGCCATGGTTACCCGTGGCAATGCTCTGACAGTGAGACTTGGATAGAGGAGCAGTCAGAAATACAGTGTGAGTGCTGGCTTCTGGGCCCCTCTTCAGAACACTGGCAGCCAGGGGACACAATATGGGGATCGGGCTTTGCCAGGTGGGGAGAGTGCCACAGCTGCAGGAGAGGTGCGAGGGCCACATGAAATGGCCTGGTGGGCTGGATACAGACCACGGACCTTGTGTTTGACACATGTGGACTAGAGCATTGAACTGAGGCAAACTACTCAGATGGAGCAAGACCTGCAGAGACTGACTGGAAAGAGGCAGAACTAGGTCAGGAAACCATGCAGGGATGCAACAGGCAATCTCATGTGTGGGTGGCTACTTCTAGCTCACAGGTGCCTTTAACAGATCTTTGTACAATTGGCCTTCCATGTTCATGAGGGCAAAATGGGGAAAAATTAGTATCTTCCCCCACCGCCTGAGTAAGTGGAGTAACATACACATCGTGCACCTTCTCTCTTCCTACTCCCCCATCCCATAGGCTTGTTCCCTGTTCACCTGTTGGGCACAGGGGAATGCACACATACACGTGCCTTCCCTTCTTCTGCTCCTCCTACCATCCTCTTGTCCCCTGCCCACCTGCTGAGAGCAAAGGAATGCACCCATGCCTTCCCTCCTTCCTCTCCCCATCCCATCCCATCCCATCCCATCCCATCCCATCCCATCCCATCCCATCCCATCCCATCCCATCCCATCCCATCGTCCTCCACTCAAATGCAAGGGAATGCACACATGTGCCTTCCCTCCTTCTGCTCCCTCATGCCATCCCCTTGGCCCTCGCCCACCCACCCAAATGCAAGGGAAAGCATATGCATGTATTCCTTCCCTTCTCCTGTTCCCCTATCCCATCCCCTTGTCTCCCTCTTGAATGCAAGGGAATGCACACATGCACCTTCCCCCCACCACTTCCCCCTGTCCCCTTCCCTATCCCATTCCCTGCCTGATCCTGAGGGAACACACATGCATGCCTTCCCTCGTCCCACTGCCCCACCCACCCATGCATATGAATGAGTGCGCGAGGGAAGCAGAGACAATAGCAAATAATCCATGAATAATCAAATTCACAAAAATCAAACTCACAAATGTGGAGGGACAACTGTAGTAAGACAGCAATGTTTGTGTGGCACAAGAGAGTGTCAGTATCTTGGTACACAGTTTGGGAACAGCTTCACATCCTGGAACACCTCAGACCAAGGTTTATTCAGTCCCAGTCAGCGACAGAACAAAAGGAGTCATTGGTTCTTGTTCTAGTTGCATTTTCTACATGACATCCCTTTAGATATTGTTTGATCTCCTCTGTTCCCTTCTCCATGTTAAATACACCCAGTTCCCTTAGCTATTCCGGATAATATTTGGTTTCCAGACCTTTGATCATCTTGCTTGCTTTTGTCTGGAGATATTCCAGCTTGTCAATATCCTTTTTGAACTGTGGTGATCAATTATTCTCTTGATGTGGACACAATGCCTCTATTGATGTAGCATAGAATTGCATTGGTTTTGGGGGCTGCTGTATAACATGGTTGACTCATCTTCCTGGACATTCCATCTCAGACCTCAGAACACCAGTCCTTGAACAAAACAAACAAACAAACAAACAAACAAACAAACAAACAAAAAACTGCAAAGCAAGATTGGAAAGAAGAACAGAAGAAATTGGAATATATCCACAAACTCCAGTCTATTGACAGTGGGTTGAATGGAGACAGTGGTTTCCTGGAACATGTCATAACTCACCCTCTGGAGTTGGCAGATTCAGACACAGAGCTGCCGTGCCAGGAATTTACAGCTTGTGATGTCAGCGGCCTCTCTGAGTCAGAGGTGCTGGGGGCTGAGGTAGAAGGGGGCCCTGCTCCCCAGCAAGAGATCGGAGATGAGGTGCAACCATTTGCCAAGTGTAGGAGGGATAAAGAGAAATTACATTAGTCCAAGAGGCTTTATATTAGAAGCTTTTATGTAAGAGATACTGACCAATCAAGCACCTGGTGCCTTGAGACACCTGGCTATACAAATCCTAGCAGTTCACTGGCAGCTTTATTGCTTACAGCTCTCTATCTTGGTGGTTGGCAGTACTCTTTGGCATTTCATGGTATCTGGACCTTGGACTGGCTACTATTTACAACTCTCTTTTACTCCTTGCTGGCTTTGTTTATTTGGACTAATCACTTGCTGTGTGACTTCTGGATCGGCTTACAAGTACCCTCTTGCTTCTCCTGTCCTCCTCCTGGATAACCTGTGAGTGGTCCGGACTGGCTTAACTATCCAACAGCTCTTGCATTCTAGCCACCTTCTTCCTGGGATGCTTGCTAACTGGAGCATAGGACAGCACACAACACATTAAATAATGCTAGTTAAGACCCACTCCTCATGAAAGCTCTCTTGCTCATTTTATCATATCTCTTTCTGGTTCCTAGATAGCATCTTGGTACATTCCAATAACTCCCTCGCCATTCATATGTTTCATCTACCCACCTGGCTTTAGACAATATCTTTCTTCCCACCTTTGTCCCCTAAAATTGAACTTGTCACCCCATCACTATGTCCATAAGTTTTGCATTTCCACTGCTATTCTCACACACAATCTGCTTATTCATAAACAGAGGGATTTCACTTCATACATCTGATGAAATAGACTTAGGGCCTTTCCACACTACACTGTTATAGTGCTATTATTCCACTGTCAACATCCTGTGGAATTCTGGGGTTTGTAGTTTACTGAGGCCAAAGAGCTCTCTGGCTGAGAATTCTAAAGGTCTCTCTCTGAACCGCAAACCCCAGGATTCTGCAGGATGTTGAAAGTGGAATAATAGCATTATAACAGTGTAGTGTGGAAATGGCCTTAGTCTATGAAAGCTTATGCTACCACTTTCTTTCTCTCAGTTAGTCTCAAGGTGCTACAAGATCCTTTTGCATACTGTTGACTTGTGTTTAGCTTATGGTCTGCTAAAACCCCTAGATCCTTAGACATCTATCCTACCTTCGTCCAGCCATGGTTAAACAGCAGCTTGGCAGATCTGAATCACAACAGTTTTATATATGATCCAACTGGTAAAAGATTCTATTCGTGTGAAAAAGAATAACATATTTTGCAGTTGTACGAAACTGTGATATTCTACACTTTTGCCTAGTTTTCAGAAACAGCCGCCACATTGATAAAGCTGTGCTTGGCAAGTCTGGTCCTGCTATTAGGCAGAGTGAGGTACATGCCTCACACTGCAGATCACCACTGCAGCCGCACCACCCACTCTTTTTTCCTGAGCCCCTGGACTTTCCCTTCTCTTGGAAGATCTTGCTGCATGGACCACATGGCTTGTCTTTCACCCCCTGACCACCGACCTCAGGGAGAGTGAGTTGGGCATGTCATCCCATTCCCAATGGTGAAATGAGATTGAGCTGACAGTCCAGAGTGCTTCTGTGAGTGGAATGAAGGGTGGGAACCATCTTTTTCTTTGCCAAAGGTAGCAAGATATCTTGAGCTGACTCCAGTGTCTGGACTTATCAAGAGGCTTTGTGCATAAGAGGTCATGCTAATGTTTCAACTATCATATTCTGTTTGCTCATGGTTTAAAATGTCCCATGCTTTGATACAAATTCACAGCACTGTCATCAGATTCACCCAAACTGTTCTTAAGGTGGAGTTGGGCTCAACATTGGCAGTCAGATTGTTACTAATTTTGCCTACTTATTGGTACTTGCAGGGGAGGGGCAAATTACTATTCCCATCCATTATCATTTAAACATGTGACTCTTACAAGCACAAGGGATGCTTAGGAGTCCCTTCCTTGTGTTTTAGTGGGGCTTACTTTCAAGAAAATGTGCAGAGAATAGATTGCACCCAGCTTTTATTATTCTTGGGAAGGCTCAATGACAACAGTTGTTATAATCTTTTTAGTACTTGATCATTTAAGACTGATAATTCCTTACTAATAATTTTTGAGCAGGCTCACCTATGTAGAAGCCTTGGCGGTCCAAATTTGCTAGATCATTTTGCAAGGTTTGAAGGAGTATAGAATCTCTCCCCACCCTCCTCCCCATTCTGGGATCTGTGGCACCTTCAGAAAAACTCCAGCTCCTTTTCTGCAAAGGAATGAGGAAATAGACTTCCATTCCCAAACTCTGGAGAAAATTGGAACTCATCAAACAAAATAGCATCATTTAGTTCTTTGGGCAGTATACTGCCTGTCTTCCTGAGCCAGCTAGACTAGTTTCATCCATACTAAGCAGTGAAGAGCAATTCACAGCATACCCCCCCACACTCAGAAATTGAATCTGGGCTCCTTTTCTTCTATGCTGTTTTACTTTAAGCTTTGATTGCTTCTCAGTTGTACAAGCCACCTAACATCCATTTTCTTAACTGTTGTTATCCCAGAAGAATTTTCCAAATACTGCCTTTCAGAATGAGTAAGGCAGTACACGGACTGCAGATACTTCCATCCTTCATTCAGCCTTTTTAGAAGTATCTTGCAAAAGCATCTGATCTGCAAGAACCAAGCAGTTACCTTTGTCACAAGATTGTACCACTTTAACCATCAAATGTGGGAACTGCTCCTTTATCCAAAAATGAAAACAAAACAAAATTCCACATACAGTTTTTTAGCCTGAAATGCTTGTTTTCTCACCAAGCCTGACCTGTTAACCTTCTGTTTGGAGGTAAACATTTTTGTTTAATTTAGGAGATGGGAAAAAAGTTGCAAGTCTCCAGGTTGAAATGGTATAGTCCAGACATAGGTTTTGTCTACAGTAGTGCAACTATATTTCAGCTCTGCATGAGAACATAAGCTTCATAAGTATTTAAGAGGCGTTTTGTTTTGTTTTTAAAGCAGATTGCTGGCTTGAGGCCATCAGATCCTCAGATTGAAACAGTTGCATTTCAGAGCAAGGGTGAAAGGTTCTTCCCAGTGTTGTGTTTAAGTCTTTTACTCTAAGTCTCAAAGCAAATCTCAAGTCTCTACCTTCAAGTCTCAAGTTGAGTCTCAAGTCCTTACAAAATACTTTCAAGTCAAATCTCGAGTCAAGCCTCAAGTCTGGGAGCCAACTTTATACCCCAACCTGTATTCCAGAATTTCTGGACAGAGTCAAATAAAGTCAGTTTTAACAATTTAAGTAGAGTTGGTCTTCTACTTTTGTGATTTTGCCATCTGCAGCTTTGGAAGTGGGGAATAGGATCCTTTTTATTCCCCATTACTGAAGCTTCAAGAGCTTTAGAAGAAAGGATCCTTCCTCCTCAAAACCATTGCCCAACACATTTTTTGTTTCCTTCTGAGATATGCAACCTGCACTCTGGGCATGAGTCTTGCCTTCTGCTCTTAGGAAGAGTTTTAGAAAGCTCCTCTGATATGCAGCAGGGACAGGGTGCTGACAAACCTGAACCCCACTTCAAACCCATTGCCTAACTCATTTGCTGTTCCCTCCGAGAAATATGTCCACACTCTGGGCTTGAGACAGATTGTCGTGTGGCTAGTAACTTGTAAGTTTTCTCAATGAATTTGTGATGTTACTGAACCAAGCGCAGCAAATCAGTCACTAAAAATATGCAAGTCTCATGTTGAGTTGAGTCAGTGTGTGATTTTTGCCAAATCAAGTCCGAGTCGAATCACTAAAGCGACTCAAGTCTGACTTGAGTCCAAGTCATCTATTGACTCCAGTCTACATCACTGGTTCTTCCTAATAATCACATGTTTACTCATGAGTAAATGCAAGTAATGGGAATTCTGGACCTTTGTGAGTGATTCCCCACTCCCCTTTTAATCAAGAGCAAATTTTTCCTTCCAGTGGCCAGCACTTTTACCATGAAACATCTCCTCCCTGCAGAGTTGCCTTGAGGAGCATCTGCTGGCTGTCCTGCCCAGAGCTTAAGTCCTTAAACAAATTTTTGAACAAAGTATTGGAGTCAGAAAAGTAAAAGATTCTTCTAATTAAAATGGACAAACAGACCCCTCATCAGTCATCTCCTTTCTGCAACCAAGAATTGAGTAAGTGTGTTTACCACATAAAATCACAAGTCAAATAAGAAGAATGGGGGTTGACATGTTTTTAAAAAGAATAAGGATTTCAGTGCATATATTTTTGTGGATAGACTGAATTTTATCTTACTTACAAGACTGAATTTGACTTTAGTAAGAAGAAGCTACAGTGTGAGAAAGTGGGGGCATTATCTCTTTGCTGCTGATAAGACAGACTTGCTGGCTGTAAGTGGTAAGAGAAGAGTTGAACTGTAAAATGGAACTGTTACTGAATGAAAGGTGTATCTTCCCAGGAACTTTCTCAAGACTTTCTACAACAGATGTGGGAAGAATTGCATTTTATGAGAGAAGACAGACTCCCAGTCCTGAAGAGGAGACTGTGAGAAGATTGGATAGAGACTCTAAGGAATTACATCAAGGCTGAACTGTGGAGAGATATAATGCATGTGGGGAAGAAATGTGAGAATAATATGGAAAGGAGGCTGAAAATCATACGTAGAAACAAATTTAAGTTGAGCTAATGAAAGGATTGGTTTCATTTGACAATCAATGTATTCCCCCCAGTGATTGAAATGGGGAGATGAAGGGCCAAGAAGTTTGGGTCCGTGAAATGGGGAAAATACTTGAGGAGTGGAGGGAAATACATCAGTGGTCAAATGAAAACAAATTGATTTAATGAAAGAATTAGTCTGCTAGTCCAAAGGGGGTAAGAGAAAGATGGAAAAGAAAAGTACTCTGTGTCAATACTCCAAAATAGCAAGCAGGAAGGGCTTGGAACAAAGGTTAGAAGACTGGTGGTGGTGGTGGGGGTTATGGATAGGATGGATGAAAAGGAAGAGGAGAATCAAATTTAAAATAGTGCAGAAGGGGTGGTTTGGTTGAAACTAGGTTATGAAATGGTTACAGACACAAGACAATGAAAAAAGTGGTGATAACGTGAAAGGATTTTACAATATGAAATGTTATAGAAATATGTGGACTTAGTCCAACATTTAATTGGAGGGCTTGTATACATTTTAGAAAGCTTTTCAGAAGTAAGATATCACTGATACATTATCTTACAGAAGTTTCCTTTCAAGTCCTAGCTTAATGTGAATTTCAAAACCTCCACCCACATGTTCTCCCATCGATATAGTGAAATTGCATGCCCCACATTTGATCCCATTTAATCAAACATTATTTTACTTGTTCTTTCTCTGTTTCAAATTTCAATAGCATCTTTTTTTTAACTGATCTTAACTGACACAAGTACATTATATACAAAAACGAAAAAGGCAAAATAAATTTTCAGCTGATCTAGTATGATTTCCTTGTCTTCCTTCCTTCTTCACTCTTCACCCCTTTCTTCATTCCTGCTTGTCTTCTTTCTTTATCAAATTAGTACTCAGTTTACATAATAACCTTTCTTTACAAAAGTATAACACCAGCTACTATTGTAACAGTAATAATGATATAATAACTAAGTTAATATTTATAATATACATATAATACAATAACAGAATTACAACGTCTATATTAGCTGACAGATAAGATTTATCTAATTGTCTACTAATTATTCTGATAAACATCTTCATTTAGTTTACTATACTTACGATCTTTCTTATTTGAAATATCAATATGTTCTAGGACGATTTGCCTTATCCCCTATTATCTATACCAGTGGTTCTCAACCTGTGGGTCCCCAGATATTTGTGGACTTCAGCTCCCAGAAGCCTTGAGCATTGACCATAGTGGCTGGGGCTTCTGGGAGCTGAAGTCCACGAACATCTGGGGACCCACAGGTTGAGAACCACTGATCTATACCCTCCCTTCTTTACTCCATAATAATAATTTCCCCTTTCTATTCTGTTATTTATACCTTTTCCTGTATACATAACCAAACCTATACTTCCAATATGAAAATATCTTTCCATTTTCCCTTCCATATGTTTCTAATTGGTTCCCATTCCTTATTTGTCTTGTTAATACTTCGATTATCGCTTAAGTACACAGTAAGAATGTCCATTTGATACATATCAAGTAACTTGAGTTGCCAATCTTGGCTTGTTGGGATCTCTTTATCCTTCCATCTAGAAGCATATAGAATCCTTGCTGCTGAAACCATATACAGTAAGATACGACCATATTTCTTCTGTTGTTGACCATTGAGTCCCTTATACATATTTAATAAATAAAATTCAGGATGGATAGGAACATCTATCCCTATAATTTCCTTAATCAATTTATGTATACTTTTCCAGAATATTTTAGCTTTTTTGCAGGACCACCAACTGTGATAAAAAGTTCCTAATTCTTCGGTGCATTTCCAGCATTTATCTGAACCTTTTTTATATATCTTAACTAACTTCTGTCGGGTTAAGTGTCATCTAAATAACATTTTATAAAAGTTTTCCTTTAATGCCATACTCCTCGTAAATTTCAAATTACCAGACCAAGTCTTTCCCAGTCACTCAATTCTATCGTATATCCAGTATTTTGCATCCTTTTGAGCATATTGTTTTTAATAGTGTCATGTTCCATTTCTAAATTTACTAATGTTTTATAAAATTTCATTAGCATCTTATAGATTTTTGCTATTAAATGGTCATCAGCACTACAATGTTGATTCTCAAAGTCAGTCTTATCAATCTAGAAACCAAACAAATTTTTATCCATGATGAATCTTTCAGCTAATTGTAAGCAAACCATCTTATATCAAAGCCCTTTGAATTCAGCTCTTAGAATCATAGAATCATAGAATCATTGAGTTAGAAGAGGCCCCAGGGACCATCCAGTCCAACTCCCTCCCATGCAGAAACACTCATCAAAGCATTCCCAACAGATGGCCATCCAGCCTCTGCTTAAAAACCTCCAAAGAAGGAGACACCATCACACTCCAAGGCAGCATATTCCACTGCCAGACAGCTCTGACCGTCAGGAGGTCCTTCCTGACGTTCAAGTGGAATCTCCTTTCCTGCAGCTTGAATCCATTGCTCCTTGTCCTGGTCTCTGGAGAAGTAGAAAACAAGCCCTCTCCTTCCTCGACATGACATCCCTTCAAATATTTAAACATGGCTATCATGTCCCCTCTTAACCTTCTCTTCTGCAGGCTAAACATACCCAGCTCCCTAAGCCGGTCCTCAGAGGGCATGGCTTCCAGACCCTTCACCATTTTGGTCGCCCTCCTCTGGACACACTCCAGACACACTTGTGAATGTCCTTCTTGAACTGAGGTGCTCAGAACTGGACACAGTGTTCCAAATGAAGTCTAACCAATGCAGAATAGAGTGGTACCATTACCTCCCTGGGTCTAGACACCATACTCCTATTGATGCAACCAAGAATCGCATTGGCTTTCTTGGCTGCTGTATCACACTGCTGACTCATGTTCAGCATATGATCTACCAAGACTCCTAGATCCCTTTCAGACGTATTGCTCTCCAGCCAAGATCCCTTTCACATGTACTGCTATCTTTATTTGACTTTAATTGTAATTGAGTTGCCCTCTACCTTAATTAAATCTTCATATGTTAACCATTGCTCTTTGACCATTATTTCTCTGGTAAAAACAGCTTTATGAGGTGATACCCACTCTACAACACAAATATGGCTTATACTTACTTATTCCACACTTTAGATATGGCTTGTCTTATAACACGATTATTAAAAGCTTTATTTGCCTCAACTTTTTCATACTGCAAAAAATGTGCCACCCCAAACTTCAAATCAAAACCTTCTACATGTAAAATTCTCTCTCTTCTGAATGTAATCCAATCTTTCAACCAGACCAAACAGGATGCACAAAAATATAGTTTAAGATCTGGAAAGCCCAACTCTCCTCTTTATTTAGCATCTTGTAGGATCTTCATTCTTCCTCTTGGTCTTTTTTCCTTACCACAAACAATTAGAAATGTCTTTATGCAACTGTTTAAAAGGTATAACATTTGCTATAATTGGGATTGTCTGGAAGAAAAAAATCATTTTGAGCAAAACGTTTCTTTTTATTGTCAGTATCCTTCCCAGCTGGAATAATTTGAATTTAGATTGTTTTTGTAAGTTCTCCTTAATTTCATGCCAAGTTTTGGCATAATTATTGTGAAATAATTTGGTATTTTGAATTTCAAAAAAAATACACACAAATACTGCACTTTTTTATTATTTTAAAACCTGATTTCTCTATTAATGCACTTTGTTCATGTTTTGTCATATTCTTAGTCATCATTACAGCTTTATCTTTTTTCAGTTTAAAACCTGCTAAAAGTCCTCATTCCATTCTTTTCTTTTCTTTTTTTTTTTGGTTATTGAAAAAGAATGCAATAGAGAAGAACAGAAAGAGAACTGCTGGATATTATCTTTGAGAGTTTTGACACAATTTGAGTGTCATATGCCATTTAAAGGAAGAATGGAACCATTTTCTTTTTTTAAAAAAATGTATTTATTAAAAATATAACAGAAAAAAGGCTAATACACCAATGAAAAATAAGCAATTATACGAAAACACAAAAATACAGGTACAAATACACAAAAGAAAACATAACTGCATATACGCATATAGATTGACATAAACATATACATTGAAAAATTATATTTAAAAAAAGAGGTTTCCCCACTTGATGGAAGTACAGCTAACGTTTTTTTAAAAAAAATCTAAATTCATACCTTTCTGAATTTGAAAAGAGGGAAAACTAAATATAGATGTAACATAGTGTAAGTATAAATGTAATATCAATGTAATTGCATAATTCTCACCTCTATCCCTTTAACCTAACTACACCGTTTAGGCTAAAAAAAAACTGTGAACATGTGAGAAATATACATGAGTCTTCACATCTGTCTAAATACTAAGAAACAGAATACAACGTCACAATTTATTTTTTAATTTCTAACTCTTATGCTTTAGTCTTTTTTCTTTCTTCTTTTCACTTTTCTCTTTTCAAGTATCTGTAGCATTATGAAGCTTTTGAAAATTATCAATAAAGATATTGTTTTTTAAAAAAGCTCTGTAAGTGTGTAGCCTTCCTGCTAGAGAAAACCAATAATTCCTAGTCTAATATTTCAGGCAGGTGTCAAAAGAAGAGAATAAAAATGTGGGTTTGAAGTGGGTTTGGAAAGTAGGATTTGCAGTAACTATGGTTTTGGTATCATATCTGAGTTAAGAGTTTCTTGCTACATTTCCAATAAGCCAGCACCAGGGAGAGCAACACATGTGAATGGAAAACAGGAGTTACTTTTATTTGTTTGTTTATAAAAATATATATCTATGTCCTTAGAGAAGCTCTGAACTCAGAGACAGCAGGTGACTTCCATGTCTGTGGAGTGATGAATCCATGCTATATTTTAGTCTACACTTTATATGACCAATCTAAGCTGCTAAACACTATCTCTAAATTAGGCTCAACACCCTGGACAGCTCCTTTAAACTAAAAACCAGAGTAGATTCACCAGTTCACTGACATGGAAGCCACTACCTGGCACAGTCCACATACACTTGGCCTCCACATTCATTCGCAAAAGTGAAAAATTCACAAATAACAAAATGTGTGTGTCTGTGGGAAGGGGGCTGAGGCACGGGTGGAGAAAGTGGGCATCCAGGGTCTTAACCAGGTCAGGGAAAGGAGGTGGCTGGCATGGAGGTCCTGTCCTTCCTCTCTTGCCCATCTCCTTCCTTGGGTGTGTGTGAGGCATGGGTACAGGGTTTGTGGTGCTGAGAATTTGGGCAGAGAGTCATCCTTAGCTGGCCAAGCAGAGACTGGCAGAGGAAGAGGAGGACCAGAGGTGGGTTTTTAAAGGGCTGTGCGGCCTGATTGGAGCTGTCAAGAGGGAAGGTTCCCGGCAAAAAGACACACCTGAGGTGGGAGGACAGGGGTTGGAGAAACTCGCAAATAATCAAATCCGTGAATGTCAAACCTGCAAATGTGGAGGGCTGACTGTAATAGTTTGTGGCGCTATTTGGAAGCTCAGTCCATGCTTTGCATTCTAAACTGTGGTTTGCATGTGTCTTTTGAGTGTTGACTTTCTGCTGCATTTCTTGCTTGTTTCAGTAAGACTTTTGTAGAGGAACATCACACACACAAATATAAGAGTGCAAATACAGGATTTATTAGGAGTGTGATGTGTTGTACAGGACTTCAGTGAGTGATCTGGGGGCAATTAGCAGAAACCAAATATTAGAAGCAAAAGATTCTTTCCCACAGTAATAGATATCAAGAAACCTTGAAAGCGCTCAGCTCAGGCTGGTAGTTCTTATCAGAGCTGCGTTCCTGGCTTTGTTTACCTAATGGTCTCTGGTTCGTTTCCTTGGTTACAAGCAAGCAGCTAATTAACTACTGCTACATGTCCTGTACAGAAATATGGAGGGCTACCCAACAAACATGCTCCCTTAGTATACTGTTAGAGCAGGGATGAGGAAATTGGTGGTCCTCCAGATATTACTGAACTTCAGTTCCCATCATCTCTGACCCTTGGCCATGCTGGTCTGTGATGATAGGAGTTGGAGTCTCACACTATCTGGAGGACCATAGCTTCACTGTGGCTATGTTATGAGAAAATAGCTTTCATCATGGATAAATTCTATGCAGCTGGTTGCTTGCATGCACTTTCGTCTGTAATACAGATATAAGGTTTCATGTTACTATTGCTATTCACTGTTTGGCTTCCACCTTGGAAACTGAAAGGTTAATTGTGGGTCTCTGCTTCTGACTGTTCATTGTGTGTGAGCCAGGTGCTGAGTTCCTTTTGCACAAGGGGACTTCTCTGTGATGGAATGTTGACTTGATTGACAGATGCACAGAAGCTCATAAAGACTGCTGCTTGCAACAATTGATAATAATAACTTACCTGCCTCTCCCTGAGGCTTGAGGTGGAGTACAAAACAGATTAAAATACAATATATAATTAAAAACACATAAAACAAGTTAACATAAAAATCTAGATTAAAATAAAGCCATAAAAATATACCGATTTAAAATATATAGTTTAAAATCCACTGGGTAGGTCTGCCAGAAGAGATAGGTCTTTAATACATCTTAAAATTCAGACAGTATGTTTAGCTGTCAAATCTCTTCCTGCAGTTCATTCCACAGTCTAGGAGCAACTGACGAAACAGTGACCGTTGCCAGTCGATACCTGGCTGGCTGAAGTAAATGGCCCCCAGAGGACTTGAGTGTGCGGGGCAGGTTGTATGGAAGGAGGCAGTCCTGCAGGTAACTTAGACCCAAACCATGTAGGGCTGTAAAGGTAATAACTAACACTTTGTACTTTGCATGGAGCAAATTGGTAGCAGTGGAGTGATTTTTAAAATCGGGGTGATTTACTCACTCCTGGGTGTACCTGTAACCATTCTGGCTACCATATTTTGACCAGTTGAAGTTTTCAGACTTGGTACAAAGGTAACTCAATGTAAAATGCATTGTAGAAGTCCAGCCTTGAGTTACCAGCACACGCACTACCATTTTTAGGCCTTCTAATTCTAGGAAGGGGTGCAGTTGGTGAATCAGCCGAAGCTGATAATAAGCACTCCTGACTGTCACATCTGTCTGAGTTGACATTTGGAGGGAGGGATCCAGGAGCACTCCCAAACTGCGAACACAGTCGTTCAGTAGGAGTGTGATCCCATCCAGAACTGGTTGACCCAGCTCCAACCCCAGCTTAGGGTTCTTAATAGTAAACACTTTTGTCTTGTCTGGATTTAGTTTCAGTCTGTTGTTCTTCATCCAGCCCATTACCTGCCCCAAGCATTCATTCAGAGGAGACACGCCATCCTTAGCAGAGGCTGTTTTTGAAGGCATAGAGAAATATATTTGAGAGTCATCAGCGTACTGATAGCACTCCACCCTGTGCCTCCGGATGATCTCTCCCAAACGTTTCATGTAGACATTAGAAAGCACTGGGGATAGAATGGTACCTTGTGTAATGCCGTATAACAGCTCCTTTTTTGAGGAGCAGCTATCCCCAAGCACCATCATCTGGAACCTGCCTGAGGGGTAAGACTGGAATCATTGCAACATAGTGCCTCCAATTTTCAGCTCCTCAGGCATTCCAGAAGGATTCCATGTTAAACACAGCTGAGAGGTCTAAAAGCACCAACAAGGACACACTCCCCCTGTTGATGCTAAGATGGAGGTGACCGTAGCAGTCTTAGCTCTGTATTCCTCTCTGAAGCTGGTTTGAAATGAGTCAAGGAAGTGTGTGTTATTCAAGACCACCTGGATCTGTAAGGCAACTGCCTTCTTGATCACCCTGCCCACCCCCAAAAAGAAGACCAGAAAATCAGATATTGGTCTATAATTATTAAGGTCTAGGGAGCCCAAGGAGGGCCTTTTCAGACATGGGCCCTTTCTGCATGAGGCGAGGGAATCGCTCCGTGCCGTTACCTACCACTTCTTCTGGGATCCGAAGCAACGCGGACTGTGCCTGAAGCTTTTCCGCAAGGCTCCTCCTTGGTCCAGGGTGAATCAGAGCAGTGTGAGGTCTGTAGATCCGCAGTGCTCTGGCTTCCAAAACAGCAGCTTCCAGCTTCCAAAATGGCGGCTTCCAGCTTCCAAAACAGCAGCTTCCAGCTTCCAAAATGGTGGCTTCCGGTTGGTCGTGGGTCTCGACCAACCGCTGAAGCGCGCCACGCCTAAAGCCCACCCTCCGCAGATCGCAGGCTCTCATTGGTGCGAGCCTGCAAATCTGCACAAGGGAGCAGGAACTCAATGGCACATTCCAGGAAAATAAAGAGCTGTTTTTTGCGGTCTTTAGAAAACACGCTGGAAACGAGCCCAAGGTGTGGATCTCCAGTAAGTAGTCCACTTCTAGTCTGCTCCAAGGTGCAAATGACCTCCATGAGAGGACGCACTACCCTGTTGTAATTGTCTGGTGCGGAAAGGGCCGTGGTCTAACCACTGTCTCTTTTGAACCAGATAGAAAGTTTCCCTCCCTGAGAGAGGCATTAATAATATGTTGAATTTGAAGTCTAATTGCATCTCCTCCTTGGACAATCAGCCAAGGTGGATAGGGTTTAAGGAAGCAAGTTGTCCTCCCTACTTGTTCCAGCTGCTTGTCCACATCAGCAGAACTCACCTATTGAAACTGTTCCAGTGTACTCCCACTCAAAAAGTCTCTGGATGCCTCATTATCAACTTCCACTCCAATAAAGGCATGTATGTTGCTCTTATGTATGAGATTTTATTTGTGAAGCGGTCATTAAAGGAGTCACAGACAGCAGATGAAGGCTCTAAGACTGGGTTTGGGTGGAAGATGCCTAAGTTAGACCTCTCACTACCCTGAACAGCTCAGCTGGATGTGAATTCACAGATGCAAAAGTGCAAAGAAGAAAGCTTTCTTTGCTGCATGTATTGCCACACTATAGGAACGAAGATGTTCTCTATATTGTGTCTTGTTGCATAATATAAGGGTTCTGGTTTGTGGCTAAGTCCTTGCAGGATCCTGCCCAGTACCTCAGACCCAGCTGGCTGCTCTGATGCAGGGTGGCTGGAGCAGCCAGCAGCCAGATAAATGCTGCCTCTAGCCTCTTTTGACCCTCCAGTGTTCCTGACCCTGGACCCCTGCCTGTTTTCCAGACCTGCCTCTTGCCTCTGGCCCAGTAGACTCTTGCTACCTGAAGGACTGCTGCCTTGGATTCTGGTTGTACCCGGATCCTTGGCTTCCTGACCTAGTGCCTGTCCTTTCACCCAGCCCCGTCGCCTGTTCCAGTCAGTCCTAGCCGCCTGTGCCTCGGACCTTGACACATAGAAGTTGAGTTTTCTGTCATCCATGCTCTAGTTATCATCCTTCCTATTTCCCTGAGGGTCTCTGTGTACCAGGGAGCCCGTGTACTAACAGGCTGGAGAGGATATTTGGGGATGACCACATCAATAGCCCTGGTTAGATTTTGATTCCACTTACTAGCCAGAGCTTCAACAGGATTGTCAGTGAAGCCAGCCCTGGCACCCTCCAAGGCCTCCTGGAACCTCAAGGGATCCACCACTCTCTCAGGCGCCTATTCACTGTTGAACAGCTATTGCAGTAAAGAAGTTCTTCCTAATGTTTAGAGGGAATCTCTTTTCTTGTCTTCTGAATCAATTGATTTACATCCTAATCTCTGTGGCATGGGAAAACTAGCTCGCTCCATTTTCTACATGGCTGTCATGTTGTCTCAGAGTCTTTTTCTTCTTCATACTTAAAATACCCAGTTCCCTAAGTCATTAGGGAATCTCATAATGCTTGATTTCCAGACCTTTGATCATCTTGGTTGCTCTTCTCTAGACATGTATCAGCTTGTCTATATCACCTTGAGCTGTGGTGAATAGGTGTGATATCATTGCCCTGTCTTTACAACAGAGTGGGCCAAAATGTAGCCTTCCATATGTTGTTGGACTTCAACTCCCATAATCCCCCACCTTTGAGTGTTCTGGCTTGGGCTAATGAGACCTGCAGTCCAACAACATCTGGAGTGACAGACTGTGCTCACCCTACCTGCTGGCATAACCTGTGAATTGCTGGCTTAATCTGTGAATATTTCTGGTATTATTATTTGTGCTTCTTTCTATTCTTTCTATATTCAGTATTCCTTAACTGTTTTCTTTTGTTCCAGTTTACTAGGTATGCTATCAAACAGTCATGAATATGCTGCCTGAATTAGAATTAAAATGACACAGGCAAGCCAGGGGCTAACAAAAGCCAGTTAGGAATCAGTAAATGAGGTATGGACATGAAAGAAACTGCTCTTGTGGGTTGTGCACTATTATGCATGATGAATAAGTTGGTGCCCCTGCATCTATGGAATCTCACAAACAGTCGTAGCTAATGAATCAGCAGCTGAATGCACTGGAAGTAATAGCATTCAGCGTTAACTGTGGGACATATTGTGAATTACATATACATATATTTGTGTCTAATTTAACATTAGGCACTCAATAGGTGGCACCATGAAGTCACTCAATAAAGTGGCACCAATGATGTCAGACAATGAGGTCAGAGTTGGCATGCAAACTGGAGATTTCTGCTGTGAGGCAGTAAGTGGCTTCAGGATACAGGCCTCTGTGCGGTTCTAGCAAGTTGGAGTAGGATGAAGCCCAAGCAGGGAGAGGTCGAGTGTGTTAGAGATTCAAGAAGCAAGCCGGACCACTAACAAAGAACAAGAATGTTCCCCAGTCCACTCCTTACCTCCCTCAGTCAGGCAGCCAGGATAGACGAGTCCAGCCCTCATCAAGTTCTGAAGCAAGATATCAGCATACATCCAGTAATTTTGGCAGGTCAGTGATAATGGTCTGTAATTAATAGAAGTGATATATTCCTGAGCAGCAGGTGTTTGTCCTTGAATTAGCTGGAGCTGTTGTAGAATGCTGATGCTGTTGCTACCATCTCCGTTGCTTTTCTGCATGGCTCTGGCATTTCTAAGCTGCCCCTTCTTAGAACGATTGAAAACACACACTTGAAAACAAGGAAGGAAAGTAGCCCACAGCACTGAGGAGGAGGAGAGCCCACTTTCTGTAAAACTCTCAGTTCCAGGAGTGCATTTACAAAATTAAAGCTACTGCACCATCTGTGCCCCTTCCTGGAGAAGCTGGATCTGTCCCTGGTAGTAACACAAGCCTTGATTACATCCTGTTTGGATTACTGCAATGCACTGTACATGGAGCTGCCTTTGAATATTCCTCAGAAAATTCAGTTGGCCCAGAAAGCAACAATTAAACTGTTAACTGGGGCTGGCCACAAGAAGCACACAACAAATTTGCTGCAACAGCTCCACTCTTGCTAGTCCATTTCTGGGCATAATACAAAGTGCTTGTGATGACCTGTAAAACCTATATAGCTTGGATCCAGAATGTTTGAAGGACATTATCTCCCGTTATGTGCCCATCAGAGCTCTAATGACTTACATATATGGACAGAGTGTTGGGGTTTGACTGAGGAAGCTTGGGTACAGATTCCTACTCTGCAGTGAATGTCACTGAGGTGATGTGCAATCTTTTTTTAAAAAAAATATTTTTATTAACACAATACTGATATAATATAAAGCAACATATAGGGAAGAAAAGGCTACCTACAAGACTAAACTACCCAACAAGACAAACAAACAAAAACTAAAAAACTAAGCTGCACCACAACAAACATGAACCATAGAGAATATAAATCTTGATTTCCGACTCCTCATTAAAAAGGTTGGTGTTGTTACCATAGTATACAGTCTCCAAAGGTCATATTTATGTCTGCAAAGGTGAAGTAAAACTTCCATCTCGATGTAACTTTATATAGTATTAACATTGCTAAATCAGAAGAAAATTTGAAGACCTATTACGTTTATATTACTTAATATCAATATAAAGTACCAATCCTAGTCTACCAAAACAGTCATGTTTACAAGCTTTATCTTTAATTGAAACCTCTTGATATCTTGTTTCCCTTCAGTTAATCATAAGTATAGTATGACCCTCTCCGATTGTTGCTTGTATTCAGTAAGAGAGCCACCTCTTATTAAAGTCATTAACTTACACATTTCCACAGTGCCTAGGGTGATGTGCAATTTGTTGCATGGTTTCTTACAAATTAATAGCTGACACAGTATTGGTTGTGGAACAAGAAGACAAAGCCCCACAGTGGATTGTATTTTCTAGGCCGTTTCTGCACTAGATTGTGGTCCCCATGCTCCATGTAGTGCCCAGAACATGGTACTGCAGCTGAGGTCTAATCACAGCAGCACAAAGTTGTGTCATTACTTCTTCTTAGCTGGATGCCATACTTCTGTTTCAAGAATTAGACCATTTCCACACTAGACTGTTACAGTGTTATTATTCCACTTTCAACTTCCTATGGAATCCTGGGGTTTGCAGTTTAGGGAGAGGGCTCAAAGGTCCCCAGGATTCCATAGGATGTTGGAAGTGGAATAATAGCACTTTCACAGGCTAGTGTGGAAATAGCCTTAGTTGCAGCGCAGTACAGTGATTAGATTCCTGGATAAAGACCAGACATCTAGGTCCACATCCCCATTTATGAAGCCTTAGATGACCCCAGGCTGGTTACCAACCTTCAGTTTGGTTTGCTGCAAGGATAAGATGAAGGGAGGAGAATAATCATGTACACTACCTTTAGTTCCTTGGAGGAGAAAGGTGCACTATCTATGGAACAAAATCTAGAGAAATATGTATTAGAGTGCAGCCTTAATGTTGCAAATAGACTTTCTCTCAGCATTGCCTGCTTCATAGAGTTGTTATGAATTCTTCGATTCTTGGATGAAAGGGCAGGGGTACAACAACTGTTATGTGTATTGCTTTACGTGTTATGTGTATTGTTGGGTTCATGGAAACATACATACTTGTGAGCTGAGTGAATGTATTTGTCTACACGCTTTCCTTCTTTATTCCTCATGTCTTTCTAAACTGATTTCCTACCCTGTGTATTAAAGTCCATAACTTTAAAAGATAACTTTATTAGTAAAGTCCATAACTTTAAAAGATAACTTTATTAGTAAATTCCAAAAACACTAAAACTCTACAAGTACATAAAAGAAAAGAAATAAAAAACAACATAAAGAAAACGTGAACCATATGAAATAGAAGCAGAAAGTAGAAAAAAATGGAGAGAAAAAAAGAGAAAGAAAAAGAATTGACTTCTATCTGCCCTGTAAACAGATCATAGTAGTCTAATTGATTCAGTCCTCTCAAAGTTAATATCCAACACTTCTCTTCTTCCCCTCTGTGATTCATGCTTTTCAAAAAAAAATAGTATCTCAACGTTATTTTCTATTACATGCCATTACATATTACATTTACATGATAAATGACATTATGTGATAAATTATGTTAGTACTAAATGCTACTTGTTGACTTGATTATATAATATTTTACTAATTAAACTATAGATCTATTACATTTTATATCCTTAAATTCAAATATTTCTATACTGTTCATATTATAGAATCGTCTACTGTAATCCATTTCCAATTCATCTGTTGCTAAAGCAGTGGACTTCCCTTTCCAAACTTTTTGAGTGCCCATCCTTATGAGATATCCATTTTGAGTGCCCATCTTGATGATGGTTGACTCCCTACAGTTCTTGAGAGGGACGTTTGGACTCTCCATCCATTAACAATCTCTGGTCTGCTTCCAAACATTTCAGACATATCAACAACTTAGAGATGCTAGCAATTATTAAAAACTTCCAAGCATTCCAACCCTTTCTATAGAAGAAGGTTGTACAAGTGTTCACAGACAATACCACCATCATGTATTACCTTAACCAACAAGAAGGAGCATAGGTTGGATCTCACAGTGTGCTTCTGGTGCTGATACATATACAGAGATGCCCTTCTCTTGGCTATATACCCTTCAAGTGAGGAGAATGAGAAGGCCAATGTCCTCAGTCGCATCTCCACAGTGCTCCATGACTTATGTAGTAGCTTCTGGAGTTTTCCAGCTGTTGAACTCTGGGGTGCTCTAGAGAATTAGCTGTGTGTCACCAAGGACAATGTGCAGTGCAAGAAGTTCTGTTCCTGAGGTTCAAGGAACAGCAAACTCTCTGGGAGATACATTCCTTTATGACTGGAGTGGGGAGAAGTTATATGCATTTCCCTCCTTTCCTCTTCTAATTAGAGTTGTGGCAAAACTTCATGATGATCCCTCCCACTGCAACCGAGTAATGGTATAGTGGCTTGCCCCACTCACAAGCCTTGCAAGATGGTGCTACCAGTGCCACGTAGACTCCCCACACCTTCTCACACAGAGGAGCAATTAGGAGAGTCACCTGAATCTTTGAACTGTACTCTTCATATTTTGGTGCAGTTGCCCCTGAAAACCCTAAATGAGTGAACACTCACCATCTTACAGGCTTCCAGAAACCTTCTATGAGAAAATCCTATCAATATAAATGGAAGGCATTTCAAGCATTTCTCCATGATAGTCTTTTCCCTTGCACTTGAGGATTGAGCATATGCTGGAATTTCTCACCCACCTTGGCCCCTCATCTCCCAAAGTCAGCCATAGTAGCACATTCCTCCTCCTCATCATTGTCATTGTGGTTCACATACTCTCAGGTGAAGTCCTTCTTCAGGGGTCATGTCAGCTTGTACCCTCCTCCTAGCTTTGTGTATCCCCTTGTGGAACTTGCAGACTGGGTTGAACACCCTCATGAGTAGGCCATTTGAAGCTATGGCCATTTGATTTACACTTGTTGTCTTTCAAAAAGATCTTTCTGGTTGCAGTCACATCTGCCTGATGAGTCAGTGAGATGGCAGCATTCAGGTGTGACCCACCCCTTCTCCTCTTCAACAAGGTTGTACTCTACTCCCATGTTGCAGTTTCACGTCGCCAGGATGTCACACTACAGGTGTCCCCCCCATGGCATCTGAGACTTCTTGGCACTCTCTTGATATGAGACTCTCCTTTACTTGGAAAGTACCAAGGGTTTCTGCATGTCTATCAGACATTTTGCTATGGGGGCACTAAGAAAGGACACCCAGCATCTTCATAATGGATCTCAAAGTGGGTGTCAGCTGCTATCTAGCTCACCTATGAAATTGAAAGGAAACCTCTGTCTCCAGTAATTCAAAGCCACTCTACCAGGGCAATAGCTACATCTCTGGCCTTCCTAGCTAACATCCCTTTGCATGTCATTTGCAAGGCGGTGACCTGGGCACAGCTCCTTGCTTTCATCAGGCATTCTAGTTTGGGTATGAAGGCTCACAAACATGAATGTTGGAGGTGCTGTACTCTTTTTTTTTGTTTGCCAATGAGAAGCTACCCTTCTTCCAGTTGAGTCACCATGCTATTCATCCATATGCGAGTCACATAAGAACAGGTTGCTTATCTGTTACTATGGTTCTTCAGGTGGTCATCTGTGAACTCACACAAGTAACCCTTCTCCCTGCTGTGGCTGTCTTGCCAGCCTTCTAATCATCTCCTGTGCTCTGTGGTGTACAGAAAATAAGGGAAAATGTGGATGTACCAATGCATGCAGATTGGAAAGAGAGCAGGGCTACCACCAAAATGTTCTGCTCAACCTTAGAAGCTCCTGGCAATGCTCTCCGTGGATGCAGAACAACTCATGTGCATGAATTCACAGATGGCCACTTGTAGAACCACAGTAATAGGTAAGCACCCACATTTGTCCTCTCTGATGCTGAAGAGATGGATAATGTGGAAAGATTCACAGAGGTTTGGATAGAGGGGGAACCAGAGAATGGGGCTCTAAATTCAGCCTTGGAAAAAGATTTTCAGTCTTTCCTATGGCCCCCATTATGGCATGTCAGGGACCAGAAGACTGCCACAAATGGCAGATAGTGACTTGTTTCTGAAGTCTTGTTTTCATTTCCATTTGAAAAACAAAAATGCAAATGACCTGGCTTTAGTCTGCATCTGTAAAGGCAGTTAGATTTCAGTTGTATAAATGCTTGATGTGTTTTCTTTATCCTCTGGCACAGGAGTCTGGGAAAGGTTTTGGTATATGGCCATGTTCTCTTGTTTCTTTCCAGCCTCAGTCAGCATACATGATGTGGAGGATGCATTTGTGCATAGATTGAAGGAGGAGCTGTGCAATGAAAAGTGTGCCTTGAGCCTGTAGGCATGGCTGGCTCTCATTTGTTGTGTCCCAAATGACTGTTTAACAAGACAATCTCCTTTTACAGACAGCTGAGTAGACTTTATTTCAGAAACAATTCTTATGAATCCAGTTTCATCTTAGCTCCCTATATAGCTTTTCTGGCTCCCTCATTTATAGTAACTTCTGGGAACTAAAACTGCACCAATGTTTGCAAAGAGTCTACACGCTGCAAGAGAGGCAGGCATATGGCGCATCTGGACCACAGGCTGATTTTATATCCCTGAATCCCACCGTGGGATGAAACCTTGCTGCCACCAAAATTCAGTGGCATAGAATCATAGAGCTGGAAGAAACCACAAAGGCTGTAGAGTCCAACTCTCTGCCATGCAGGAATACATAAGACATTCCTGACAGATGTCCATCCAGTTTCTGTTTTAAAAGCTCCAAAGAAGGAGATTCCACCTGATTCCAAAGCAGCATATTCCACTGTCAGGCTGCTCTCACACTCAGGAAGTTCTTCCTAATGTTTACATGGAATCTCTTTGTCTGTAGCTTGAAACCTTTGCTCCACATCCTAATCTCTAGAGAGCAGCAGAAAACAGGGTTGCTCCGTTCTCTATATGACATCCCTTCAAAGATTTAAACATAGCTATCATGTTGCCTCTTAACCTTCTCTTTTCCAGGCTAAACATACCCAGTTTCCTAAGCACTTCCTTATAGGGCAGGGTGTCCAGGCCTTTTACCATTTTGGTTGCCCTTCCAGCTTGTCAATATCCTTCTTGAACTGTGGTGCCCAGAACTGGACACAATATTCCAGGTGGGGTCTGATGAAAGCAGTGTAGAATAATATTATTAATTCCCTAGTCAGTATATTCCTATTGATGCAGCCTAGAATGGCATTGGCTTTTTTAGCTGCTGCATCACACTGCTGACTCATGTTCAGCTTGTGGTTGACTAAGACTCCTAGACAGCTTTCACCCATCTTATGTCTGTGCATTTGATTTTTTTTTCTGCCTTGGAGTACAGTACGTTACATTTCTCCCTGTTGAAATTCATTTTCTGTGTAGCACCTTACATTGGTCCCTTTGAAATTCATTGTGTTAGTTTGGGCCCAGGAATCTAATCTGTTAAGGTCATTTGGAATTCTGTTCCTGTCCTCTGAGATGTCTGGGGTGACATTTCATTTGATGTCATTTACAGATTTGACAAGAATGCCCCCTATGTCCTTATTCAAATCATTGATAAAGATATTGAATAGCACTCGGTCCAGGACAGGCCCCCTTGGCACCCCACTAGTCATTTTTCTCCAGGATGAAGAGGAGCCATTGGTGAGCACTCTTTGGGTTCAGTCAGTCAACCAATTTACAAATCCACCTAACAGTAGCATGCTGGTAACTAGTAGGACCTTGGAGGAGGACAGGAAGCCCAACCAATTTGCCTGAAGCACCCATCTGCATTTGAAGCAAGTTGTTCTGGAAATGTTTGCCTTGATTTATGGAAAAATTGTGCTCTTTTTACTAGAGCAGTGCTACCATGCTGTTGAAATACAGCAGCATATAACCAGCTTTGGGGCTGAGGCACTGCAGAAATGGCTTCAGAGTCACTTGTGGCCTGTGACCATATGTTACACACCCTCAATCCAGGAGAAAGTAATATGCTCAGATCTAAGTAGGTGACAGTGAAATATCATGGCTGGGTGGAGAGAGAATGTGTGTGTGCGTTGTGTGTGTGTGTGTGTGTGTGTGTGAGAGAGAGAGAGAGAGAGAGAGAGAAGTCCCCTGTAAAAACTGAATATGAGCAGGGCTGTGTATATATGTTCCAATTAAAGTTCCACATCTGTGAAGTCTGGATTCTGTATACTGCATAAATTCTGAAAAGTGACTGCATATGCATGTTGTTTTTGCTTGACACAATTTTTTATTGTACTTTGATTGCACATGGAAGCTCAGGTTCACCGTCTAGCCACACTGAATCTAATTCAGCAAGCAGCTTCTAGTATTTTACCAGGTCTTATCCACGTGTCTTCAAATATATTTTTCCAAACATAGAGACTGAAAAAGTTTTAAAAAAGAAAAAAGAACACTAATAACAACACCACACACTGAAGATTTTTAGGTAGCTGAAATCTGTAGCCAATTCCACATTCTGAAATTCATCTGTTCTCTTGCAGAATCAGAGTATGCACCTACCTGTGTAGAAATTATTTCTATAACTACAGATACAACTTTCTCCTTGCCAAACCATAAGCAAAGCGGTAGAGCAACCCCCCTTCCACTGTTTAGTTGATCAGTATCAGGTAGATACCTAGGGAAGACCTCTGCCTGTGACTGCAGAGAATCTTAACCACTTAGGTTTAAAAATATCATTTAAAATAAGCAAGTGTTTATGTGTTTTGCTCACAGCCTCCCCTTGTCTGTAGGGTCCTATTAGTAGATATTTTGCTACCCTATATAAACTGAAGGGGGGGGTTCCATCAATGCCAAGCTTGGTCCCTCCTACTGCCTGAGACATTACTTCTGTTGCCTCCCTCCCCGGTTTCCACCACCTTCACCTTGTTCATATACTTTCTCTTCTCTTCTCTTCTCTTCTTCTCTTCTCTTCTCTTCTCTTCTCTTCTCTTCTCTTCTCCACTCACCTCACCTTCCCTCTCTGACGGCCTGTCCTTCCTCCTTGTGCGTAATTCAGCAGAAGCAGCTTTTTTTTAATGGTTGCCACCGTCTGCTGAATTAAACAAATTGGATAGGCCAGCGGCTCCGCTGTTACTGCAAGGTACGACAAGGTGCAGAGAAACAGTGACACCCCCAACAAAAGAAAAAGAAATAAAAGAGACGATATTGTTTTGTATAAAATCATATATTGTATTTTCTGTGTGCAGATTGTTTATGGAGGTTTTCTGAGAAATAAATGGAAAGGTTTCGAATTGTCAAGGGAGTCAGGCAAGGATTCATTTTGTCACTTTGTCAGTTTAATGTGTATACTGGACATAGCATATGTATAGGTGGATTAAACTTAGAGGAAGGAGGTGTGAAAAATGGAGGAAAGAACACCAACAATTGAAAGTACGCAGATGGCACAATGCTACTAGCAGAAAGCAGCAAAGACTTGGAATGACGTTTGAAGAAAGTATAAAGGGAAGGTTACAGATGAACATTAAAAACAAAACAAAAATAATGTCTAGAGATGATTTACATAACCTTAAAATAGATGATGAAGACATGGAAATAGTTCAAGATTCTCCATCATCAGTCATTAATCAGAATGGAGACTGCAGTCAAGAAATCAGAAGAGGAATAGGACTTGGAAGGACAGCTAAGAAGGAACTAGACAAGATCCTGAAGTATAATGATATATCATTGAATATTAAAGTTAAGATTCTCCATGCCACCATATTTCTAATTTCTATGCATTGTTTTGAAAGCTAGACAGTGAAGAAAGCTATTAGGAAGAAAACTCATTTGACTGATAAACTCATTGTTGCTGGAGGACGGTTCTGTGTTTACCCTGGAGTGCTAAAAAGAGAAATGAATGGGTCTTTGAGCAAATCAAGCCTAACCTCTCCCTAGAAGCCAAGATGACTAAACTGAGGCTGTTATACTTTGGGCATATCATGAGAAGACCTGAGTGATTAGAAGAAACAATGATGCTTGGCCTGGTACAAGGCGGTAGGGAAAGAGAATAGCATTAGATGGCAGACAGACCCAGTTGCGGAAGCCACAACCCTGAGTCTGCAAGACCTGAGCAGGGCTGTTGATGCCCAGGAATCTCTGGGATCACTCATTGACAGAATTGCCATGATGGCAGTTAATGACAAGAATGTGTAGATGCAAATCAGAAATGATGCTTATGATTTAACGAGAATTACAATGCATGTCACTTGTATGTGGATGAGGGTGACCAGGTAATCTGTATAGCTCTTGAGTTTGGCACTCAGGTGGTGAACTGTGTGGTGGGTGGAGACTGCAAGGGTCTTGTTCCCCCTTTTCATGGCCCTTTAAACCATACTTGACTTGCACAGTCCTTCAAATAGTGGACACCTTCAGAAAGGAGGACTGCCTTCTGGCAGCCCTTCCGATAAGGACTGTCCTTTTAAAAAAGACGCTTTGTACCCTAGACATGGATGACCCCTGGTGGCGCAGTGGTTAAATGCCAGTACTGCAGCCACAAGGTTATGAGTTCAATCCTGCTGGGCTCCAGGTTGACTCAGCCTTCCATCCTTCCGCAGGTCAGTAAAATGAGTACCCAGGTTGTTGGAGGCAGTTAGCTAAAACACATTGTAAACTGCTTAGAGAGAGCACTTAGCTGATAAGCCATATAGAAATACACATGCTATTGCTATGAGGCAACTGGGAGGTAAGACAGCGGCTCCTGGGGGCACCTTGCTGGGTGGGGGAGGGAGGAGGGGCAGCCTCTGGTGCTCTGCTGCCTGAAGCATCTGCCTTACTCATTCCTAATAGACAGGGCTGCTCTGTCACCATCCTGAAGGTCAGCACTTTCTTATTTTCCATAGAGGCCATTGCCCTGTAAGAGAGAAAAAAGTAATGTAGCATACTGGATGGGATATGGTGGGGCTCCAGATTTGCAGATGGGTATGGGATGCCCAGGACCATCTTCCTGAAACAGCAGGAGTCTCTGAAAAGAGATTTCATTCCAAGACCACATCCATATATAATTTTATTACTTCATTGTATTTGTGTCAGTGAGCTTTGGTGGAAATTTGCCTTGGCCTTCTGGGGCTCTCAAGTAATCCAGTGCTGGGATAAGAAGAAGCTAAAATTTTGCTGCTGAAGTATATACCTAGTTGTGCCTAACAGACTTACTGCAGGGAACAAGTCTGCCAACACAAATCTCTCCCACTCTCCTTTCAACACCCACAAACAAATTTTGAAAAGTGCTCATTTCAGATGTAAAAAAAGAGAGAGGAATTCAAGCAGAAACAGCTGAGAAAAGCTCTGTGTGGCATTTACCATGCTTGGAAGGTGGAGAAAACATGTAGAAACAGGAGATAATCCAGTCTGCTGGAAACAGAATATTACAGTTTAAAAGCAAATAACAGGAACCTACTTTTTAGACCTGGGCCTCATATAAAGACAGTGTTCAGGATGGATAAGGATGGATAAGGATGGATAAGCGACCTGCTGGATGAGACCAAAGTTTTATCTTGACCTGTCATTCAGTTCCATAGTGGCCAACCTATAGAGTCACCACACTCCAGTTCTTCAAATTTGGTCACCTAATTTGCATATTATGCAAATTGTTTTGTTGTTGTTAATTTGCACGTTAGTTATACAAAAATAGCACAGTAATCATTGCCTTTATTTCTACTACTATGCTTCAGCCTCGGAGAACCAGCATAGTGTAGTGATTTGAGTGCTGAATGATGGTCCTGGAGATCAGGGTTTGATTTCTGCTCAGCCATGGAAACCCACTGGGTGCTCTGGGCTCATCACACACTCTCAGCCCTAGAAAACCATGTCATAGGGTCCCCAGTGGCCCATAAGTCAGAAACAACTTGATAGCACACAACAACAACAACAACAACAACAACAGTTTTTATAATAACTACTCTTCTGAGAGAACTTAGAAGAGTAATGCTTATAATTCTGGACTTCGAACAGAGAAACACAACTTCATACCCTTGTTTGAACTTACTATTTAACCTGGGACTGTCACTACCTCTCAGCAAATATACCTTACAGAGTCACTGTAGAGATTACTAGCAGGGCAGGAGCCATATAGAGTGGTCATATGTATTCCTAGTATGGTCAGTAACAATGACAACCACCACCAGCACCTTTTGCTCCTCTGATCCTACTGTGTTATCATCAGATCACTAGAGGATTCATTTATTTATTTATTGCTTGCTTGCTTGTCCTCAGTTTTCTTACTATTGGTGCAAAGTTCTTTGCAAATATCACAGGAAGCCCCTGAAAGTGGCTACCTTCTGATTGTCATTCTTGGAGGAATGCAGAGGAAATAATGAGAAGCTTAATAAGAAACACTTTCTTATCCTATACCCACTGGCAGTGATGTATTTAAGTCTTTTATGCCAAGTCTCAAGTCAAATCTCAAGTCCTTGGAGATAGTTTCAAGCCAAGTCTCAAGTCTGGGAGCCAACTTTATACCTCAACCTATATTCCAGAATTCCTAAACAGAGTCAAATAAAGTCAGTTTTAACTATGTAGGCAGAGTCAGCTCTCCACATTTGCAATTTTGCCATCTGCAGCTTCAGAGGTGAGGAATAGGATTCTTCTTACTCCCTCTTCCTGAAGCTGGAGGCTTTTGTGCCAATGGGCATAAAAGAGTCTGCAGCTTCAGAAGTGGAGAATAGGATCCTTCTTACTCCCCATTACTGAAGCTTCAAAAGCTGTAGAAGAAAAGCTTCTTCCTCCTCAAGCCCACTGCCTAACACATTTGCTGTTCTCTGAGAAACATGGCCTATGCTTTGGGGACGAGTCTTGCTTCTGCTCTTAGGAAATGTTTTAGAAGGCTCCTCCAATATGCAGCAGGGACAGGCTGCTGAGCAGATCTCAAGCCCACCCCAAGCCCATGTCCTAACCTGTCTGCAGTTCTCCTCTGAGAAATGCACCCACAGTTTGGGCTTGAGACAGATTGTCCTGTGACCAGTAGGCAAAAAGAGATGGACGCATTTTGAAATGTAGTAAGGTTTCTGGGTGAATGTGTTATGTTACTGAACCAAGGGCAGCAAGTCAGTCACTCAAAAATATACAAGTCTCAAGTCAAGTCGAATCAGTGCGTCTTTGTTGCCAAGTCAAGTCCGAGTTAAGTCACTGAGGTGACTTAAGTCCAACTTGAGTCCGAGTCAGTTGACTCGAGTCTACATCACTGCCCACTGGTCTTGTTCCTTGCACTTCACTGCCTTCCTTACTCTTGCCTTACTTCAGGTCTTCACAATGCTTCCCTCCCTTACTTCACAGCTTCATTTTTTTCTCCTCTGCTTGCTTCTCTTTGCCCCTTCACCATGCCACCCCTCCTGCCGCTTACTATTTCCATCTCCAGCCCTCTCTCCCCTCCTTGCCCTATGTTAGAGTACCACTCATCCCTCTCTTATATCTTCCATCAGCTTTGCCTCTTTTGGTATTTAAATCTTCCCTTCCCTCTTTTCTCCTCCCTTGCATCAGCTCACACTTTTGCTGTGCCTCTCTCCATTGCTTCCCTTGCTCTGACACTATACATTTCATCTTTCCTTTCCCTCCCTTCCCCTCATGATGAAGTACCTGTTTTTCTTGTGCGTTGTACTCCCCTGCTGCACTTACTATTTTCCCTCCCTTCCCCCAGTTTGATCATGCTTTCCTCACTTGCAGCCAGAGCTGCACCTCCAGCCCCACCTTTTCCCCTGCACCTTGTTTCCACTTTATGCTGCTGCCTGGCTGCCCTCCAATGAAGCAGCAGCGACTGCACAAAACTATCAGTGCTGCTTTAAATAAAGGGAAGGCAGGCAGGCAGGCAAATAAATACAGTGATGTTGCTGCTGTGTTAAGACAAAGAACAGCAGCAGAGAGAAATAAAGGAGGGTAGAAGGAGCTGGGAGCAGGAGCAGAGGTGGGGGGGTGCAAGGTGAGGTGAAGAGACCGTAGCAATAATGGAACAGTCCTGGATCATGGCTCCCTGGAAAGTCTGGCGTTTTTCAGGATAATGATGAGGTCTTTGGCTGGAATGGGTGCAAGAAGGTGGTTACTTTGGGATTTTTGTAGCTTCTTGCATTGCTCTCATCTCCTGAAAAGTTGGCTTTCCAGATCATTTCCCACAATACAGATACATTGGTACAATGGGTAGAATGGTTACTGTGGAATTTTTATGACTTAACGCATATTTCCCTCTAGTCTTGTGCTAATGGTGAATTTGGTGAGCATTGCCTATGTGGGAGTTGGCATTCTGGATCATTATATTCTGTTTCAGATGGTTTCTAGACTTTAAGGGAGTTAATAAAAGCATAATGTTTGAAATGTTTCAGTTCTAAGACACTTTTCTCCAGAGTGTCCAATGCTTTTGGTATCAGTCCTTCTCAGATATGCCTGTTTCAGCCCATTCAGTTCAGGTTTTTATCCACAGGTAGTGCCCTCAAAAAATGAAACTACTGTCCAGTTTTTCCCTCTGGACACCTAATGATAATTTAGCTTCTGCTGCTGCTCCTATCCCATCTTGTTATTTTCTTAAAAATCATTTTCACATTTATGAGAAATTCAAATATATGGATTCAGAGCATTCTGACAGAGTGTTCATCCATGCACTCATTAGCAGGGAGCTTTAATACATTATGCAAAGGGAAACTTGAGTTTTCAGAGGATATATATATTGACCAATGTATTTGTCACATACATGTGTTTACAAATATCTATTCACTGCATCCTTGCATGTTAAGACAGTTGACAGTTGTTTTTAAAATGCTACACTTGGGACAGCAATTGAGTGTTTCATAGAACAAAGTAAATCAAAAGAGTTCATGTTCAGTTCAGATATCACAATAAACCATACTTAATGTTAATTGTAATTTAGGCTCAGACCATGGTTGGAGCTTCTAAATTTGTAATAGGCCAATCACAGTTTAAAGATGCTTCTCAGCACTAATCCTTAATTTTTCTCTTGCCTCCATAGCTTGTCCCCAGCCTCTTCTAGAGGTTGATCGATAGGTTGGCATTTTAAATGCCAAACTATAGTTGAAAATTCCTTGGCCACAGTATGATGTGTGAGCGAATCAGCCTTGTGAATTTCTTACAGAGCAGTTATATATCCCAGCAGTGCTGTGGCAGGATATACGGCCCTACCCAGAGCTTGGGAAAAGTTACATTTTTAGATTAAAACTTCCAGTAGCCATGTTGACTGGAGGATTTTGGGACTCACAGTCCAAAAATATAACTTGTCCAGTTATCAGTTCAACTCTGTTATCACCTTGTCATTAACAGTTCTGCTCAGTTCCTACAAACGCAGGGATGTGGCTTCTTTGAATCTGTCTACAGGTCATGTGGTCTTCCTTTTCTCCTACTGCCTTCTTGCATGTCATGGGATTGTCTGGATAGCCCCTGTGGTCTCTTCCAGCTCTATGATTCTATGATTATTTTTGTTTTGTTCTTCTTAATGCTCGACTGTAACCCTGCTTTTTGCACTGTCTTCCTTTACTTTCCTCAGTAGTCCTTTCAAGTCTTTGAAATTTTCCCCACACTAGAAATCTCATGACTCTATAGGATGGAGCCATGGCAGCTAAAGTATGAAGCTGCTGTAATTGTGTGATAAAGATACACTTAATGTTTTCTTGAGCCCTGGACTGGTATGTTTTATGTTTCTGCGGTTGATTTTGCTTTAGAGTCCTTGCTTGTTTTCTGCCTAGTTCTATGGTCTTCAGATTCGTTACTTGTTCTTTGGTCTTTCTGGTTTTCTCCTCTCATGTTGATTGCTCTTCATTTCTGACTTATTCAGAGGCTGTAAGCCATGGCCCAGCTCTGACATTAGTTACCACATCCTAGCAACAAAACAACAATGCTCATGGCAAGCTGCTGTCCTTATGGAATGGCATTTGGTCTTCCCTTGGGTGGGGTTTATACCCATCTGTGTTAGAAGTGTTTTTGATCTGCTTTTATGTTTTATTTGAATTTTATTGTTAGCTGTCTACAGTGTCACCCTTAGCAGAAAGGTCAGATATCAATTTAATAAATAAATAATTTGTGTATAGATATTGGTTAGATGCTGAATTGCATCAAATTCTGTGTTTGTCATGTCCACTTTTGAGTTCTCCAGAACTCTTCTTCAGGCTTGGTGACATAAAAAGATTAGGAAATGGAGAAAGAAATAAGAAAAATCCCCAAATCCAAAAAAAAAAAATAAAATCCAAAAATTGATCCAGAGGTCTTTTTATGTGTGCTTTTAATGTACCGCTTGTAGCATGTTGTTGCTGTGTGTCTCCAAGTTGTTGCCAACTTTTCACAACCCTAAGGCAATCCTATCACAGGGTATACTGGGGGTAAGAGTGTGTGACATGCCCAGTGTCAACCAGTGGGTTTCCAGGGTTGCAGCCCAGTGCTCAAACCATTATACTCCACTGGCTCTACCTGTAGCATATTTGTAGATAAACAAATAATTATGCAATAAATAAAACACATCGTATTGTTTTCTTGTTTCACTACCATTCATCTACCTTTGCTGCAGCTTTAAGCAATGGTGGGATATACCACCAAAAGATAAAAGAGTTTTCTACCACCTCTGGAAGAACTGCCCTGAGGATTCTATTCCTTTGAATCACTAAGTACTAGAATTTCAGCTGACTTTTCTTTGGGCTGCTGCATCACCTAAAATTAATCTCCAGCTCTGCTAATTACTTTTTTAAAAAACTTTTTTTGTGTTTCTCCTTTATGCCATCCTGGAAGTCTCTGTATTTGCTCCAAGTCAATGGGCAGCTCTTTGAGCTACAGCCCAGCCTATGTGTTCTCAGAAATGGAGAGCTGCCACTGATTTTTCATCCTAGTATGTTGGCAACTCACAGTAAAAATTAATTTCTCATCCTCCTCCATCTATGAGCTCTCCACTTCTGGTTCATTGCTCTATTTTGTTCTTTATCATTCTTCTCCTCTTTGATCAGTGCCAGTTGCACACAACGTTATTGCTTTCCTAGCTATTCATGCACTTGTGATTTAGGGCAAGGGAGGAGAACCTTGGGCCAATAGGCCTAATCTGGCCCAGAAAAGGTCTGGGAGATAGATCTGGTTCCCCCCTCTCCCACAAAGCCCCATCCCAGGAGTAGAGAAGACTGGGAACCCTGCCATTATTTCCAGTCACTGACCAGAGAAATAGGGTGACCATCACTTGCATCCTAAATTGAGAGGGCAGGGGGACAGTAATGCAAATTTGTGAATAAGCCCTTAATTCACATGGATCTGTTATAGTGGAGAAAAAATTGCCAGCATTGTACAATCCAAATCCCTCCATAGGTTAAAATTGCCATCTTTTATTCTGTGTTAATGAAGGGTTCTCTACTAATGAAAACCATTTTTGTGATCAGGGGTCTTCATCATGGTGCTTCATAGTAAGGAAGAAAGTACTAGTTATTATTATTTTAAAACTTACAAGGTACATGATGAAAATATTGTGGATCATTTTTCACCATAGTTTTTATTTACAACACAAAAATGTGCACATTAATTGCTTTCATTTGAGTAACATCATGTTTAGTATTGGCCTTAGTAGTCCATCCATTTTTCTGTGTTTGCTAGAGAGTTGTTATGTCTAATGCAACCATTCAACCTACTCTTTCTTTCTTTCTTTCTTTCTTTCTTTCTTTCTTTCTTTCTTTCTTTCTTTCTTTTTTCAGTAAGTGGATTATTTGTTAGTACATGGAGACAGTTCAACAGAGCAGAGTCCATGTGTGGAAGCCTTCCATTTGGCTGACAATTTACCTGTGTCTTGAAATGTAGCTGAGAATTGTTCTTTTATCACCCTAATAACTTGCTGCTTCACAACAGAGACCCCTTGAACTAATAGTGCTTGTTGTTTGCTTTCAGGTCATTTCCAGGTTATGGAGACCTTAAGGACCTTGAGTTATAGAGACCTTATCATGGGGCTGAGGGTTTGTGATGTGCCTAAGGTCAACCAGTGGGTTTCCATGGATGAGTGAGGAATCAAATCTTGATCTCCAGAGTCACAGCCCAATGCTCAGACCACTTCACCACACTGGATCTCACTGCTACAGGTTATTGTTCATGTAAAAGGCACTATTCCCTGCAAGAGGAGTGTTATAGATTTCCTTCACATCTAGCTCTGAAATCACTGTCACCAGTAACTGGAATGAAATCATTGTTGCATGATCCCAGCATAATTTTCATATAATCCAAAACACAGTTTTATTATTAATTATTAAAATATTTATACCCCACCCTATATCAAAAGATCTCAGAGCAGCTTACAAATGGCATAAAAACAAGTCATACAGTTTAAAAGCAGTAAAATAATTCAAATAATCTAAAAACAAATTAAAGAATTTGTGAATTAAAAACGGATTTAAAAGTTCTTAAAACTATATATAACAGTATTTGAGTTGAATCAATGAAGCCCAAAAGCCTTGATGAACAGCCAAGTTTTAACCTGGTGCTTAAATGACATGGGTGTTGGCACCAATTGGACCTCCATGGGGAGGACATTTTACAGGTGGGGAGCTATGGCTGAGAAGACCATCTCTCATGTCCCAACACAGCATTTTGCCCTCACTGGTGGGACAGCAAACCTTAATGCCCAGGGAGGCACATACGAGTACTACCAGTTCATATGGGAATAATGTTAACTTGCAGTATCATATCTAGTTGAAGTTTCAATTACTGTTCCATCGGTTTCCTGCAGAACATTCTGGGTCATGACATACTTCATTCCAATGTATTATTCTGTGGTGTTAGTCACTTCACTGTTGCACCCATTGTCATCTTTGTGTAAAGGGGCGGTGGCCAGCTGTCATCCTGTCAGTCACATTTGGCCTTCGACACACCAGTTCCCTACTACAGCTCATTTTAAAGCCAAATTGTGCTGCTGACATGGCTTGTTTTAATTCCTACTTAGTCTTGCAAACCACAATGGCAGCAAACTTAAGAGCTACCAGGGCAGGTGGGGGATTCCAAAAAATTAGCCTCCTGGCAGATCTGAAACAAATTTACTGTTTGGACTACCAAATAATTAACAAAAGTTTTTTAAGATGTCTGCCCTTGCCAGGAAGCATGTACTCACTGCTCATTCAGTGAACAGCTCAAGTGTATAATGTCTACTTAGATGTCAATTGCACTGAATTCAATGGGACTTTTCCCCAGGAAAGCTGGAACTGGATTGCTGCCTGAAATGACCAAGGGGCGGAAGAACCTTTCTACTTGGAAAACATAAAGGGCTTAAAGACTTTTTTTTTGTGTAGAGAAAAATGGAGAAGGGAGGATGTTATAGAGGGTTATAAAATTATGCATTATGCAGTTAAGAATGGGGAGAATTCTTTCTACTCATCTCTAGCATTTGATTTAGTGTCATCTGAAGGAACTTTTTTGTAGGAAAATCATGATGGACAAAATGAAGTACAGCTTCACAAAACACATAAAATAAAACTTACAGAACATGCTGCCATAAGTTGTGATGGCTGTTTTCTTTGACTGCCTTACAAAGATAATTAGATATATTTATGGAGTAAGAAAAGTCTTATCCAAATAAATTAGTTGTGATGGCCTGTGGTGGCTCATGACTTTTGTGTCAGCAGAGGTAGTAAATCACTTATAGGTTTTATTCTGCACTTTAAGAAACCATTGATGATACTGAACCTGTTTTGAAGATATAGATCACCACTTTGGATAGGCCCTTTAAAGTTCCGACTAAATCCAAAGTGGATTCACTGCTCCACTGAGACAATAGCAAAATGGAACCTTCATGGTCCCACTCCCATGGAGGGAGTGGGCTTGTTTTCTGCTGCTCCAGAGACCAAGACAAGGAGCAATGGATTCAAGCTACAGGAAAGGAGATTCCACCTGAACCTCAGGAAGAACTTCCTGATGGTCAGGGCTGTCCGAAGTGTAGTGGAGTCTCCTTCTTTGGAGGTTTTTAAGCAGAGGCTGGATGGCCATCTGTCAGGAGTGCTTTGAGGGTGTTCCTGCATGGCAGAGTGTTGGACTGGATGGCCCCAGGGGTCTCTTCCAACTCTACATTTCTATGATTCTATAATTCTATGGCCATAGGCAGTGTAACCCTAAATACGAGTTTCTGGTGCAATATAAATAATGACTGTTTCCCTTCATGCCATGTCTTTGGGATTTCTCTAAATAATTTTGGCTGGTTGGACCTTGCTCTGATCCATCAGAGCTCCATATGTGTTATTATTTTCTCTGGGTTGTAGCCTCTCCTTCTCCAATGATTTAATTGTCTGTTCAGTTCCATATTGAAAACAGGAACTTTTCTGGGTGGTACTTTAGCCAGGGAGCCAGTTTAAGTTTTGCTTCCTTCTTGCTTTCCATATGTGAGGAATGAGCAAACCTGAGTGCTTTCAGCTGGGCCTTTGGAATATGGCTGAATCCCAAGGTCAGCACTCAGCTGGCTTTCAGAGTGCTGACTAATTACAGTATGCTTCATCCTCTGTCACATGTCACATGAGAGAGAAAAATTGTGGAGATCACAGGTTCTTCAGAGAAGCTGGTGGGGCTTCACAGAGAGCTATTGGGGGAACCTCCACAGACTAAGTATACTTTACAACACTATGGCAGTGTCATCATGGCATGGGGATGCATTGCTGCTGGTCCATGAAGTGTGCTGTCACACAACATCATTGTGGTCCCACTGCTGTCACATCCCCATTCATCACAATCAGGCTGTATACCATTACCAGAAAAAATCCGGTAATGGCTTCTCTTTGCACAATGATCCCATCAGCTGCAGGTGTGGGGGAACAGAGGAGAAGTGCTGTCGGGTGCTTACTTCTTCAGTACAGCCCAGGAAGAGGTCACCTGCACTGCAGAAGGAAGGAACATCCTGAATGCTGCCCATCTGCTGGCAGCCAATTGGTGCGGTGGGGAGTGTTCGAGTCCTGACCCATTGCTGGGATTATGACATAGTGCAGTGAGGGCCTATGGTTCCTCTTTCACTGCCATGGCAACATCTTGCATGGAATCCTGGGTTTTATAGCTTTGTCAGAAGCACCAGAGGAGTGCCCTAGCTGAGAAATCTCAATGTGTGTGTGTGCCTTCAAGTTGCCTGTTGACTTATGGAAACCTCATAAATTTCATCAGGTTTTTTTGGGCAAGGAATACTCAACGATGGTTTTGCTAGTTCCTTCCTCTGAAATATAGCCTATAATGGCATCTGGTATTCAAGAGCCAGCGTGGTGTAATGATTTGACTGTTTGACTATGACCCTGGAGGCTAGAGTTTGATTCCCTGCTTGGTGAATCCACTGGGTGACCTTGGGCACATCTTACACTCTCACCCCTAGAAAACCCTGTGATAGCTTTGTCTTAGGGTTGCCATAAGTTGGAAATGACTGGAAGGCACACAGTAGCAACAACAACTTGGTATTCATTGGTGGTTTTCCATCCATGTACTAACCATGGCTCACCCTGCTTACCTCTCAAAATCACCCCTCCCTAAAAGTCCCAGGATTGCATAGGAGAGAACCATGGCAGTTAAACTGGATGAATACCACTATACATGTGTAGTATGAAAGGGCCCTAATTTAAGGGCCCCCAGGGGGCTGGATAAGCCTGAGGTGTGAGGTTTCTTTCCCTTGTTCTAAACATAGATACCTCAGCATTTCATTCATTTCTAACTACTGCCACACCTTATGCAGATACTTGCGTTCTTCTTCTTGCTTTGGAGCTCCAGGAAGAAGCTGGTTAGCCTTTATCTGCCTAAGTTTTTGTGACCTGTCTCCTGCCACTGGATCTGTTTTGCCCTCCAGATCTTACGATCTGCTGATGCACCCTCCTCCAGCCAGCTTGAGCATCTTGACAAATTCTGACTGCCTGAATGTTGCAACCTGCTATGAATAAAACCTGGCATGTTGTATCTCCCTCACTCTCAATATAGCACTGAGGTGATAAGGAGGCAGAGTGGCACTCCACCTCCTGGCCCCATCAAGCTGTACACAGAAATGTGTGGAGCCCCTTTGGAAAGACTGTCCGTCTTCCTTGGTGGCAGCATGTGCTAACTTAGCCTCCTTTTACAATCCCATCATGTTTACCTCAGAGCTTTCCCCCAGGACTTAATAGAAAGAGGACAGCAGCCCCTGAAAGAAATATGCTAAGCCTGAAGGAGGTCCAAGGTTCAATCCCAGATATATGTAAAAGATGATGGGCAAGGGACCTGGAGAAAGCTTCGTTGAAAGGCCTCAGAGAAACATCAGGGAAGACAATACTAGGCAAGATGGACCAATTAAGGCCCTATTGAGGTTATCTGTAACTGTGTGCTGTACTTCTGTTTAATAAATTATTTTTGTATGATAGCTGCTGTGCCTCTGGGAATGCGAGAGTAGTGTGATTGGTTGAGTTCAGACATGTGGTGTTTGTGGTTGCAACAGTGCTTCAAGGGCACTGGTGTCCATTTGTGGGATTATGGGAAGAAAGAGTCGCACACAGGAACCATGAAGACATCTGGAAAGTTCCCACAAATGGTGTCGATAGTAAAAGAACAGGTGGAGGTCCCCACATAGGGTGTCACAGTGGTGGGATATTGATTTCCCCCTACTTCTGTTCTCTTTCCTTCAGGTCTCTTCTGGAGTTGGCACATTCCTTTGCTCAGTGCCCTGGCACTACCTAGAAGGTCAGCGGCTCTAATGGCTGCTGGCTGGTGAATTCAGAAAGCTCAGGAAGGGAAGGAACCCAAAGCCTGCCAAGATGGAGGGGGATATGAAGAAAAGCCGCAGTGTCCTTGCTGTGGCTGCAGATGAGGTGAGAAGAGAGGCAACTGCCCAAAATAGGCTTTGCATTTTGGAATATGAGTTACCATATACAGGACGTTGCCAGTCTGTGATATTTCTCCTTCCAGGTCAGAAGAAGTGGATAAGATGGTGTAATGCGTGTGTTACAGGATTGGACAAATGCGTCTCAGTTCTCCATTGAAGCATGCATGCTTACTTGTGAAAACTGAAGTGAAAGCAGATTAAGAGAAGCTGGCAGTACTTCCCTTAGCAGGGAGGCAAGACCAATTTCTTACCAGATTTGCAACTAAAATGACAGATGATATAGTGCGGCCTATTGCCTTTCACAAAGTTCCCAGCATGGCTTTCTTTTAAAAAAAAAATATTTAAAGCATAACTTGAACATTTGTCTGCTTGACCATTTCTTGTACCCTTACCAATAATGGTGAAATGGAACAGTTTTTTTTTTTAAAAAAGTACAAAGTCATTCTGTGAATTGGGAGGGGAAAAAATACCATGGTGATATCTCAGGTGCTACCCAGTCAATGCTTTGCATAGATGATTTCTGCTATGAAGGTCCAGAACGATCCCTCATCCCAGAACTCAGTACTGAAAAGGTGAACATATGATTGATACATGAAACGGTCATGTCTGTCATAATCTTTTATGAGGTAATTAAAATGTAGAGACTCTCTTGATTCCCCTTTGGTATCAAGAACTGTTTGCAAGAAAGGACAGGATGTATGTGGAGATACATCAGAGGCAACATTCCTTTCTGAGTGTTTTTGCTAATGGAGCAGAGAAAATGTTTGCTGTAGCACAGAGCTTTTTAAACTGTGTGTTGGCTGCAGCGTGTAGGTGTGTTGCCACTGCCCCAAGCCGAGAAAGACCCTGGAGAGGGCAGTGATGGTGGGCCAGCCTTGGGTGGAGGGGCTGCCTCTCCCACCACCACTGCTGCTCCCCTGGGATGAGAAAGACCCAGCGAGGGTGGCGGTTAGCTAATTTAACTTCTGCTTTGCTAGTAACTATGGACACATACATAAATTGTAATAACAAAATGTATGTGTACACAACATATCTCATGAAAACCTTTCAGCAGGGATGGGATGAAGCCAGAATTTTCCGAATCCCTGGAAGGCTCTGAGAATCCACAAATCTCATGAATCTTGAATGTTTTGAATCCTTTTTTTAGAAAGGGTTTAAAAAGCAAGGGAAAGAAGGATAATCTTGGGCAAGACACACTCTCTCAGCCTTAGCAAAAGCCTGGGCAAAGGCAAACCTCTCTCTGAAGAAAGGTGGCCAGGACAATTGTCATAGTTTTGCCTCAGGATCTCCCCAGTTTGAAAATGATATGAAGGCCCTTTCTGAACAGGCAGGAAGATGTGGATTAATCACACATTTTCCTGCCTGTGTAAACAGGGCCACATACTACAGTACAGAGATAATTGAGGTCAAAACTGGATTTTCTTTGCATAGCTCCTTCTGGCATCCTGGGGTTTGTAGTTTGATGATGCACCAGAACGCTTTGGCAGAGAAGGCTGTGATACCTTGTAAAACTAAAAACCCCAGAATTGTGTCTGAAAGAGGTTTGCAAGGGAGCTATGCAAATAAATGTTTCAGCTGTCATTGAAATCTCAAACCTGTACCTTCCAGTCAAGTGCTGAACTTAAATATGAATTGTTCAATTTAAATATCTTAGAATACAACCCCAGGTGTAATTTGTGAGATTGTTAGCAAAGGCCATTATTACTCCAGGGAAAAATTCACCTACTTGCCATCTCCCTTTGTGTATCTAGTCTCCCAAATTTTCAGGCGTCCTGGACTCCCAGGTTTTCAGGAGTCCCCGTCTCCAACAAACTATTTGGGTGGCGGATTCAAAGGATTCGGTTTGCCTATTTTGGCACAGGGAAACGGATTTGCGAATCTCGAATCCTTCGCGAGGATTCGAGGATTTGAGGATTTGGTCGGCGCATTCCAACCAAAGTACCCCATGACATTCTTGCAAAGAAACTAGTAAAATGTGGGCTGGACAGGGCTACTGTTAGTTGAATTTGTAATTGGTTGACCGACCGAACCCAAAGAGTGATCACGAATGGCTGCTTTTCATCCTGGAGAGAAGTGACTAGCGGGGTGCCACAGGGTTCTGTCCTGGGCCCAGTGCTGTTCAATATTTTCATCAACGACTTGGATGAAGGAACAGAGGGCATGCTCATCAAATTTGCAGATGACACCAAATTGCGAGGACAGGATCAAAATTCAAAATGACCTGGATAGATTGGAGAGCTGGGCCAAGGCTAACAAAATGAAATTCAACAGAGAGAAGTGTAAGGTCCTACACTTAGGTAGAAAAAATGGAATACAGAAATATAGGATGGGGGACACGTGGCTGGATAGCAGTACGTGTGAAAGGGATCTAGGAATCTTCATAGACCACAAGCTGAACATGAGTCAGCAGTGTGATGCGGCAGCCAAGAAAGCCAATGCAGTTCTCGGCTGCATCAACAGGAGTATGGTGTCTAGATCGAGGGAGGTACTGGTACCACTCTACTCTGCTTTGGTTAAACCTCATCTTGAATACTGTGTCCAGTTCTGAGCACCCCAATTCAAGAAGGACATGGTCAAGCTGGAGCAAGTCCAGAGGAGGGCGACCAAAATGGTGAGAGGCCTGGAAGCCATGCCCTATGAGGATAGACTTAGAGAGCTGGGGATGTTTAGTCTGTGGAAGAGAAGGTTAAGAGGGGACATGATAGCCATGTTTAAATATTTGAAGGGATGCCATGTAGAGGAAGGAGAGGGCTTGTTTTCTGCTGCTCCAGAGACCAGGACAAGGAGCAATGGATTCAAGCTGCAGGAAAGGAGATTCCACCTGAACCTCAGGAAGAACTTCCTGACAGTCAGGGCTGTCCGGCAGTGGAATATGCTACCTTGGAGTGTAGTGGAGGCTCCTTCCTTGGAGGTTTTTAAGCAGAGGCTGGATGGCCATCTGTCGGGAGTGCTTTGAGGGTATTCCTGCATGGCAGGGGGTTGGACTGGATGGCCCCTCTGGTCTCTTCCAACTCTACAATTCTATGATTCCTACCTTTCAGTTATATTTTTAAAAATATATGATGTTTGCTTATTTATTTATTTATTTATTTATTTATTTATAATGCAAACTGAATTACTGTGTTGCACAATGATGCACGTCTAAAATGTCTGTCACCAAGATGAAAAGTTTGGAAAGGTCTGGTCTAGCACATACAAATATGACATGGAATTTTATAAAGACTGAGCAGTGATTGTATTCAGTGTGCAAAAATAATGCAAATGTGATTATAACCTGATTCAGGAATAACACTTTAGTTGCTTATTTTGGAGTACTGTGCTCCCAGAAACCAAGGTTCCAATTCCTTATGAAGCTTTTCAAGACTATTTCCGTCTTAAATAATTCCCCAACAAAACTATTTTCCGTTGTTTTCCTGCTTTCATTTTAACTCTTTAAAAAAGGAGTGTGATAGAGTGCTGAAGGTTTTGAACACATTTGCAGGTGAATTCATATTTATGTCTGATGGAAGAAGGCAAGGCAAACAGGGACTTCTTTCCCCTCTGTTTCCCCTATAATAATCCTCCTTTCCAAACACGAATTTAATACTTCAGCTGCTTTTCGCCGGTGTGCAGTTTATACTGACAAAGAGAGCAATGACTCATCAGAGAGCACACTTCGTTTGCTTTATGAATTGGCATTTCCTCCCTGATTTTATGCAGGACTGATTATTTGTGAGTACATCTGCAGATAGGGACCACTGAAGCTTATAAGATGTATGTCTTCCCAGTCAGCAGATCCAGTGCATCCAATGAAGGGTGCATTTGATTGGCTGGACACAGACAGTTCTTTCCAACAATTGGCTGGTGCTCTTACCACCCCAGATCTACTGTTCTGCCTTCCGGTGAATCAGAATAGTCCCACAGTCTGCATTTGGATGTTGTGCAGGGGCTGTCCAGTGCCAGCACATTTGTTATCACCAAGAACTGTACAGTGAATGGTTACTTTATTTGTCAAGGTGTCTGTACTTTGTGCATTTGATTTCTCTCTGATCTCATTAACCACCTTTCTCATGGGTATATCTGCCTGTAACTTCCTGGCACTTTTCAAACCTCATAAAGTGGATGGTAGTCCACAAACTTTTATGATGTAAAGTGTCTGCTAACCTTAAGAGAGCCATTAGACCAGGGGTGGAAAATCTCTGAGGGTCCAGGAGCCATTTTCCATCTCCTTAGAAACACTGTGGCGACTTACCACTTCTCTAAAACAAGGAGGAGCCAGAAGGTCACTTCTGGGTTTTTTTTAAAAAAAGCCCAAACACTTCTAGATTTTAAAGAAATGTCTGGGACTTTTTGGTAAAACAAGGTATTTGGAGCACACACCTTATTTTAGAGAAGGATCATACTATCTGAAGTCTTCTTGAAGGTGGATTCTTCCTTTTTCTTAAAAAAATAATATTTTGGGCTTGATAAGAGGGCTGCAGAGGCTGCACATGAGTCTTTGTGGTGACATAATTTCCACCTTGTAGAGTTTGTTTCATCTTTAACACGGGGAGCCTATTTTTTTCATGACCATAACTGAAAGTGACCATAATCTGTGGCTGAAATTTGAAGTGGGGACAGGCAAGACCTGAACTCCAAACTTTCAGGAAAGTAGGGATGGAAAAGAATTTGTTGGAGCTGAGAGTCTCGGTGAAAGTATCCATTTTGCATCTCCCAAGATTGGTTCAAACAAAAGAAATAGCTCCTTGCCTTTGACATTTGCACACTAAGGAGCCCACCTTGTGTACCTTTAGAGCAATAAAAGTATGCATAAAACCACGGTGTAGGATATGAAAATACTAAAAAGGCATGCAACCGTTGGCAAATATGCAGAAGTCGTCTTTAAGGAATGGTGAAAGTATAAAGAGAAATATTTAATATTATGAAAATGGATATGAATTTCCATGTGCAAATAAAAAACCCAAAATGTAGATAAGAACAAAGGATGGAATGAGAATATGGAAGGGCGTTGAAGAAATGTAGAGCCCACATCCCTGTTTGAAATGCGTGGTTCATGCAGGTGCCCATGTCCACCAAGGTTTGTGGTTTTCCTTATAGGCAGATGGTTCTGCAAATAGCAAATCAGGTCTTTTCTTTTCTTTTCTTTTCTTTTCTTTTCTTTTCTTTTCTTTCTTGTGACAAGAAATAAGAGAGACGGTACAGGAGTGCCCTCTGCTGTTCCTACTGCAGAAAAGTGGTGTCACTATTTTAAATCTGCCATTCTACATATTCCTTGCACATTTGTCAACACCCAGATATTCCTTACCAACCTACAGACAAACAGGAAAGATCATTAACAAGGCCCAGGGTGCATTAACCAGTAGTGTAAAAGGCTGTGGCCCCTATGAATGTTTACCTAGGAGAAAGCCCAGTTGAATTTTTTTTTTGTTACATTCTTCTGAGTGAGACAGTGTTGTCTAATAGTCAGAGTACTGGATCAGGATTGGATAGACCAGAACTGTAGAGAGTGCTTTTTGGACTCCAGCACCCAGAATCTCACAGCCAGCTTGGACAAGGGAAATTTCCCAGGCTATGAGGTAGACCCAGGGTCAAATCCTCTCTCAGCCATGAAGTTTACTGGGTGGTCTTGGGTCAGTAGTTATTGCTCAGCCTAACCTACCTCTTAGGGATGTCATATTGATGCTGCACAGTGGGAAAACCCTAACCCTGTTGGGTACGTTTTGCATTCCCTTTGCAGCCTGAAGCTGGTAAAAGATATGAGGGCAAGGAATGGACTGGGGGAGGTAGCTTTTCCCTGTTGCTAATTTCCTTGCACAGTACTTGGCAGGGGAAGGAGATGCGTCATGCTTGCTTTGTGTGTTTCTGCACTTTATAACCTTTGGGAGCCCACCTTCTATGGGTCTCACCTTGGGGGTGCACCTCAACCCAGGGTTTCTCTGTTTACCCAGTGATGGGGATTTGATTAGATTGCTAGCTGAAGGAATACATCTAGGTAGAATTTGTTTGGCAGCTCAGTTCTGCCCTTGGCTGTGAGAGGGTGCTGGACCCCTCAGTGAAAAGTCTGGCATGCTCTTCTGCTGTGAACCGTCTGCAACATAGTATACCACCAATAAAGCTGATTTTATAGCAGTAATGTGTCACTGTCCAGCACCAAAAGAACCCTTCTGGAAGCCGGAACTACACTCACTTCCAGCACTATGTCACTATATGAGCTCAGTGGAGAAAACATCCATGGGCTTGAACCTCATAGTGTAGGAAATAAAGAATCGTATAAAAATATGATGTTACTTCTTAATATTTAAAGCACTTTGTTTATTGAGTTTTATTAGAGGTAATGTTTCTCATTGTTTCTCACCTGACATCAGCCGTGCAGTCCTTTTTGATAGCTGCTTTTTCTGCTGTTCTTATTCCACCACTGTTGTTATTTTATTCTGTTCTTTATGTCATTCATTTAAAAAAATTCTTTTAAAAAAAAGAATTATAACATTGAGGAAACCCTTTGCCTAGAAGTTTTTAAGAGTCAGAAAGTTCTTAAATTAAATAAACTACAGGAAGACTGGGCAGCCCAATGGCTAGGCTGACTGTGCAAATAGTTGAAGAGAATGCTTGAGGCAGCAATGCCATTTCTTCTTTTCCTTTTATTTAAAGAAGACGCAGTGAAGCAACATTAAACAAAGAGCACGGCTTGTGAGCTGCCTCTCCTTTTTCAGTGTTGTGCAGAGTCTTGTACAGGGATGGAGAAAAGATTCATGTTAGCACATCGTTTTAAAAAGGAGCATATCTCATTCATGGTCTTGTGAAGCTTCCTAGCCAAAGTGCATACTTATCTTTTGGTTTCCCATCACTAAGAAGCTATAAATGGTATGTTCTTTCCTCAGCTCCCCTTTTTGAATTATATGCAAATACATGCATACAAGGGCCTAAATACCATTAAGGCACCAGATTCCATCTGATCATGGAAGCTAAGCAGGGTCAGCCCTGGTTAGTACTTGGATGGGAGAGTGCCAATGAGTATCAGGTCTGTAGGCTATATTTCAGAGGAAGGAACTGGCAAAACCACCTCTGAGTATTCCTTGCCTAAGAAAACCCCATGAAACTTGTGAGGTCATCATAAATTAACTTGCAACTTGAAGAGTTCAAAATGTATAACTTTCAAGAATGAAGAGAAACACACTTTAGTCAACTGGGAAAAGATATATATAGAATGCATACATCAATAAAATATGTTTTAACTGTGTACTTTAGGAAAAATGCATACCAAAATATGCATATATTTCCATGCCTGCAAACCCCTCATAAAGTCTCATGGTCCAGTATAAAAAAAGAGCAGGAAAAAAATGCAAAAACAACGGAGAGACTTTCGTATCCCTTGTCGTGGGGCACATGAAGATTTTTTTCTCAATGCCTCCAATTCCCATTTTTGTTAGGCCTTTTGAGTTCCCTTGGTTCCTTTGACTCCTCCATTCTACTTGCTTCTGCAAGAAGCAGCAGGAGGAGACTGCTAGCAGAACTCTGCTGTCTTCTACATTTGGCTCTTCTTCTGGAGCAACAGACCTCTTCTAGTCCCCATGGGTCCATTTGCGTCTTTTCTGTCTCTTCTCTCTTGGCTTGCATCACACTGTCCAAGCTGCTGCCATCTGTGGCTCCTTATTTGTCAACATGGACCAGTCTTGTTTCTGTTGTTGCATATTCTCAGACACAGCTTGAAAGGAAAAAGTACAAAATTAAAAGAAAAAGGAACTATTCTGAAGCCACATCCCATCTGATTTTGGAAGCTAGGTAGAGTTCAGGCCTTGGTAATATTTGGAGGAGAACCACCAAGGAATAATTGGCGTTGCAGGCAAAGGAAGACAATGGCAAGCCACTTCTGAGTCCTCTTTGCCTTAGAAGACTGGTGACTTGAACACACCCATATATGCACAACATATAATTCACAGTGCAATGAACCACCTATTTAAAAATTGTAATGAATAAAAAGGAAATTACCTCTTGACACAACAAGACTAGTGGGAATGAATTACCTTTTAGAAGTAATTTTCCAAGCTCTGGTTCTTTGATAGTCTCTTCCAGCCACTCACAGGATTAGAATTCAAACTGATCTTAACAGATTAGAGTGCTAGACCAAAACTAACAAAATTAATTTCAACAAGAAGTGTAAGGTATTACACTTGGGCAGAAAAAAATGAAATGCACAGATATAAGATGGCTAACATCTGGCTCAACCACAGTACATGTGAAAAGGGTCTAGGAGTCTCAGTAGATCACAAGCTGAACCTGAGTCAGCAGTGTGATGCGGCAGCTAAAAAAGCCAATGCGATTCTGGGCTGCATCAATAAGAGTCAAGGGAAATGATGGTACCGCTTTATTTTGCTTTGGTCAAACGCCATCAGGGGTAGGAAAGAATATTGAAAAGTTGGAACATGTCCAGAGGAGGCTGACCAAAATGATGGAAGGCCTGGAAACCATATTCTATGAGGAGCAGCTCAGAAAGCTGGGTATGTTTAGCTTGAAGAAGAGAAGGTTAAGAGGCAACATGATAGCTATGTTTAAATATTTGAAAGGATGTTCTATGGAGGATGGAATAAGCCTGTTTTCTGCTGCTTTAGAGACTAGGATATAGAGCAATGGCTTCAAACTTCAGGAAAAGAGATTCCATCTAAACTTTAGGAAGAACATCCTGACAGGAAGAGCAGTTTCACAATGGAATATGCTGCCTCAAAGTGCGTTGGAGACTCCTTCTTTGGAGGTTTTTAAAGCAAGGGTAGATGGCCATTTGTTGGGAGTGCTCTGATTGTGTATTCCTTCATGGCAGGGGGTTGGATTCAATGGCCCTTGTGGTCTCTTCCAACTCTATTATTCTATGATTCTGTTTATTTTGCTCCTATTTAGCTCAATTGAGTGAAATGAGGAGAAACTCTTTTGAGGAAAAATACATCTCTCTCCTGTCTTTTGCTCTGGTGTCATGAGCCGTGCAGGTCATAGGATGTGTAGAGTCCTCTATTATAGGATTCTTTCTTCATCACCCCTTTGAATTGCTCTGTTACTTGTCTTTCATCCAGATACTTTAGCCTTTCTTTCTAGAGGTGGGCCTCTGACCTTCAATACCTTGGGTTGCACATTCCCAGCTTTCCAACTAGGAGCCTGTATGAGCTGCAAATGTTCCACATGAACCTTTAGTTTTGCAATCCACCCTCACCTTCCCCGTGAATGTTGCCCTGTGAATGTGGCCCCTGACGATGTACTATAGTCAATTTCTTGTTTGATACAAGATGCCATCTTGATGGAAGAGAAGGACTCCTCATACGTTGCTTCTCCATCACACAGAATATTAGACCCCATGTTCTCATAAGTGGGGATTTGTAGGGTCCTCTAACTGCAAGGAAGAATAAGTCCTTCTGTATTTCACACATTGGTAAAGATTCAGGAAAAAGAAGTGGGTTTGGGTGTGTAGGGGTGTGTGTGTGTGTGTGTGTGTGTGTGTAGCTGTCACTAGCTAAAGGAGTGGGAAGGAGGCCCTGGCCTTGGCTCCCAGTCTCCCTCCTCTTCAGCCCAGCCTTTAGCCAGAGACTCTCCTGTTTACAGCTGCAGCAGATTTGTAAGGACAGCTTTGTGGCCATCAGCTATCCTAGCAGATGGGTTGCAGCCCACGTTGTCTCTCTCTGTTTTTTCCATGCTAGTGATTCTCTGACTCTGTGTTTATCTTTGAGAGAGAGAGAGAGAGAGACTGTGAGATTGTGATACGAGTGTGATCGCACCCTGCTACCTGCTGCTAATTCTATTAAGCCCAGGTAGGAGGGCATTAATAAAGCACTATTATCTTTCCCCCATGGGATGTCAGGGCAGGATCTGTATTAGTCACGTCAGGAGATAACAGTACTCTCCTGAGAACAAAAAGGAGCTTCTACATCCTGGGGGACTATAGAGATAACAGTCATTAACTTCACATGCTTCTTGGTGTGTCTCCAGCTTCTTATAATTGCTTTACATTCATCCTCTGTGGGAGATGAAAACTGGTCAATGGGGCATCTTTCACTGCATCAGGTTGCTAATGAAAAAGTGACAGAGTCAGGGTGAGTGTGTTCAGTGGGGGAACAACCTTTTGGAGGCCCACGTGGTCCATCTCCAGTTAGAAATCTGTACGTATCAGCAAGAGAACGGAGGTATTCCACTGGTGGAAATTCTGGAGCGTGTATAAAGTGAGCCTATAGCCAGCATGATGTAGTGGTTTGAGCACTGCACTCAGATCCTGGAGACCAGCGTTCAAATACCCGCTCAGCCATGGAAACCCACTGGGAGACCTTGGGTAAGTCACACTTTCTCAGCCTCAAAGAAAGGCAAAGGCAAACCCCCTCTAAACAAAATGCCCCATGATAAGTTTGCTTTAGGGTCTTCATGAGACGGAAATGACTTTGTTGCGCTGCAGGAAAAACCTGTCCTTTGTCGCTATCACAACAACAACAACAACAACAACAACATCATTATGTACATCTGTACACCAAAGGTGGAGATTCTGGAGCCCTACATCCAGTGGTCCTAGCCAGCATGGCCTCTGGTGCCACACATTGGGTGCTGCAGTTGAACAACATCGGGAGGGCTGCATGGGTCTCCTCTCTGCTACAGCCCAGCACCGTGCTTGCTTTTATCTTTGTGAAGCACTTAACTGCTTATACCACACTCTGTAGTCCAAAAGTGAGCCAGGCTTTGCTTCCTGACCCCCTTTCCTGCATGGGAAAACTGGGGGGATGAGCACAGCCAGGTCACTAGCTGAGCTGCTGGTTGGGAGCTATGACTCTAGCTCTCTTAGCTCATTTGATCCATTAGGGGCCTTGAGGATACAGATCCGGCCTGCTGCCTCCAACTGTTTTCCCACCCCAAAGTCCCTTTTAGTTTATCTACCATTATTCCACTCCACCAGAGCTTAGAGAATTATTCTTTCTTAAAGCAGTTAGTTATAGTTGCAGTTCCAAGGCCCAAGAATGCAAGTAGCTACTATTTCCTTTACTGTTTCTCAGAAGTCACCAGCACAATTGCTTTGGGTTTACCTAAAAGCAGGAACATTTGAATGCTACAAGCTGCTGGTACAAACTCCATTCTTTTCCCCTTTGCTACATCATTGTGCCAGGGCCCCAAGAGACGAGCCGTTTCCGCACTAGACTGTTAATAGCGCTATGATTCCACTTAAAACATCCTCTGGAATCCTGGGGTTTGCAGTTTCGGGAGGGGCCAGCCGGCCCCTCCTGAAACTGCAAACCTCAGGATTCCATAGGATGTTTCAAGTGGAATCATAGCGTTATAAAAGTCTAGTGCGGAAATGGCCATGGCTAGGCAGCAGTAGGAGGTATAGCACAAGCCAGCATTTGAACGACTTGATCCTCCGCCGCTTTTTAATGAGGCTACACACCCCATGACTGTAAAACTGTAACTATAAAAGTAGCTAGTTACTTCCACAGTGCCTCCCTGAAAAGGGGAGAAGTTATCCCTTACTAAGTTGTTCCCTCAGTAAGGAGTGAAGTCATCCTCTTTTAAGGTGCAGTACAGTCAAAAGGTGATTGTAGTTATATCTATGTAACTAAAAGAAGAAATTTGTTACAGAGTAATTCATTATTCTAGAACTCTGTGTGTGCCTTCGAGTCATCTGTCAACTTATGCCGACCCTGTGAATTTCCTAGGGTTTTCTTAAGCAAGGAATACCCAGAAATGTGCTACCCAAAACATGAGTGACTCAGGGGTCCACTCGCGATGCCAGTGGCTCCATGAAACAATGGGGAATATTAGCCAAGAAAGGAGGCCTATGAAAGGATAACCTTCTGAGATTTTTTACACCTATGTAAACTGGTACCAGTGCAAGGAAAACTGGCCTGAGAGTCAAAAGTAAGCTTATTTGTTTTATTTGGGGAATTAACAATCATGCACACACAAGATCCAAGCAGTCGCACAATCATACAAGGCTAACTGAAGGAAAAGGGAGGAAAAGTTTGGAGAGAAGAGTTTAGGGCAGTATGGGTGATATTTCCCAATCCAGCAGAGAAGAGACGAGGAAGTGATCATGGCTCAGATCTGAAGTCCAAGCGCAGTACACAGATAGGAATTGGAGTGGCAGAACATCAACCAGCAACCAGTGTACTGCAAGTTGGCTGTCCCAGAGTCAGAGTTTAAATACTCTTTTTCCAACCTTGCAGGGAGGTGTTACTGGCTTTCTGGCAGAGTGGACAATGGTGTCTGGAATGAGGTAATGGCCTTAGCTTTCCATGACAAAGGACTGATGGGAATCATGATAGCTCCTTCATTAGCTAGGCAGGAAAGAGAAAAAAGGAAGACTTTGCTGGGAAATGGGAAGGGGGTTGAAAATCATTACAGTTCTCCCTACACATTCGTGGGTTTCACTTTCATGGATTTGATTATTCATCGGGTGGGCTTGCCTCCCCCTGTCTCCCCCTCCCATTCCCTGGCCTTTTTCCCAGGGCAGAGAGGGGAAAGATCATTGCCCTTTCTCTGGATGCCCTCTGCCACGGTCGCTGCCGGCACTCCAGAAGCAGGTTGCAGGGACGTGCAGAGTGAGAGATCGCCCATTCTCTGCATGCCCGCCACCTGCGCGGGCGCACTGGCAGAAGCCAGCAGGGGTGTGCAGAGTGGGCGATCACCCACCGCTGCTTATGTAGGCACTTCAGAGGCGGCCCACATGGATGTGCCAAATGGGCAATTGCCTGTTCTCTGCAAGCCCTCGGCTGCCGCCGGTGCAATCAGGCTCGCCATCTGCCCACCTGCAGCTCCTGTGGGATCGCCCCAGCAGCAGGGGGGAGATGGCGAGGGGAGAGGAAAAGATCTTTTCCTTCTGCTCACCGTCTTCCTGCCAGCAGCTCCGGGAGTGATCGCCCCAGCAGTGGGGGGAGGGGGAGGGGGAGGGGGAGGGCGAAAGGGAGGAAAGATCTTTTTTCTCCCCCTCCCATCTCCTGCCCGCTGCTGGCAACAGCTGTTGTGGGCACATGTGCAGGGAAGAAGAGGTGCTGGTTGGGGGGAGTTATTCATGGTTACTCCACTTTCGCGGGGGTTCTCTGCATGTATCCCCCGCGAATGTGAAGGGCCTACTGTAGTTTAGTTTCAGGTTCCATTATCTCTGGACATTGAGTGGTTGATGGACATTTGCAAGTCCATTGTTGCTAGAGTTCCCTGATGACTTTCTAACTATGACCTGGCCGATGTCCTGTCTGGCCGAGTTTTTGCACATGTTTGGCCATCTTGCCTTTTAGCCAGGATGGCCATGCAGCCATAGTATGATTTATATTTATGCTACGTAATATTTGCCAATTAAACCGTATCAAAGTATGGGGGTATATAGCCTCGTAACAGGTGCTTTTGCCAGTTTCTCCTGATGAAATATAGCCTATGGCATCTGGTCTTCATTGGCAGTCTCCCATCGAAATACTAACTAGGGCTGACCCTGCTTAGCTTCCAAGATCAAACAGGATCTGATGTCTTAGTAACTAGTTATTTCCTTTTTAATTTTTTAAAAATATTTTAATTAATACACTTAGCTCACATAAAAACAACATACAGGGGAACAAACACACACCAAAGAATTAAACATCTACTACCTAAACAACAAGCATCTAACTAAACTAATATACTAGCCACAAAAACTTAACAAGGGATAAAAGGTTTACACACTTGACTTCCAACTCCTTAGAAAAAGTCTATTAGCTTGTTAGCTTGTTATACTTCTTCAAAGTTCTGTCAATATATGCATATCTAGATATTCAGCTTATCTGTTTATATTATAAATAAATTTTTGGCTACACTTATAAAATAGCTCCACTACCTATATTAAATATAGAATATTCTAATCAGATCAGGATAACATTTTATGATAATAATTCTAACCATGTTAATAAAAATCTGTTTCTGCATGTCTCCCTTCAACTCTTCTTAAAAAGATTATAACCTTCTCCTGTTGACTATTAAATTCATTCAAAGAACCTTCTCTAATTAGCATTGTTAATTTGTCCATCTCTGCCACATCCAACAACTTCATCAACCAGTCACTCTGAGATGGTATCATGGAGTCTTTCCACTTTTGAGCATGTGATATTCTGACTGTTATTGTCATATACCTTATTATTCTTAGAAAATTCTTATTTATCTGGTTATCCACCAGTCCCAACAAGAACAGTTCTGGTTTCAGTTGAATCTTTGTGTTAAGGATGTCTTCCAACAGATGGTGGATCATAACCCAAAATTCCTTTGCTAGCTGGTATTTCCAAACTCTCCACACCCACCTATTGCTTCCATACATTTAGGGTCAAAGAAAGATGGCCAAAATTGGGCCACATCTCTTCTTCAAGTATCTGAAGCTCAGGAGGATGACTTTAAGATTTGCAGTAGTTGCAGCAGCACCCCCAACCATACTCCTTCACTCCGCCTGTGTCCTTTTCCTGGAGATTCTGGGGCCATTTCCACACTAGACTGTTATAGTGCTATTATTCCATTTCCAGCATCCTATGGAATCCTGGGGTTTGCAGTTTAGGGAGGGGTCCAAAGGCCCCTCCCTAAACTGCAAACCCCAGGATTCCATAGAATGTTGAAAGTGGAATAATAGCACTATAACAGTCTAGTGTGGAAATGGTTTTGGTTCTGCTGTAATGCAGCAGAGGGCAGTGCCTTTCCACCAACCTTCTCTTGGCCTTCTTCTTGCAACTGTATCTCAATTGAATGAGACTTTCCATTTAATTTGCCTCTCCAGGTTCCCTTGCCATTTAATTACATTTTCTAATTAAAAAAAAAAGAGTCAAGCCTGAAAAAAAAAGTCAGGACCAGGAGTGCTGTGATAATTTTTCTAAGTACCAGGCTTTTCAGGGATGGCAGGAACAGCAGCAACTGCTGGGAGAGAATTATTTTGATTCCATTCTCCCTGCTGCCCATATCCTCCTGGCTAACACAAGGGGTTTTTCCTGAGGCAAGCTACATCTTAACACTCCTGCCTCATGGCAGAGAGGAAAAGGGGGGCTATGTGTGTATTGGTGGTGGGGGGAGATATGCAGGTCTAGCACACAGGATACAGTCTGTGGAACCAGCCTCAAATTGCCAGTTCAGGATCATCCCAGAGGCCCTGAGACCTAAGGACTTTGCTGATGTCGTGAAGTGTTATCCATTAAGTACCAAGCACAGTAGCGCACAGCTGGTTGTTCAAACATGAGTATACATGCACAGAGAGAGAGAGCATGTTTTCCAGTTTGGAAATTAAGACAGAAGGCTGTTCACAGATCAAAGGGAAATGAGTGGAACATTCCTTTTCATTTACTTATGGAAACAAGATTAGGAACATTTATTCTAGCCTACTTGTTTTGACCCACAAGATGGATATAAAGAAGACTGAAGGCTGAGTCCTGGCACCAAAATGACTGGGAAGGAAGCAGGAAGTACAGTCCTCCCTGCACAATCATAGAGTCATAGAGTTGGAAAAGACCCCGGGGGCCATCCAGTCCAACCCTCTGCTATGCAGGAACACCCATCAAAGCACTCCCAACAGATGGCCATCCAGCCTCTGCTTAAAAACCTCCAAAGAAGGAGACTCTACCACACTCCAAGGCAGCAGATTCCACTGACAGACAGCTCTGACTGTCAGGTAGTTCTTCCTGAGGTTCAGGTGGAATCTCCTTTCCTGCGGCTTGAATCCATTGCTCCTTGTCCTAGTCTCTGGAGCAGCAGAAAACAAGCCCTCTCCTTCCTCTACATGGCATCCCTTCAAATATTTAAACATGGCTATCATGTCCCCACTTAACCGTCTCTTCTGCAGACTAAACATACCCAGCTCCCTAAGCCGCTCCTCAGAGGGCATGGCTTCCAGACCCTTTACCATTTGGGTCACCCTCCTCTGGACACACTCCAGCTTGTCGATATCCTTCTTGAATTAAAGTGCCTAGAACTGGACACAGTATTCCAAATGATGTCTAACCAATGCAGAATAGAGTGGTACCATTTAACTCCCTCAATCTAGACACCATACTTATTGATGCAACCAAGAATCGCGTTGGCTTTCTAGGCTGCTGCATCACACTGCTTACTCCTGTTCACCTTGTGGTCCACCAAGACTCCTAGATCCCTTTCACACATATTGTTATCCAGCCACGTGTCCCCCATCCTATATTTGTGCATTCCTTTTTTTCTGCCTAAGTCAGTGGTTCTCAACCTGTGGGTCCCCAGATGTTTTTGGACTTCAGCTCCCAGAAGCCCTGAGCATTGACCATAGTGGCTGGGGCTTCTGGGAGCTGAAGTCCACAAACATCTGGGGACCCACAGGTTGAGAACCACTGGCCTAAGTGCAGGACCTTACATTTCTCTCTGTTGAAATTCATTTTGTTAGCTTTGGCCCAGCTCTACGATTGTGAGGGTTCAGGATGTAGAACCCACACAAAAGTGGGGAAACTGTGAATAACCCCCCCATCTGCTCCCCCTCCCATTCCCTGCTGGGCTCCCCCTCTTTCCATTCCCACAAAACAGAAGAGAATGAGGAGGAAGGTTCCCAAGAGCCATCCTTTCCTTTTCTGGAATTCCCCCGTCCCCCTTCCCATGCATTTTGCCTCAGCACTAAGAAAATGGATGGGAAGGGAAGGGGAGACACTCTGGAGGAGGAAAGGAAGGCTCTTGGAGCCTCCACCCCACTGCACCCCGCCAGCCCATTCTTTTCTGTTTTGTCTCAGTATGAGTTCTCTCTGTGCTGGGCCAAATGTGGGGGAAGGGGAGGAGGAAATTCGGGTGGGGAAGCATGCATGCTCACAAATAATCAAATTCACTAACGTCAAACCTGCAAATGTGGAGGAAGGACTGTAATACATACACCGGTTAGAGAGCCTTTGCAAGTTGCAACAACAAACCAATTAAGCCATGCAAATTGTTGCAAGCTGCTGTTTTACTCGCTGAGCTGCAGATTTGCATAAACCCCTTTCCTATTGCCTGGAGTGGAAACCCCGCAAAATTGAAGAATTTCTACCCTCCTCTCCCACCTGGAGATGACCCATGAAAACTAGAGACTCAAAGGCAAGTCCCAAGAACTGACAACCGTAAACCAATCCCACTGACATAAAACAGGAACTGAACAAGAGCATCATTCTATTGCTCCATGCTCATTTCATGATGGCCTGTGCAGAAGATCTTCCTGGTCAGTTATGCCTCCGATTAATTAGTTGTAAGTGTTGTGGGAAACATTTTTGATTTCATATATTATGCACTAATGCATCAGTCTGAGAGATTTTGCTCAATACCTCAAGACAAGGGACAAAATGGCACTCTCTGCCAAGTACATGTACAGAACTTTACTGAAAAGGCAGATTAATCTTACTTCACCATTGGTGGTAGGATAAAAGTTTCTCTTTCACATCTGAGGCAAGAGACAACTTCAGGGCAGTTAAGGGCAGGTTGTAGAGCACACACCCACAACTCAATTCTTCAATAGAGGACAGCTAGAGGGGGAAAAGAACATAATACTCAGGCTTTCTGCTGTCAGTGTGATGTTGGCCACCCCAATTAATAAAATGATTTCTAAGAACTCAGTGACATTTACTTTAAGTTTTTTAAAAATCTCATTTGATATATTGGTTCACGTTGGCTCCTGTAACATACATTTTAGACCTTTCCATTTTAATTGATTATGGGGGGATGGGGCTTTAACCCTGACTGATTACAAAAGCAAGCAAATTTGCACTGAGTGACTTTATCTGAGATATTTTTATTTCTGGCTGTGTGGGAATTACAGTTTATTTCAGAGCATAAACATGCTCCATGTTTATAGGAGTGGTTATGGGTGCAGAGTAAAGAATATTGCACAATATACAAACACTCAGAGTTAGCAAACATATATTGTTATGAGATGGAATGTTTGTTTTGAGTAGCTATCAGCCTTCTTTTTTTGCAAAAACAAAACAAAACAAAAATTCATGTAACCAGCACAATCTGTCTTTAAAGAAGTAGATTTTTATGTTGTAAAAAACAAACACAGATGTACATAGCAGCTGGCTGAAACTCAGAGATATTGTTTATAACTCTTCAGCTGACAGCGTAGTAAAATATATTGCCTTATAGGTCTAGTTCTGCGTGAATTCGGCAACAAATGTGACTCTGAGAGTCTCTCCAGACAAAAAAAAAAGTCTCTGAAAACCCCGTTTTGTTCCTGTACAAACAGATTTGATTTTTGAGGTCTTCATGACATTTTCCCCATTCCAAAGTACTCCCATGGAACTCGCAGATATTTTCTACAATGCTTATCTTTCTATTTTCTCTTTTTGTATAAATACCTTAAGGTACCAGATCCTGTCCATCTTGGAAGGTAAGGAAGGTCAACTCTGGTTAGTACTTAGATGGGAAACCACCCAACAAATAACTGGAGCTGGAAGCTATATTTCAGAGGATGGAACTGTCCCAAAGACCTCTGAGTATTCCTTGCCTAAGAAAACCCTATGAAATTCATGGAGTTGCCACAAGTCAACAGGTGACTTGAAAGCACATACACACGTAACAAAAGAAGTGGTGGGTTTCTTCTCCTCTTCCTATTTCTTTTGTTTTCCCTCTGTGGATAAAAACAAATTGACTGCTCTTATTTTTCCTGGCTCTTGATTCCGAATTGAGCTTTGCACACATATTTGATTCTGTTATGTTCATGAGGAGTCATGCACAGTTTATTGTGATGTGGGTGTTGCTTTCTTCTCACTCTTTACTGCAATACGATAGATCAACTGACTGCAGTGGATGGATAAATAAATGACACAAGTAAGGTTTTCCGCATATACAACCCCCTCTCTCAGAAGAGCTTCTAGAATACATTTCAAAAGCCCTTAACTCCTCACATCTATGAGCTTACATACAAATACTGTATGTGAACAAACGCCGTAGTTGCTAGCCTGAAGTGCAGGAAATTAAAGAGAGCGTTTTGGTGGCTGGCTCACTCTCTCTGTTTTTTTAACAGATAGTCTCATTTTCAAGTTTTTATTATATGTTGCATTTTTGCTGACATGAGCTGAAGACGAGAGGTGAGGATCAAAGTAGCAAGAGAGGAAAAGAAAAGCTGCATCTAGGGCAGGTGCAGAGATAATGTGGTAGATATACAGTGGTGAAAGGAAATCTGATGATACACCTCCTTATTTATTTACTATATTTATATCCCACTTTTCTTTCAGTACAGTCTAAAAGAGAGAATGACCAAAGATCGTCTAGTATGGCTCCATGAAGATTTGTTCTAGTCCAACATTGTAACTGCTGCCCCACATTGACTCTGCCCATAAAATAAATGTGTTGCTGTTGTTATTGCCACTGCTGCTGCTAAGGCCTCTCAACTCAGTTTCAACTTATGATGACTCAATAAATGAGAGACTTCCAAAAGATCTTGTTATTAACAATCCCGCTCAGAGCTCTGCAGTCCTTGATTGAGTCAAACCTGTGATATAGTCTTCCTCTTTTCCTATAGCTTTCAACATTACCAAGCATTATAATTTTTCAAGTGCATCGTGCCAACTCAGGTTATGTCCAAAGTACAATAGCCTTAGTTTATTCATCCTGTTTTCTACTAAGAATTTGGCTTGATTTGCTCTCAGACCCATTTGTTTGTCTTTTTTATGTGTTACATGGTATCTCTCCGACTCTTTTTCAGCACCACTTTTCAAATGAGTTGATTTTTTTTCCTTCTTACCACTTTTCTTCACTGCCCAGTTTTCAAACCCATATGGAGATATAGGAAATATTTCTGGCATGGTTAATTCAGACTTTGGTATTCAATTAAACATTGTTACACTTGAGAATCTTATCTAGTACCTTCATAGCTGCCCTTCCACTTCTTAGTCTGCTTCTACAATCTCCAATTTGACTGATGAATAATTTTAACAATTTCAGTTTCTTCATCACCCACTTGAAAGTTCTATACATTTTCTGTGGTCATTATTTTTGTTTGTTAATATTCAGCTGTACCGTTTCTTTTACCCTTTCTTCCCTAACCAACATGTACTAGAGTGCAAGCAGTGCAAACAGATTAGCCTACCAGATTTTGGCCCCAAAAATCATAGAACCAGACTTGGAAGACTAAACATCCCCAGCTCCCTAAACCGCTCCCCATAGGACTTGTCTTTCCAGACCCTTCACCATTTTGGTTGCCCTCCTCTGGACACACTCCAGCTTGTCGACATCCTTCCTGAATTGAGGTGCCCAGAACTGGACACAGTATTCCAGATGAGGTGTAACCAATGCAGAATAGAGTGGTACTATTGCCTCCCTCGATCTAGATACCTTACTCCTATTGATGCAACTAAGAATCGTGTTGGCTTTCTTGGCTGCCTTATCACACTGCTGACTCATGTTCAGCTTATGATCTACCAAGACTCCTAGATCCCTTTTACACGTACTGCTATCCAGCCGCGCGTCCCCCATAATATATTTGTGCATTTTTTTTCTGCCTAAGTGCAGGACCTTACATTTCTCTCTGTTGAAATTCAATTTGTTAGCTTTGGCCCAGCTCTCTGATCTTTCAAGGTCATTTTGAAATTTGATCCTGTCCTCTGGCATATTAGCAACCCCTCCGAATTTTGTGTCATCTGCAAGTTTGATCAGCATGTCCTTTATTCCTTCATCCAAGTCACTGATGAAGATGTTGAATAGGACTGGGCCCAGGACAGAACTCTGTGGCACCCCACTAGTCACTTCTCTCCAGGATGAAAAGCAGTCATTGGTGAGCACCCTTTGGAAACGGTCAGTCAACCAGTTACAAATCCACCTAACAGTAGCCCTGTCCAGTCCACATTTTACTAGCTTCTTTGCAAGAATGTCATGCAGAACTTTGTCAAAGGCCCTACTGAAATCAAGATATACTACGTCCACAACATTCCCTTCATCTATCAACCTTGTAACTCTATCATAAAAAGAGATAAGATTAGTCTGGCCATGCAATTATGTTTTGGCCAAAAGATGGTGTGCTGATTTGAGAAATAAAACCATTGTTATGAGCCAAAGATACTCAGTCTCTCTTTTACATCTTATACATGAGATGGTAGATCTAAATGGCAACAGGCTCTTCCTACTAATTACCAGGGGACACAATCCCAAGAAGTTTCCCTGTGTAAACCCCATTGAAATAAAACTAATTTAAAATAACGTAAGTGCTCTTAACTCTTGACTTCCAGTTTGGCATGGTGGAATGTTGTGCTGCTCATTCGGGAACTCTCCTAAGGGGTGACACAATAGGCATGATAGGAGCTGGTTTGGTACATGGAAAACAGATAGAATTGTTTCTTGCTGACAGGGATCTCAGGGAAGTCCCACTGTGGTCAAGATCCCTGATCCAGGGGCCAAGGCAACAGGAAACTGATCCTTGATGGTCTGGATGGATTGGCTGGGACCCAGGAAGCCATCAGCCTTCTTGCACTATAGCAGTTGCACTAGCAGCCTGATTTCACCTGCCTAATCATCTTAACCTCCCCATTGTGAAGTTGATGCAGATAAGAAAGCTCACCAGAGAAGGGATAAGATACACTTCAGTAATCAGGTTCCACATGAGTGACTGTTTAAACTATAATTTTAAAGTTAAAAGAAAATAAGCCTGGAATGAAGCAGTGGAAGTGGCTAATGCAAAAGCTGGCAATTTAAAGAGACAGTGTACTATATTGGAATATATTGTTAAAGAAAGAAAATTGTAAATTAAAACTGTTACTGTGGGAACAAGATAAGATGCAAGGCCATCTTGCCACAATAAGAACAACAGGAGGTGAACTGAATTTAACTTCAGAATGAACTCTTTTTTAACCTTTTAGGGAAAGCAAGTTAAGTTAAACTCTAGAAAGACTGCTGTGATAAGGTAAGAAATTATACCTTATATTTTAGATAGAGGCTTTTTCTTGACAGCTGTCAAGGAGCTGTCAATTGCCTGTCAAAATACAAGCCAGGAAAATAACAAAGGCAGAGTTTGTGGTACAAGCATTTCAAGCACAAAGAAGAACATCAGTGAAAGTAGATTCAAATCAGATGATTCTGGAAGAGATGAGAAGAATGAGGGAGATGATGACTCAGATGAGAGCAGACAAGTGCAAGTAAAAAAAAAGGTTGTAAGACAATAAGTAAATGAGATGGAGCAAATGAATGAGAGAGTGGAGACCATGAAGAAGAAAACACAAAAACTTGAAGAAATCACGGGAAAATTAACCACAGATCAAGGGAAAAATCAGGATGCAATGGCCTTATTGGAGATGAAGAAAAGAGAGAGATGTCTGAGAATAAGGAGCATACCCAAGATGTGAAACAATAATATTTACACTACAGTGAATGATGCTGATTTCATAGCAATACAAAGAAGAGATTTTTGTTTTGAACAGGATAAAGTTTATTGATTGAATTCTTTGATTGCTAAACAAAGGAATTTGCCAAGCGACATGATTGTGTCTTTTCTAAGAAGACGTACAGGAGACCAAATCCCTCAGTTACAGTTTTCAACAAAGTTAAAAACTGATGGCAAGGAAGAGACAGTTTTTTAAGTTTTACCAGTCAGAATTTGGGAAAGAGAAGAGAATAGACATTTTTGACCAACAAACTGAACCTGTATGGAATACCCTTTAGATGGGTGACTCTTGAAGGGGATAATTTTGAGATATAAGCAAGGGATAGTCAATCTCAACATAACTGCAAAGCAAAAATAATTTTTGGAGAGAGAGAGGAGAATTTGGAGAATTGCCCAAAGTGAAGAAAGAAAGGTGATTTGGCACAGGCAAATGTGGAACTGGACTCAAATGAAGAAGTTAAAAATGGCCCTGAAGTTTCTTTCTTGGAATATTAAAGGAGTGAGCTCCTCTGCTAAAAGAAGGAAGAGTTGTTTGAAAAAAAACAAAACTTGGTCCAATTTTTTTTACAAGAAATACATATTATAGAGAAGAATAAAAAAATTGTCAAATACTAAATTAGGAAAAGAGTTTATATATGTATTGGATAAAAATAAAAGAGATATTGTGATTTGCATAAACTCAAACTTGGCTCCCGAAAAAGTGTATGAAGATGCACAAGGATGCATGGTTGGAGCTGAAATTCAATTACAAGGCCAGAAAGTATTAACAATTGAAATTTATGCACCAAACAGAAAATAAAGCAGATTTTTTTAATGAAAAATTGCTGCAAAATTTTTAAAGGAGAAGTGGATTTTTATGGGGAACTATGATGAACCCACAGTCCAAAAAAAAATATGATAGATTTTCTGAGGGAAAAATGAGAAACATGCTCAAGAAAAACTGCCAAAATTCCCCCTTTTTTTTTTTTTTTTAGTTGAAGGATAATCTGGAACTATTGGACATTTGGAGATATAAATATGGAGATGCACATTAATATACTTTTTCCCCCAGAAAGAAACAAACTTTTTGCAGAATTGCTATGTTTTGGACTTCTCCATCTATGGCTAAAGTGATCAAAGAGATAGAGGTGTTAGCTGAAGTATTTTCTGATCATAATTCATTTTTGTTACTTTTAAGAAGAAGCATAATAAATTCAATTGGCCCCTCCCAAAACTGCAAACCCCAGGTTTCCATAGGAGATTGAAAGTGGAATCATCGCACTATAATAGACTCATGTGGAAATGGCCCATGTTAAATGTAAATGTAACTGTGGCAGAAATGGTGGAGGCTTTTAAGAAAACAAAGGAAGGGAAGACACTGGGCATGGATGGTGGTTTGGCAAGATATTATAAAAGCTTGGAAGAGAAGTTATTTCTATAATTTCAGCAACTGATGAATTTGATTATTGATACAGGAAGAACATCAAAAATGGTATACAGGCAAATATTACACTGATACTAAAGGAGAGTAAAGATACGATGGATTCAAAAACCTAGAGACCAGTTTCTCTTCTGAGTAATAATTATAAGATTTTTGCACTAATTTTGGCAGAGAGGAGGAAGAAGATTTTGGACACAGTTATTAATGAAGATCAATCTGGATTTTTGCCTGAGAGATAGATGAGAGACAATATAAGATCTGTGGTGGAGATTTTAGAATATTGAGAGGCACATAATCAAAAAACAAGCAGCTCTACTTTTTCTGGATGCTGAGAAGGCTTTCAATAATGTGCACTGGGCATTTATGATCCAAGTGTTAAAGATGATGAATTTTGGGGAAGAGTTTATCACTTGGATCACAACTATTTACTCCTTTCGTAGGGGATAGCTTTTTGTGAATGGAGAGAAAGATTTTTGTGATATACAGAAAGATACAAAACAGGGGTGCAACTTATCACCTCTGTTGTCTATACTGATTTGGGAGGTCCTTGCCAGAGCTACCACGTAAGAAGAAAAGATTAATGAAATGTCAATAAAGAGGCAGTGTTCAAGCGTCCTTTGAAAGATAAATGATTAACAAAGATTTGATATGTATGGATAAGGGTCAATTGAGAATGAAACAAATGAAGAATTTATTAAAAATGAATTTGACGTTCGATCGTTTGCTTATACACAATTAACTGAATGTTACAAAATGGACAAGAATTTGTTGATTTTCAGGCTGAAAAAAAGTGAGTTTGAGGAGCAATTGTCCAAATTGCTGTAAATTGTGTTAAGATTTTGAACATTAAATTACTAAAATGTATAAACTGTTGCTAAAGCTGAGAGAGAAGAAGAAGTAAAAGAGTGCATGGTTAAGTCGGCTCAAAATATGGGCCTTGCAATTCAGATGGAACAATGAGAAAAGCTGTGGACAGAATATACAGTATTTATACTAAGTTTTGATTTGAGAGAAAAATTTTGTAAGATGAAGTATAGGTGGCATTTAACACCAGAGAAATTGTCTAAGATGTATAAAGGAGCTTGAAATAATTGCTGGATGTGTACAGAGTGAAGGGACATTTTTTCTGTGTGTGGCAGTCTTGTGAAAAGGTAAAGATATCTTTCATGTGGAAAAATCCAGTTGAAGCCAGAACTTTTCCTGCTAAGATTGACTGATGACTATCTGGAGAAGAAGAGTGATTAAATATGTGACTATGGCCCTTTCCACACGGGGGACGGGGAAATGGGGCAGCGCACGCAGGAACGGATCTTACCTGAAAACGGGTTGCTCTGTCCCTGTGGGGAGCGCGCGTTCGCCGCTCCACACGCTGGCAAATTTCGGTGGCGTCCGGCGGCACCCAAAATGGCGTCCGGCGACTTCCGGCGGCGCTCCGCCAATCAAGGCAGCGCGTCAGCTGGAAGCCTGCCCCTGAGCAGCTCTGCAGGGACACGCTAGCGCGTCCCTGCAGTTTCAAACGGGGCGCTGCAACGGGTTAGCGCACTTGCGTTTTTAAAAACCACATGAAATGTGGTTTTTAAAAAACGCGACGCCACCCCTTGTGGCCGCGCTAGGGCGGTTTGAGGTGTGGAACCTCCACTTTTCAAACCGCCCTAGCGCACCCCACGATGTGGACGACCTCCGGATGAGGTCGCCCTAAGCCGTTTTTTTTACCCCATGTGGAAAGGGCCTATGATGACAAGAATGCTTCATGGAAAGAACTCACAATTCCATCTCAAGATGATTGGGTTTTGAAATTACTTGATATTGCAGAGATGGACAAATTGACTAGTTTTGACTAGTTTTTCCAAAGGTGGGTTTTTGACTAAACTTAAAAAGGCATAAGATAAAGGCCCTTTCTGAACTTTACCTGTGTCCCGGCAGCATCTGGTGACGATGGCAGCGGCAGTTCTCACCAGATGCCTGCAGGATCCAGGAAGTGTGATGGCCATGTCTTTTCTTGCTGCAGTGTAGCTGGGTACTATCTCAGGTTGCACTGGGGCAGGAAATGCAGCCAGTGTGCTTCCAGGACCTCCCCAAGCAAGGTAAGTGCAAGTGCGTGGTGGGAGGGTGGTGCGATCACCAGTCATGGTGGGAAAAACCCTGACTGCCTGGGAATGGAAGAAGGATGAGACCTGGATGACGTCGTGCATATGTGTCTCGGTCCTGTTCTTCTTCCATCCCCAGTATGGGTTGGGTGCATCAAGCGGAAAGGGCCAAGGTTATAAGCTATTTTAATGATTGCTGGGGGGGAAATAACAATTATGGGATGGTAATAGTTCAGTAATAACACTTTGTGGAATATTGTTTCATCATATCGTAGTTTTAACAGTAATTGTAGAAGTTGTTAAAAGTATGTAGGATTATAATTATTTTAGAATTTTACTTAGGACGAAATTGTTATATCAATGGTAATTTTGAGGAATTAATTATTTTACTTAGTAGTTATTCTCCAGCGGGTTGGAAGTCTTGTGTGTAACCTATTATTCTTTTCAGTTGTGTTAGTGTAGTTATGAGTTTAGATTAGTTTTGTTCTATGTTTAGGTAGTTCGTGGTTGTCCTTTTTCCCTTATGTGTGTTTCATATATTATTATATGGTGTAAAAAAGTGCTTTTAAATCTTGTTAGGCTTACTTTCATTTCAGTGGGACTAGCACAAGACATCTTTTCAGCAGACTATGGCTTATGCATGGCTATTAACTCTCTCTCATCCTGGTACAGTTTTTAGATTTCAGGACCTGGCCCTGAGTCTCCGGTATTTGTGGGCCACCTCCAGTCAGGAACCAGGATGCAATTTCTCCAGTTCTGGTAGGCTTAGCTCCAGGCAAAAAGAAAGAGTTATGTGCAAAGCTCCAGCTCAGCTTGGAAAGCAGCAGGTTGCTGAAATCTGCAAGACTTAATAAATTTAAAAAAGAAAGAAAGAAAGAAATCTGCAAGACTTAATTACTTTGTTGCTGCAACTTGCAAAGACTATCAGGGAGCTCTATCAAATTCCTTAGCTTTCTCCTCCCTCTTGCCGCTTCTGCACTGCACTTTTAGGCCCCTCCCTAAACTGCAAACCCCAGGATTGCATAGAACATTGAAAGTGGAATAATAGCACTATAACAGTGTAGTGCAGAAATGGGTCAGTCATCATGCTACTGTGGCTCACTCTCTACTACATATCTACCTTCTGGCTAAAAGCTAGTAGGCTAGGTTAAATGTTCCTCATCCCTAAGTAAGTGAGAAGGAATAATCTCCTCATTTGACCATGATCTGGGGATAGCCCCCTTTAGTAAAGATTTCTGTCTTAATTTCCACCCCCCCCCCCAAAGTTTTTTCTCTTCATCTGTTGGCCTGCGTGTTTGAACAGCAAGCTATGAGCAACTGTGGTTAATACATGATCTGAATGAAGTCCCTAGGGACCATTCCTAGGTCTCAGGTTTTGGCTTATAAGCTTTAGGGCCTAGGGCGATCCTGAAATGGTGACTCTGGAGCCTGCTACCTCCTCAAGGCAGCCCTAGGTTTCCTTTTCTTCCTTGCCTCATGGACTTCAGTAAAGCATCTCAGTGTGGCAGCCTCTCCTGGATTGGTTCCCGCTAGGTGCTCTGGACTACATCTCCCAGCAGTTCTGACCATTGGCACTGCCAGTGGTCAGGAGCCCAAAACATTTAGAGAACACCAGGTTGGGGAAGGAGGTGTGGGCAGGAAGCACAACCTCCCTTTAGTCGGAAGAGGGTCCAGCAAGCAGTCCATAATCCAAACTTTCATGTCCACAGTATAAAGCAGATTAACATTTCTGGGTTGCTAGGCAAAACTCCATAATAACTTAGAAACTTCTTAATCCAGATCAGGGCAATGAGCTAATAACAGTTTTGGTGCTAAATTAAAGGTGGCTGGCTAAAGTTAACTTTTTGGTAAAAAGATGTGACTATACCTTCACACTTAGAGTTGGTGCGTTTCTTAATTGGTAGTTAATTTTCTTACCATTTCATCTGGGTTTGCCTCTGCAAACCCCATGGTCCTCATCAGGGTGTGACAGACACAAATAACTGAAATCTAGCTTCAAACAACAGCCAAGGAGCATGCCTATTTATGGTATGGGAAGGCCAACACAGACAAAAATTTTACAAACCATCTTATAAGAAAAGGGTTGTTAAGGGTCTGGACAAAATATAAAAGGAGATTTTATTTAAAAACCCCGCTTTGGATTTCAGCCCATGAAGCTTTTTATAAAATGGAAAAACCCAAGATAGACAATTGGCTTACTTACAAAGATCTCATAAAAAGTCAGGATGGAGATATACAATTTAAATCTAGAGAGGAATTAAAAGAGAAAGGACTAGATACCCATTGGTTATTGATAAGACAGTTAAAAGAGAGATTTAAAATTGATGGGAAACAAGATGGATTTGAAATGAAGGAGACTAAACTAGATGAAGTACTTATTAAAGATGTGGAGCATAAAGTGGGGAACATTTATAAGATACTGCTAGAGATAGAAATGGAGCAAGAGATAGTCAAAGACAGCATGATAAAATGGGCCAGGAATATAGGTCATACCATTTCATTGGAGACCTCGTCTAGATCTTGGGTAGGACATGGAAGTTGTTACAATCCACAAGTTTGAAAGAAAATCTCTATAAAATGATATATAGGTGGCACTTAACACCAGTGCAATTAGCAAAGATGCGTAGAGGAGAGAAAGAGAAGTGCTAGAAATGTGCAGCTAGAGGCACGTTCTATCATATATGGTGGACGTGCACAAGAGCTAGGGAGTTTTGGGAAGAAATACGTGGGATAATTAAGGATATATTTAATATTAAATTTTCATTAAACCCAGAATTGTACTTATTAAACATACTGGATCCAGTATCTACGCTGGATAAAGCGCAACAAAGGATTTTATTGTATATGATCACAGCTGCAAGACTGAGCTATGCACAAAGGTGGAAACAAAGTGAACCCCCAAAGATAGAGGATTGGGCAATGAAGTTATATGATATGGTAGAATATGATAGGATCAGGGTATGGACATCAGAGAGACCTATGAATCAGAATGAAGACAGATGGAATTTGGTTACACCGCTATGGGAACGACTATGGGGGAAAAAGGCTATTAGGGAGGTTGAAATATGTAAAAAAACAACAAGATAATTATGAATTTTGGACTTTTTATATTGATATGTTTAATGTTGGAGGTTACCTATTGGCAATAAGTAATAATATAATGGAAATAGAATGAGTAGGATAAGTAGGATAAGTAGGAAATCGGTAATGAGATAGGGTTTGATATGGTTAATAGAAAAGTTAAAGACATTACATGTAATATATAAAGAACTAGAATGTTTATATTGAAGCAGAAAAATATTTAAGAAGTAATATTCATATGAAGATGTTATGTATGTTATGTATGCTTATATGTAGGTTATACATATTGCATATGTATTGTAAAATAGACCTGAACAGTTATAGAAGAAATTAGGGAAAATAATGGTTTCTCAAAATTAATAAGAATAGAAATATAGAGAATAAAATAGATATATGTTAGCACTCACTTCTTGAAGTGGGGGGAAGGGGGGAGTAAAGGAGAAGCTATTAGGAGATTAGGATAATTATGAAAATAAGAAATAAGGGTAAATTTAGAACATTAAGGAAAATATGATAATTTAATTAGGGAAATAAGGAAGATAATATTTATGATATGTTATTGTGTGTTTCCTTTATCTTTCTTTCTGTTTTGTTTTTTTCCTTTTTTGGCTCTCCTTTCTCTTTTAATAATGTAATTGAAATACTTAATAAAAAATATTTTTTAAAAAATAAAACAGCCAAGGAGGAGGGTGGGGAATGTGCAGCCTTCCCAGTCTGAAGATCTCATCAGCCCAATCAGTATTGTCAATTATGATGTGGGGTTACAAGCCCACATCTGCAGAGGGTTACACGCTATCCATCCGTTTACCATCCTAGCTTCCCTCAGTGGCACAAAAAGAGTGTTAAAACAGTGCAATCTACCAAAGGATAGGTTGCTAATAGAGCTCACATTGCAATGAGTTTGTGGAAGAACATACAAGAGCCACTTGCTCTTCTTCTGCTTGCAAACAAACAGAGGCTTTGCCCTTGGGGACCCCACTGACACTCAGCTTCTTGTATCATCAAGGAGCTTCTGCTAAGCAACTGGCCTCCTTCCAGGATAGGCAGCGAGGCTAAGGAGAGTGCCGCCTCTCATGGAACAGATGCCCTGGAGGATGTGGGTGGGTGGCCGTTTCTATGGTGCAGCTCCGGAGGGTGGCAGAGGGGGGAGATGATGCCACCAGGGTGTCTTGCCAGCAGAAGAGAAAGCTGTTCGGAACATCTGTCATCCTATTCAGGATGGCTGCCAGTGCAAAGGGGGATTTCATCTTCATTTGGAGTCTCTTAATGAAGAGATTATTTCTCATTTGTAGAGTAAAAGGCAGGGTGAGGGGTGACAGTTGGAGCTCAAGCAAAGCAGGCAGCTCTAGTTTCCTTTAATTTTTAAGTGTGTACCACATGTTTCAGTCCTGTAAAGGCCGTTCCAAATGAGTTACATCCTGAAAGAACTCTAAAATGCTGGTAAAACGCTCTGCTACCCTGAGCAGTGTGAAGGATTCAGGGATATTGCTACCTAAGTTTGGTTTCCTTTTGGAGTTGGAGATCACTGGAGTCATAAGGGCTGATGGTGCCTCTAACATCAGAAAAAAAATTACGACTGTATAGGCTGAGCCAGAGCTGAGAAAAGTGGCTGTAGTAGCTGGAGAGTTCTGAGAGGTTGTTGGCCAGCAAGGAGATTTGCTGGGAGTATATGGAGGCAGGGAGCTTAAATGCACTAGCAGCAAACCTTTTGCTGCACAGGGGATCTCCAGAGTCAGGCAGCTGTCAAAAATGTCTCTTAAAAAGGGATGGCACCTGGTCTGGGGAGGGAGGTCTTAGCAATCTCCTCCCACCCCCTGCAGCAAGTCTCCATGCCTAAGTGATGGCTGAAATAGAGAAAGAACGAGCAGAGCTGGGTGGTGGCCACATACTGTACCTTGAGGAAGATAGAGTGTAGATCAACTGGTTAAAAAAAGAGCTGGTATTGCTAATCAACTGCTGGTGGCACCTGCCATTTTGAATCCACCAACAGTGCCTCTGAAGGTCCTCAGAACTCTGCAAACTATGGACATTTCCGCACTAGACTGTTATAGTGCTATTGTTGCAGGAGCCTGAGTGTGGGAGTAATTAGCTAGTAACAGCATGTGGTATTTGTGAGCCCGGAGGAGCAGACCGAGATATGCCTGTGATCTTTGCCTGTGATCTTTGTGTATGCTGTGAACTTTGTCTATAAAAGAGCTGTGAAACTTGAATTCAGGGCTTTTGGTCTTTTGGAGACATCCAGCCAAAAGCCTGTACGTAATAAATTACTCTTTTTCTTGCTCTGTAGTCTCTGTGTTCTCTGGGCTCCTGCAATACTATTATTCTATTTTCAACATCCCATGGAATCCTATGGAATTTAAAATAGCAGGAACCAGCAGCAAGGCTTGCTAACTACATTGGCCTCCTTTTCTGTTTGTGGTGGTGTTTGTGGTAGTGATGCCTGCCTACCTCAAGATGAGAATGTGAAAGCTCAGCAGTGAATCCTCCAGAAAGTCTGGACCATTGACAAATACATACAGGTGTTGGTCCCTAGTGCTGAATCTGCTAGTGGTACCCCTCTGTCTCGCTTTCTGTTCTACTCAGTCTTTGTTTTCTTCTGATATGCCAAACTTGCCATCCTCCTCAAGCTGGGGACAGAATAAAGAAGAGGCATCTTCAATAAACCCATTTCACTCTTTCACACCGCAAAATTATAGAGCTTTTGATTCTACTTTAACTGCTATGGTTCCATCCTGTGGCATTCTGGGATTACAGGAGATATTCAGAATTCTCCGCCAGAGATTGATACTAGTTCCCCAGAGTCTGCATTCTTAGATTTATAATTTCCCTAACAAAAAAATATTAGGCTTGCAACTTGGCCACTTTAGTACATTAGCGGTGTTTCCAGCCCCATAAGCCATCTACTGTCCAGATCCAAAACTCGCACCCATACAGTCACGAAATCATGGTGGGAAAATGCACATCAAGAACAAAACCAAGATCACCAAACCAAAAGACTGAGATGGCAAATATAAAAAGAGGGTGAACATGGCTTCATGCAACATCCCAATACAATCTCAAAACTGTTTGCATTGTTAGACTTTTTATAGGCATTGATTTCATTTAAGTTCAACATCAATATTTGTAACCTTCTGTGCTGTGCCACTATTGCACTAGTCCCAACCTTGTATCAGCAGTGTTAGAAATGTTTCCTTTGAATATAATGGAAGTGGGAGATGCTACGCTATCCTGCTATTATCTGGGTCTAAGAAAAAAAAGTGATTACTCCTTTAGATTAATGAGTCAAACAGATCTACACACCTATGTCTGAATGAGAAGAGCATGGGAATACAGTTGCTTCAAAAAGGGGGCAAATGGTTTGAAGTGATGAAATACTGTTGTAGGAATTTGGGAGATGGAGTATCCTTTCCTCCGTTCTTCATTCCTGAATTTTCCAAAAAAAGTTGTTATTAAGAATTGTATGAGATCTCATAGGAAGAGAAGTACTTGTAAAGACTTTTTATAGTGTTTGTAAAACAAAAACAAAAAACGTCTGTGTTTTTGTTACTGCAAAATCTGCCTGCTCCTGAGTTTATGAAGCCAATAAAAACAACTCAGAGAGATTGAGTAGGGTAAGAAGGCTTATTTAATTAAGTCAATTAAAAATTACTACTAAAATTATCAGTTGTACAATTGGACTGACTTTTAAGTTTGTGTCCCCCCAAAAAAGTCAGTAATGAACACATTTTCCATTTGAAATTTATATTCTGCTTGCCCCTTCAAAATATACATTTGGATCTCATTGGTTATAAAACCTGCACTCAGACACACGTAAAGGCTCCTAATCTTCAGGGTTGCATTACAGCCATCCTCCCTTCTCAGAGAGTTAAAATATTTATCTTCTAGCACAGGACAGTTAGTAATGAGTTGTTTTTCACTCTGGTGTCTCTTTGTCTTTTTTCACATCCTGTTAACAAGATAGTTCCTTTTACTGCTCAAAGCATGTTCCCTTGGTTATACTGTAACACCCTTTATCTTGCTTAAAATCACATATTCAATTACTAGCTTCATCTGCTAGAAAAATACTAATTCTTCAACTATTTAAAATAATTCATTATTTTATGTTGTGTGTTATCATTTTCAAGGTGCTTGCTTCATCTTAGTGATATATCATCTTAGTAATGCTTATAACACTCCTCTATGATAGCTTAATATTACCATGTTTTGCAGATGGAATGCTGAAATGGAGAAAGAGTGGTGTGTCTCCACCTTCCACAACCTTGTCTCCTCCAAATGTTGTTGTTGTTGTTGTTGTTGTTAACTGCCGTCAAGTTGACTTTGACTTATGGGGACCCTATGGATGAGAGGCTTCCACGTTACCCTTGTGATAATGGGGCTTCCCATTATCTAGGCTTATCAAAGGGAGATACTTCCCTCTTCAGGTAAACCAAGGGTTAATAAGGTGTTGGGATTACATCAAGAGTCTCAGGGTGAGAGCTGACCAACCAAAAGGAAAGGGTCAGCATCACAGGTCACAAGGTGAGAATTGACCAACCAAAAAGGAAAAGAGGTGGGCATCTTGGAGATGCTTCCAGATCCTTCCAAAGTGGAAAATATAAAACTTCTGAGAGACCATGTGGCCAGAGAAAGAGAGGAGAGCTGGGCCAGTCGAGCTGGCAGGCATGCCGTGTCTCCTTGACCCCCCTTCTCTTCTCTTCTCCTTTAGACCATCTACACCTATAACCTAATTGTGAGTAACTAGAAATAAGTAGTTAGTCGCGTTAGGGATGTTGTTATTTTGGGAATTGGCTGATCTTAAGAATGTATCTGTGCTGTTATATCTGTTTTGTAAATTCTTGTAACTAAGTGTACCTGGGAGAGGGGAGTCTCCCAAGTGTGAAATGGTTTTGTTTATTTGCATGCCTTGATTAAATACTTCTATAAACCTCCGTTTCTCTCCATTTCCACGCCAGGTTTGGCACACGCTACATAGGACCTCTCATTCAGGGGAAGGGGAGGTGGAAGATCCTCATGTTTAGAGATTGGGCAGAGTCCCTCCTGTTCTGTCCAAGTGATTCATAATTCGGGGGGGGGGTGGCAGCATACCTGATAGAGTTGGGGAGATTGCCAGTTTTTCCAAGCGTGGGAGTCAGCTTTGGGAGGCTGGCAAGAACCCCAGTAAAACGCTGGAAGGGAATTTCCAGTCTTGCATAGTGGTAGTCAACTTAAGAGACTGGAAAGAAACCTTCAGTGTCACAACCCTATCATCAACAGCCCTGCTCAGGTCTTGCAGACTCAGGGCCATAACTCTCCAGACTGAGTCAATCCATCTGTAATGCGGTCTTCCTCTTTTCCTACTGTTTTCATCCTTAGCAAACATTATTGTCTTTTCTACTGAGTCATGTCTTCTCATGATAAGACCAAAGTAAGGCAGTCTCAGTTGAGCTATCTTGGATCCTAGGAAAAGTTCAGGTGTGATTTGTTCTGTGTGCCTTAACGTTACCTGCTGACATATGATGATTCCATGAATTCCATAGTATTTCTTATTTATCATAAGTATTTATTTATTATAAGTATTTCTTAAGCAAGGAATATGCAGATGTGGTTTGCTCTAGGACCCACTTATTTGTCTTTTTAGCAGTCCTTAGAACTGTTCTCTAGCATCACATTTCAAAGAAGTTGACTTTCTTCCTGTCGACTTTTTCCCTGTCCAGCTTTCCAATAGACATTGGAAATATGATGGCAGGGACGATCCTAACTAGTATTCAGTGATATATCTTTTTAAGGATCTTGTCTAGTTCCTTCATAGCTGCCCTTCTAAGTCTTAGGCCCTTTCCGCACCTTACCTTCTTCTGGCGCTGTGGTGCGGGGATCGCGTGAGCAGCCTCCAGCGAGAGGCTGTCACGTCCAGGGTCCTTCGGCTCCACACAAGCTGCCAGCTTGTGCGAGAGCCCTATCTCTTCCTTCCGCAGTACAGCCTGGGAGTTTGCCAGGCTGCACTGGGGCAGGAAGCGCGATCAGCGCATCTCCAGAGGCTCCGCATGCCAGGTGAGTGCGCGTAGGGCCTGGGAGCAATGCATGATCGTGCACCATTTTCGGCTTCCAGCCAAAAATGAAAAGGTGTGCGATTGGTGCCTGCTGGCCCCTGGAGCATCGTGCAATTGTGAGTGCGTCATGCAGATTGCTTCTCACAATCACGCGATGCTCCATGCTCTCTTCGCATGGAAAATGCTGTGCGAAAAGGGCCTCAATCTCTGATTAATGGCTGAGCCAGGTATGGGAAATCTTGAATGATTGCAATGTCCTCATCGCCTACTTTAAAGTTATGTAAATAATCTGTAGTCATTAGTTTTGTTTTCTTAATGTTCATCTGTAAACTTACTTTTGCACCTTCTGCCTTGGCTTCAGAAATCATTCCAAATCTTTTCTATTTTCTGCTGGTAGTATGATGCCATATCTTAAATTGTTGATGTTCCTTCCTCCACTTTTCACATCTCCATACTCTCACTCACTCTAATCCTGCTTTACATATGGTACATCCAGTGTACAAACTGAACAGATAGGATAATAAAATGAAGAATTGTCTGACCCTCTTGCCAGTTGGAAACCATTCTGTTCCTCCATATTCTGTCCTGATGGTCCTAAGTACAGGTTACACATCAGGGCAATCAAACGTTGTGGCACACTCATTTCTTCAAGAGCATAGTTTTTCATGATCCACACAGTCCAAGGCCTTGCTATAATCCATAAAGCACAGCCTAATTTTCTTCTGAAATCCTTTGGTGTACTCTATTGTCCAATGTATGTTTGCACTACGATCCCTAGCACCTCTCCCTTTCCTGAACCCAGCTTGACATCTGGCATTTCCTGTTCCATGTATAGTAAAAGTCTTGTTTACCATGTATGGTAAAAGTCATTGAGTATCACTTTGCTTGCATGGGAAATTAATGCAGTGGTCCTATAGTTACTGCTGTCCCTGGTTTCCCCTTTTTTGGGAACTGGACTGTATATTTTCAGCATTTCAAATCTGTGGATGATTGTTTTGTTTTGTTTTTGTTTTGCATATTCAATTGACAGATTTTAATTAGAACTAGAGTAGATTCTGTCTCTGTAGCTTGAAGTATCTGTATTACTATGTCATCTGTTCATGGTGATTTATTTCTCCCTAGTCCCAGTATCTGACTGCAGCTTCTACTTCACTCTCTACAATTGTAGGTTCATCTTCAATTGTTTCTTCTTGAATGAATCTGTCAGCTCTTTTATATAGTTCTTCAGTGTATTGTTTCCATAGTCTTTTTATTTCTACTTGGTCATGTAAAGTGTTCCCCTACTGGTTGCAGATTCTTGGGTTAAATTTCCCTTTCATTTCTTGAATCTTGTGGAAGAGGTCTCTTGTTGTTCCTTTTTTGTTATTATCTTCTGTTTCTCTGTATTGCTTGTTATAGTAGTTCTCCTTATTCCTGCACACAAGTTACTTAACAGTTGCATTCATGTTTCTGATTTTTGTCCTCTTTAATTTTTTTATTCTTTTTGGTCCTTAACTGCTTGAAGAGCTTCATCTGTCATTTATTGAGACTTCTCTTTCTTTTTATCTGCAGATAGTATCTTTTTGCATTCTTCGTTCACAGTGCCCCTGACATCAGTCCAGAGTTCTTCTGGCTTCCAGTTATTTAGGCTTATTACTGTAACATTATCTTTAAATTCTACAGGGATGTTCTTCAGGTTGCACTTTGGTGTGATGATTGATTTAATGTTCTTCTTTAGCTTTACCCTAATTTTTGATATTAGCAGCTCATAGTCTTTGCCACAGTTTGCTCCTAGTCTTATTTTTGCAGAGAAAATGAAGCTTTTCCATCTTCTGCTTTCAATTATATAGTCTATTTGATTTCTATATTGGTCATCAGGTGATTGCCATGTACACAGTTGCCTCTTGGATTGCTTGAAAAATGTGTTTGTGATAAACAAACTGTTGGACTTGCAAAATTCAGACAGTTGCTCTTCTGATTAATTTCTTGCTCTTAGGCCAAATTTTCCTACAGTCTTTTGATTCTGCTCTATTAGTACTTTTTCATTCCAGTAGCCTATGATTATCAACAAATCCTGTCTTGGTGTGTGATCAGTTTTTTCCTGGACTCTAGCGCAGAGTCTTTCACATTTTTCTCCTTCTTCTTCCTCTTCCTCTTGCTCTTCTTCTTCCTCCTCCTCTCTTCCTCTGTAATGGAATATGAACTTGGTTACACTGGTGGTTTTTTCCTGAAGTCTTATTGATATTATTCAGTTGGACTTTGCATTATATCTTTTGGCTGTGTATGCTATCTCCCTCCTCACTATAAATCTCCTTTCCTGCAGCTTGAATCCATTGCTCCTTGTCCTGGTCTCTGGGGCAGCAGAAAACAAGCCCTCTCCTTCCTCTACATGGCATCCCCTCAAATATTTAAACATGGCTATCATGTCCCCTCTTAACCTTCTCTTCCACAGACTAAACATCCCCAGCTCTCTAAGTCTATCCTCATAGGGCATGTCTTCCAGGCCTCTCACCATTTTGGTCGCCCTCCTCTGGACTTGCTCCAGCTTGACCATGTCCTTCTTGAATTGGGGTGCCCAGAACTGGACACAGTATTCAAGATGAGGTCTAACTAAAGCAGAGTAGAGTGGTACCAGTACCTCCCTCGATCTAGGCACCATACTCCTGTTGATGCAGCCGAGAATTGCATTGGCTTTCTTGGCTGCCGCATCACACTGCTGACTCATGTTCAGCTTGTGGTCTATGAAGACTCCTAGATCCTTTCACACGTACTGCTATCCTGCCACGTGTCCTCCATCCTATATTTCTGTATTCCATTTTTTCTACCTAAGGGTAGGACCTTACACTTATCTATGTTGAATTTCATTTTGTTAGCCTTGGCCCAGCACTCCAATCTGTCCAGGTCATTTTGAATTTTGATCCTGTCCTCTGGCGTATTAGCAACCCCTCCCAATTTGGTGTCATCTGTGAATTTGATGAGCATGCCCTCTATTCCTTCATCCAAGTCATTGATAAAAATATTGAACAGCACTGGGCCCAGGACAGAACCCTGTGGCACCCCGCTAGTCACTTCTCTCCAGGATGAAAAGCAGCCATTCGTGCTCACTCTTTGGGTTCGGTCAGTCAACCAGTTACAAATCCAACTAACAGTAGCCCTGTCCAGCCCACATTTTACTAGTTTCTTTGCAAGAATGTCATGGGGAACTTTGTCAAAGGCCTTACTGAAATCGAGGTATGCTACATCCACAGCATTCCCTTCCTCTATCAAGCTAGTAACTCTATCATAAAAAGAGATCAGATTAGTCTGACATGACTTATTTTTGAGAAATCTATGTTGAGATAGTGCCATTGGTTGGCCTTTAGATGTATGAGAACAAAACTCCCACTATCCCTAGTTAGATTCATGCTTGCAAAGCACTGTTGAGATGAGGCTGCAGCCTGCAGAAGAGAAAGGGCAGAAGGAGAGAGAAGACAAGTACCCCACTTTTCTGTCCTGCCCAGAAGCACTAGCACCTTCCTCCTTGTCCCCAGACCCCTGTTGGCTCCTCAGAAGAAGTACACAAACTAGGATTTACTGAAGACCCAGTATTTACTGAAGACCCAGTATCTAAAAGTAGTGTTGGAAACCAATTCTATTAGCTGGAAGTTAATGGGTTTATGATAACAGTCTCAGATTAGGAGCTAATCTGTACATAAATGGACAATATCTGGGGCAATGGGACTTATTAATATTTCAGCTCTCAGAAACCTATGTAAGCTGCTTAGCCATGGAAGAAGGCAGCTTGGCTGTTTGTTTAACATAAATAAATAATAAAAAATAATAAGCCAATTCACAGTTAAAATTACAATTACAATCAATGAAATATATACAGTCATCCCTCCACATTTGCTAGGGTTGGGGCACAGGACTCCATGAAAGTGGAAAAACCTTGAATAACTCTAGGCCCTCCCAAGCCATATTTAACACACACACACAAAAAAAGTATGATCACTATGTTCAATCCACCATGGATTCCTTTGAGGCATCTGGGTTCCTTCAGAAGGCAGAAGTGAGTGGCTGGTGGGGCTACTGCCATCTCCACTGCTGCCCCACACCATTTTTAAGAGGGATTTACAAGCCTCGTTCGCAGTTTCTCAGTCTCACGAGGCTTGCAGTCCCTATTAAAAATGGCATAGGGAGGCAGCAGAGGTACAGCAAATAATCTGTGAATAATCAAATCTGCAAAAGTGAAACCTGCAAATGTAGAGGGCTGACTGTGTTAAAAGAAATGAAAAGAAAATCACCCCTGAAACTAGAACACATTACTAAGACACTAAACTAAAACACTGAACACTAACTAACTAAAACACTGAACACCAACCTACTCAAACACAAAAGGGCTCTGACCCCCTGCAAGCCAAACTCTAATAAAAGAGAGAAAAAGAAAAAAAATGTTATTCTACCATTACAGATTCAAGAAAGTAATCTGCTAGAGTTATTAGCATCCATAACCACGAATAATTTCATTGTTTTTTTTACTGCTCAAAAAGTCAACAACTTCTGCTTTCTGTTCTTTCTTTCTTGGCAGGCTGTATGGTTCTCCCACAACCGAGGGACTCGGAGCAGAAAATTGTCTCATACTACCTGCTGTTGCCCACTGTTGTTTTAGCTACCCCTTTTCTTGTGTGATCCACTGCTGTCATTTTTCCACCTGCATGTTTACTGCAAGGGAGAAAAATGTTTAGGATATCTGTCTCATGTACCAAAGTAACTTGGTCAGCTTCTGGTATCATGCCCTGTGTCTTGGGCCATAGAAATATCCTATGGAATCCTGGGATTTGCAGTTTAGGGGCGGGCATTTAGAATTTTCAACCAGAGAGCTCTAGTGCCTCCCTGAACGACAAATCCCAGGAATCCATAAGACACCATAGCCACGGCAGTTAAAGTAGAATCCCAGCTATGTCATGTGAAAGGATGCCTGGTCTCAGAAACTAAGACACAGGTATCCTCTTCTATTTAGCCTATGATTCTTATGTTGATTTTCAAATAAATATGCATACAAACATACAACAACAACAACAACACTTTAAGAATAGAACAGCCCTGTTGGATCAAACCCATGGTCAGAAATTAGAAAATTTGCTGGTTTGGGGATTTTGTCAGTCATATTCCACAAAATAACATTTCCAAGCACTGTCAATGGTCCATCTGATCCAGCTGTCCTACTCCATAGCCACTTGCTTCTGGGCAGCCCAGAGGCAGGACATGAAGTCTCCAGTCTGATCTTCCTTCCCAGTAGCAGCAGCCACTGGTATTCAGAGACAAGTGAGCCTCTGATCCTGGAGGTGACATAGAGACATCGTGACTAATAGCCATTGATAAGTTTATCCTCCACAAATTTCCCTAACCCCATTTAAAGCCATTTAAGCTCCCCAGCTGGCCAGCAAGCCACCACCACAGCTTGTGGTAGCAAATTCCATAAATTAATTACTCATTGTGCGAAGAAGAACTTCCTTTTCTCTGCCCCAGATCTCCTGCCAATCAATTTAATTGGATGACCCTGAGTTCTAATGTTATCAACAGAGAGTGCAAAACCCCCCCCAATAACTCTATTCACTTTCTCCACACTATGCATAATTTGATGAATCTTTATCAGGTGCTTCTTTAGCTACTCCTCACCTTCCTTAAAAGTCTCAAACAAATCTCATAGACTTTTCTCGTCATGGAGTTGTTCCATCTTTCTGAACAATTTGATTGTCTTTTAAAATGTCTCCTCCAGCTCAATAATATTCTGTTTGGGATGTGGCAGCCAGAACCAGACGCTGTTCCAAGGATGGCTGCAATATAGGCCCATAGCTTAACGCAATTAGCAGTTGACTTTTTGGTCCCTTCCTTAATGATATCTTGTGTGGTAGTCTCCTTTTTCCACAGGTGCTGCACACTAGCTCAATACCTTCATTGGGCTTCCCTCCACAGCTGCAAGATGTCTTTCCGGGTCAGCATCCCCTTGCAGCAGAGCTCAGAAGTTACTTTTTGGACCATAGTGTCAAGAAGCCCTTAGCTATCATGGTCACTGTAGGATCCTAGGAGTCATAATCACAGAAAGATAAGAGATGCATATCTTTTTCCAACTTAGGGTGTGAAGCTTTGCATCACTTTAACTTGTATTTATATTGAACTGCACTTTCCATTTTGTTTTCTCTCTCACTGTCACAAGGGACCATTTGGAGCTCTTAGCAATTGGCTTAGCTTTCCAGTTTTCCCAGTACCTTGTTATTCATATCAATAATGTTGCTGCAACTGCCATTGCTCTTGTTAATGTTAATGTACCTCCACAATACCAGTCCTCTAAGCACTAAATCACTGCACAATGTAAGGAGCTGCAGCTTATGGCCAGTGGCCTGAAATTACTTATTCCATTTCTATCCTTCCTTTTCTCCAGTGTGCAAAAGAATACACACACACACACACACACACACACACACACACGCGCGGCTTTTGTTCTCCCCACTGGATCCTCACAACAAACTTTTGCAATAGGTCAGGCTGAGAGAGTATGACTGAGCCGGAGTCAATCTTGCTTTCAAAACTAGTGAGTGAAGTCTGAAAATATGCAGGATGTTTACTAATGCCTTGAAAGCTAACACTTACTGTCTCTCTTTCTTCTCTCTCTCTGTGCACCCATGCATGTACATGTTTTAGCTTTACTAGCTGACTTGGCAGACTATAGCAGTTCTCCTTTGGCCTCAAGATGTGTTCACAGTGGTGATATAAACCTCTTCAAGTTCTCCTTAAGAACCTCTGAGTTCTAAGCAGGGATGGTCCTTCCAGATATTGTTGGACACCAGTTTCCAGGAGCCAGTGGTATGATGGGACCTGTTGATCAATCTGATCTGGAGTGCTGTAGATTGCCCCTTCCTCTTCTAAGCTCACCTTTCTGCATGGCACCCTTTGATTCAATGGCAGCAGTGCAATATCCAGGTCATATATAACAAAGCAAGTGTTTAATAACATTATTACAGCCTTGATGTGTCTGCATGCTGTTTCTCAATCTTCTTTTGAAGGCTAGCCAAGATGTGCTTTGGTGTCAGAGAAGTGGAACTACTCAGCTTTGAAAGACAGAGCTTGTACTGCAGCTTAAGCCAGAGGCAGAAGACATGCTGCAAGATGTCTCCTCTACTCTATTTCTTATTTTTCCAGCGTTCAGTTTCATATAGATTTTTATATACTTTATTTTTGGCAAATAGCTTCCCCTTAGCTATTTTTAAAAAATATTTCACTGATGTACATATTCCCCCAAAGGATTGTTGCTGGGGTCAAGGAAGACAGGGCCTTCTTGTGTTCCCTGTCCGTGCTTAATTCCCCCATTCAAAAGAAGGAGATGGGAAGTTTCTCTACTCTTCGGATACCTCTGTGACTAAATGCTTAAATGAAACTTGAAGTCAGTGCAATGGCAGAAGTTTGGGGAGTAGAGGAAAATTTCATCTGAGTGGACTGAACTTTTATCCAGAGAGGGGAAAACCCTCATTTTGTCCCCCCCCCCCGCCAGCAACACCTCTGCTTTGCAACCATTCCCTGATGGCATAAAGGAGAGTTAGGGCAGGGACAGGAGTTCTGCTTTGCACAAGCTCCTTGGCAATAGGGCAGAAAATGAATGTAGAAACTAATGCAGACTCAGTGCAAAGGAATGAAGCAGCCACTTGCACTAGGCAGGGTAGGGTGTTTCCCAGAACAGCTGACCTGCTTGGATATTATGTATAGACTTAAAACTGTGTTTTAAGTCTATACATAAATAACCTGTGTTGGAGTTGGAGTGGAATGGATAGGATGGGGTTGATGAAAAAGGTGACAAAGGTAGGTATTAAAGCAATGTGGAAATAATTGTGTGTCTCATTGCATCTTCATTCTCATTTGCACATTGGTTCAAGAAATCTGATATATCAATATCAAACTGCAAAATGAACTAAATTATCTCCAGTCCCTCCCATGGTCATAAACAACCACCTCCAGACATGTTGTGCATTTCAAGGAAGTGGTACACACAAGCTGGATTAACTACCCAGCTATTTTCTCTTCACTGGAGGGCATTATATGCTATTAGCAGAAGTAGGAGGGGCAGGGTGAGTGTGGATTGTTGCGACTTGGTTCAAAGAGTGCCAGCCTAGCAGTATCCAGTGTAAGTTGACAATATCATTGTCAGTAAGGGAGTGAGGTTCTCTTGCTGGTCAAAATGCAATCGCAAAAGCCAGATAACACAAGAGAAAGCTCTGTGGCACTTTAAAGGCTAACAGCTGAGATCCTACTTGGGAGACACAGCTATGATGACATAGCTATGATCCAGCTCCCCATCCAGCTCCCTGAAGCCCACCTTAAAAGCCACACAGCTGTGCCACTGCTTGCTGCACTGTAGCTTGTTAGTGAGAGGGAGCTGGATGCTTCATCCTCCGGTATCCCACCCACCCGTGCTGTAGCACTCCTTTAGCTGGTGTATCTGCCTGGCTTTGACAGTGGGTTTTAGCAGGCATTGGCAGTTGTGGTAAATTTGCAGAAATCATAAGTGTGAATAGCAAAACAGGATGTTAGCTTAACAAGTTTCAGTTGGCATAAGCTTTCACAGACTGTGATCCGGTTCATCAGATTCATTGAATGTTGTCTCAGTTGGCAGATACGTATATGCTTGTAAAATGTTTTAGGTTGGGGGGGGTAGGTACCAGATAGCACTTTGAACACCATCACCACAACCTTTATGCATATGCCACTACTGCTGATTTAACTCGTTATTTCAAGACGAGATGTAGATTTTGGCCTCCAGTGTGCTGACAGTGGCTGGAGTGCTTTGCTGGGACTTGGAAGACTGAGAAATGAACTTCCCTGGATGGCCTTGGGGCAGTCTCTCTCTTGGCCTGTCCTGCATCACAGGATTAGTGTGCAGGTAAAGTGGAGAGAAGGAGGAGAGCAAGGTGTTCCTCCTGAATTCATTGCAAAAGAAGTGGGACAGAAATGTAACTAGTCAATCAGTTAGCCCAATCAACACCAAAGGCTTTACCACCAACACTGCCTGGATCAAATTGGGGGAGTTGTAAACCAAAAGAGTAATTTTCCCAGGCTCTGGCCCCGTGTGTTCCTTTGAGGAATAGACATAGGCACCCCCTCCTTACTATGTTAGCTCTATAGTGCTTGCTTTGGCAATAAACAATACACAACAGACAAATAAGGGGCAACAGGAGAGGGTTAGGACAGTACTGAGTCTATTGCTCATTGATTTTCCTTGTGTATAGATGCTAAGAACAGTGCTGAGTGAGATAAGCATCCTATATTGTCACACTCCACACTGTGTCCACTTTGCTGTTGATTCTTGCTGGTCTGATTCAGGTCTATTGTCCAAGGCTTTCTGGGTTACTGTCACTAAAGAGAGAAATCTCTATTGACAGTCCTGCCTTGATGCTCAGCCACTGGAAGAGAAAGAGACAGCCTGTCAGCAGAGGCATTTAAAACGTCAGGGATGCTAAGTGGGAGAATGGTGTTTTCTTGACAGATCTTTGTCCAGACATGTGTGGTACAAGAGGATTTGGCCGAAATCACAGCACATATGGAGCCACCTGTCTGACTGTTCCCTCTTGAAAATGTGAGGAAGTCATGCAAGGAAGAAGAAAGAGCAATCACTCTGCAGGGAGCAAGAAGGAATGGGGCTGGGTTCCTCCCTGGCTTGTGGATTCACCGTTGCCCAGTTCTCATTAGATTTGCTTGACATTCTCCAAAGGAAGGCGCAAAGGCCAGAGATGAAGGGTTGGAGGGGAAGATTAAGGGCAAGGGGTCCAGTTCTTAATAGCGAGACAGAATTTAATGTAGGAGAGGTTCAGCCATGTCAGAACCATCTCCAAAGCTGCTTTCTCAAATACCTTTTATGACATAGTTGAGTAATCCACTGTCTTTCCTCTTTTTATTTGTGTCTCGTGAAATGTATTACAAATGCAAGAGGAGGGCTGGAAGAACCAGAATAATTCTGAGCTGGTGGGGAATGAAATGTGAAATTGCCATTGTTCCTGGATGAGAGAAAGCAATGGCTAAAGTACCTTCTTTGTTGGGCAAGACCTGGAAGACACCAAGGGCCTCTCACTGAGATCACATTTCCCCTGAATGTGGTTGGCTGGCGGGCAGATTTGTACATATTACTCTCCTGTCTCAAAACTCTTGAGAAAACTTACGCTAGTTTTACAAGAGCTATAAAATGTACGAGCTCCCAAGTAGGTTTTAGGCATTCAAGATGCACTCCAAGAAGTAGGAAAGATAAAAGCTAGAAGTGAGTGTCAGTGCAGAAACAAGACTTTTTCAGGAGTTTGTGCTGTGCAGAACTTTCACACCCCTTTAGAAAATCCTCAGTTTGGCTGTCTGGTGATTTGATAAATTTATTTGTACAATCCTTTGCTCTGGCTTCATTGCTCAAAAGGTACGGATCAGCTTTCACTAAGCTGGCAACTTCCAGATATACTGGTGCTACCCTGAAAATCTGGGGGTCCCGGAGGGACACCTCAATATGCTCCAAGTGATGGGGAAAATAAGCTCAACAGAGCACAAGCAACAGCAGTGCGAGAGGCAGGGTAACCTAGCAAGATCTTTTACCCAATTTTTATGGGGTCAGGCTCAGTCAGAAATCACATAAAAAGGTCCAATGAATTACTTTATTGAACAATAATAGCTTGCACTAATGCAAACACGCACACACGCATCCAAGGGCTAAAAGAAATAAAGAGTAGAAATAAGATAGAAGAATTGCTGAGGGGTTTGTAGTCTTGGTGATACTGCAACTTTTCCTGGAATCCTTGGTCCGGGAAGCAGCGATCAAACAGCAGCTCAGTGAAGAGATGCTGAGGAGATTGTGTAGCTATTGGGAAGGGAGACCAGTCAGTTGGTAAGACCAGAAGGCATCATACTTCTTCCTCCTCTTCTTCCCTCTCCGCTGTTCTCTTGCCTAACTAGCCCAAAAATGGGAACTACATGTAGGAAAAATTTACTTTGAAGGCAAATCCTCTCCCAGGGAAAAAAAAAAGGGGAACAGAAAAGAAAAACTCCACACCTGGCATTTTCTTTGATATTGGAAGATAACAGTGTGTCATCCAAATAACTGGATCTTCCTCCACATTGGGGCTGCAGTGTGAGTTTCTGGAGATCAATTTGATAAGATTTTATTGCTTCCAGTGCCCAACTTTCTGGGAACACTTTTACTCCCTTCAAGTGGACTCCTTAAAGGTTGATGACCTTTTGTCCATCATGGGTTATCACAACATGAGGTCTTCTGTGGCTACGTGACTGGGGAGTTTACTGGTCTGACCTGGTGCGTTTGATCGTACGACCGTTATTGCCTACGTGCGCATCCGGGTGATTTCTCTGGTGGGTTAGATTAATTTTATATCAAAATTGTAGTGCCCGGGACAGGGCTTACCAAGAGGGCTACACCGGCCTACAACTCCTCTCTGCAGCAGCCAGCACGGATTGTGATGATGAAAGCTGAAGTCCAGCAGATCTGGGTAGGATAAGATTGAAGAAGGGAGGTATAGCTTTCTTGGCCAGTTGTAATGTATGCACATACACACACATGCACACGCACATACTGTGTCAATGAAAGATGAACAGATTTCTTCTGGTTCCATAAGTGGTTGCTTTCTCCCTTGCTCAACTTCACTTATTTAGCTTTGAGGATGGCAGATATTAAGTTCTGAATTGGTGTATGCATAATCGTGTTTAATCCCAAATCCTGAACAACTTCTTTCTGTTTGGTTCTAAAACAAATATACTCATTTGGAAATGAGTTGATTTTAGTCTTTTGCCTGTGCTGGCTGGCTGGCCGTATCCAAGTGCTGAACTGCTTAGAAATATGTGGCTTTTTTTTAAAGGCTTTTGAAAGGGCTATGCATTTCCATGTAACCTCAGATTCCCGTACATCCACATTATGAGTTTTTACGTGACCTATGAGAGTTGTTACTAACACAGGTAGTAAGAAAATACAGACAGTGTGCCTTGTTGAGAGATATAGACAAAAGTTACCTTGACAGTCTCCCATTTGCCACTCTCATCCCAAAGCACAACACTTGGAAGGCCATGTGGTCCCTACCTATTTGTACTTTTAAACTTGTCTCCTGTCTAGGAAAATCCCTCCCCTGGTGTCCTGGATGATCTTATCTAGTTCTCAGCCATACAGCAGCTGACAAAGTTTCAAAATCAGTAGGCTTTAGATTTTGCAAAAGTTTGTGTTGCTTACAATAAAAATGAAACATTGGCCATTTTTGCACTAGACTGTTATAGTGCTATTATTCCACTTTTAACATCCTGTGGAATCCTGGGGCTTGCAGTTGGGGGGGGGCTCACAGTTTAGTGTGGAAATGGCCATTGTTTGGCTAATGAACCAAAGTGGCTTATAGTGGAAGATTCTTCGAAAATCTAAAAGTCGGAAGAGGGAAAGAAGTCTTAGACCTCTTTTACACTCCACAATCATAGCCCTGTAGTTCCATTCTGACTGCCATGGCAACATCCAGTGGAATCCTGGAATTTGCAGTTTAGGGAGAATATTTAGACTTCTTAGTGAGTAAGCTCTAGTGCCTCAGCATTCTACGAATCCCAGAATCCCACAGAGTGTAGCCATGGCCAGCTAAGTGGAATCATAATGCTACAATTGTGTGGCATGAAAGCGCCCTTGAAAAATCAAATACTTATATAGGAGCTGTGTAGCTCCTAGAGAGAGAAATTCAAACTAGCCAGTCAAGGCCTGGGATGATCTGATCATTCATCTTGAAGGAGATTTGCTGCTTGTCCCTGAGTGACAAATGAATGAGTTAAGTAGATGTGTATGACGGGAAGAGTCAACTGTCCCCTTTCCATATGTAGTGATGAATGTTTGGTGTCTATTGATGCCTGGGGACGAGTGTGGGCATGTTCTTTATTAGCATATGTTTCTGAAAGGAACAGGCAGAGAAGACTGAGCTCCTCACTTAAAGGAGTCACCATTTCTCTGAAAGCTTCTCATGGTCTTCAGATCTGCAGGCATTGCCTTGTCTGCTGGAGAACAGAGGACCATTGGATTAGCATCCCATTTGGCATGCTATACCTAAATACAAGTTGTTCAGTATTACAATCAGAGATTAAATGCTATCTTTAAAAATCCAATTTTTTATTTTAGTAGCTTGTTGCCATTACTCATTACTTATTATTTAAAGCACACAATAACACGTTCCTTTTCAGTTTTCTTAAATATATATATATATATATATAAAACTTACCTGCCAACATCAACCTTTTCAGAAATAAAAATAAGCATTGTTTATAACAAGGTTAAATCCAAAAGAAGTAACTTCCAACCATAGTGGACTTACTGTATCAAAGTCAGGTTAGTAAATTTAACATTTACAAATCACATACACAGTGAAAAATGTAAAATTGTGTCAGTTTTGTTTATTCAATAGGGCTACTCTAGTCAGGACTAACAGTTGATTTAGGCCAGAAGTAGCGATCAAGCAGGCCTCCGCAGCATTGGGAGTACTGGCTAGGGGCTGATGGGAATTGCACTCTCAGAACATCTGGAGGGCTGCATAATTCATACCTTTCATTTAGGTCAAATAATGCATTGAAGGCAATGTTGTTACTTGTTACCCGTTTCCTCTGGGCTCTGGTTAGGGCACAAAGAAAGTGTGTCTCTTTTGTGAGGGGAGAACTTTCGTGAGGGGAGAAATACCTAGCAAGCAGCTTGTTATATCTCCATGAGCAGAGCTGACCTCTGTTCCAGATGTTTGAACTCTGAAAAAAAGAGGAGTATGGCCCAGTTATGGCTGCCACCTTTCAATATGAAGACCACTGGGTGCAATAAGAGACTCAGCATCACCTGCAGTGGAAGGTTTGAGAATATATCAGTCTGGAAAACTTTGAGGAAAAATTATAGCAGGAAACAGGAAAATGTGGGGCAACAGTAGGACATAAGCCAGCTAGGCTAGCCAGGTTTACCAGGCAGTTTGAGGGAACTCTGGGTCTCCGCTTCTTCTCATGCTAATGGAAAAGGCTGTGAAGGAGGTGACAGCCATAAAAAAGGTCCCAGCCCGTCCCGCCAAAAATTTGCAAGTTTAATTTGTTCCTGTATCACCTACCCAAAATAATGGATTGTCCAAAGGCAATTTCAGCATTTTTTCAACAATTTCAAAGAAGGATCAGTTTGAATTGATGATACGGCAACCAAAACATTTCATAGCAGACGTGTTTGACGAAGTGTAGTTATCTGGGTTTTTTCTTTAAATGGTGGCTTTACGAGCATTTATTCTTCTGGCTGTGTTATAGGAATATTGACAGCAAGTGTACGTTATGATGTATACATTTTGTTTATCCGTGGCTTTAGACTGTATGTGATTTGTACTGACTGCATATTTTCTTACTGCTGCAACACCTCTGTTGATCTCTGCTCAATTGTGGGAAAGAAGAAAAAAGGGGAAAATATTTCTGATTGAATGAAATGAATGTGACGGATTGTGATGGATGGCATAAGCTTAGATATGATATGCATCCAATTGAGATCATAGGAATGTAGCCCCCAAGTATATGCTCAGAATGGCAGCCTTACAGCCCAATTATTCCACTTTCAACATCCTATGGAAGCTTAGGGTTTGCAGTTTAGGGAGGGGCCACCCCTCCCTAAACGGCAAACCCAGGATTCCATAGGATGTTGAAAGTGGAGTAATGGTACTATAACAGTCTAGTGCAGAATTGCCTAAGTGTGTGTTTTCTCAGAACTAAATGACACTGAGATCAGCTGAGCTTACTTTCAAGCAAGTTTGCACCGGACTTCAGCCTAACTTTCAAGCTTGGCTATCTTTCAGGTGACTTAAGAGGTTAAAGAGGACTGTAACATTTAGGGGAGATCTAACATGGCATAGTGGTTTGAGCATTAGACTACAGACCCTGGAGGCCAGGGTTCAATTCCCCACTTGGCCATGGAAACCCACTGGGTGACCTTGGGCTCATCACTTACTCTCAACCCCCGGAAAATCCTGTGATAGGTTCACATTAGTGTTGCCATAGGTCAGAAACTACTTGAAGGCACATAACAACAACAGTGTTTAGGGGGAGAGCTGTAGCACAATGGTTAAAATACATGGTTTCCTTTCAGACTGTTTCAGGGTCAATCCCCTGAGACAGGGAGTCTCTGTGAAAAAGAGGACAGGGCTCTTTAACAGTTGTGTCATATAGCTTGCTCCCAGAAGCTTCACTTGTTGAAATTCCATCATCTACACAACCATTAAAGGTGTAAGAATCCTGTTGTCTTTTGCATCTGACCATCCTTCCTCTGGGATCTCTAGATCAGGCTTGGGAAGATCGCTACCTGAAGACCTGGAGAAGTGCTGCCAGTCCATGTACTAATTTGGTGTAGTTCCAAATCGCTGGATTTCTATCGCAGTGAGAAGCTGAGACAGAAATCCAATTAGCATAAAGCTGTTTTGAGTTGTCTTGTTGAAAGTCACCAAGCTGGAGCTATGGTACCTTGAAGTGAAAGAAAACCTGGTTGTTGTGTCTGGTTGTTGCCCATAACAACCTGCTGAGCAATCCCACCTTCAGCTGGAAGCAGTGATAGGTGTTGTCATGTCAGCTTCTAAGGTTCCTGATTAGTCACCTAATGTCTTGCTGGATCTGTCCCTAAATAAAGGTGCTGCCCTGGGGGCTGGGGATCTGGGGAGCAGTTATGACAAGTTAGTTAAAAAAAGAAACCTTCATTAGAGGACCAACAGAAATCAGTATAGTCTAGTGAAGAGTATCCAAATTGGTTGTCCATGGAACAAATGTGACCGCCAAAGCAATTTCATGTAGGCTTTGGTTACACTACCATTTTAAGTTTTATGCTACAATTTTTTAATCTTGGCAAGGCTTCTGGCAGATAGATTGTACATAGACATAGCAGCAAGGTAAATTCTCAATGATGCTCCAGGCGGATTTTATTGATCTGTTTACTATATTCCATCTTCTCCTTCCTCTAAGGAGCTCAGGGAGTTTATTTGTTTTTTTTTAATAAAGCAACCCTGTGAGACAGGTCAGATTGAGGAATGGGAACTCTACATTACTTAGTTAGACTTCTAACCAGTAAAGCATACTGCATTCATGTTTCGTATAGTGAATGTATATCAATGTTACTCGTTGTTGTTTTTAACTGCTATCAAGTTGAATTCAACTTACAGTAACCCTATCAATGAGAGATCTCCAAGTCAACTATCATCAACCACCCTGCTCAGGTTTTGCAGACCCAGAGTTATGGTTTTCTGGATTACTGCTTTCTGCCTTAGCAAGCATTATTGTCCTTTCTAGTAGTCCTGTCTTCTCATGAAATGGCCAAAGAAAGATAGTGTCATGTCATGTTCACTCCATGAATGTAGAATAGGTTGAATATGCTGTCGATGTATATTGGTATAATGTAAGGTTTGTATGGACATAATGTGTTAGAAACAACCAAATGGTGGATGTTGAACATTGTTTATTGCATTGTTTATTATCTGGAGTTGTAAATGGGTATTTAGCCAGACTGACAAGGAAAGGCTTTGTTTACTCAGGAGTGATAGCAATCAAGGAGTGATTTACTATGTATGGACTTTAGATTACTAGGGTTTGGAATGCAATTAACAATGGGTAGCAAATCAAAGGGAGAGGGCCTGGAATCTCAGCCTAGTTAAGAGGGATCAAAGAAACTAAAGGCGGGGAGTATGGCTGTGATATGCTGGTACAATGTTAAGGAGATAAGCAGAGCAAAGGTAGTAAAGCTGATTCAAGGGATGCAGAAATGCTATGGGATCAAAGCATGTGGAGTTAGTGCCTTGGGAAAAAGGTGGAAGTTTATGAGGGGCATAAACCTGGAGAATCTACCAGTGGGTATCGTTTATGAGTGCTAGTGGGCTTCCCTACATAACCCAATATGTTGTGAATTATTTACTCCAGCAACCATTGTAAACTTGGCATCCTGTGCCTCACTAAACACAATGGAAAATACCTGTGTGTTTTATTGAGAGCAACAGAGTAGCAGAACACGATAGACAGCCTCGCTTTAGTCATTTTGGCTTCTAGGGAGAATTCAAGCTTGATTTGCTCTAGGACCCATTCATTTGTCTTTTTAGCAGTCCACGGTATCTGTGGTACTCCTCTCAGCACCACATTTCAAATGAGTTGATTTTCTTCCAGTCAGCTTTCTTCACTCTCCAGCTTTCACAGCCTACAAAGAAATTGGAAATATGATGGTATAGACCATCCTAACTTTAGTACTCAGTGATATATCCTTACACTTCATTATCTTGTCCAGGTCTTTCATGGCCGCCATTCCAAGTTCTAGTCTTCTTCTGATTTCCTTACTGCAGTCTCCATTATGGTAATGACTGAGCAAAGGTATGGCAAATCTTGAACTATTGCAGTGCCTTCATTGTCTGCTTTAAAGTCGTGTAAATCATCTGTGGTCATAATTTTTTTTTCCTCAGGGCCTTTCTGCACTACACTGTTACAGTGTTATTTGTCATTTATTGAGGCCAAAGCGCTCTCTGGCTGAAAATTCTAAATGCCCCTCTCTAAACTACAAACCCCAGGATTCCATAGGATGTTGAAAGTAGAATAATAGCACTAGAACAATGTAGTGCAGAAAGTCCCTCCAGCATTAAACTGCAAACCTGCCTGTGCACTTTCTGCCTTGACTTTCTTCAGTAATCATTCCAAGTCTTTGCTATTAACTGTTAGTATGTCATCATCTGCATATCTTACATTTTTGATGTTCCTTCCTCCAATTTTCATGCCTCCTTTCTCTGAGTCAAACCAGCAGCACTGCTACCATCAGCATAACTTCTTGGCCCACTGGAGCCCACTGTCCTACCACTGTTGAAAGGTAGTGCCATGGTGAGAAATGTTACTGGTACAAGCTACAAAGACAAAGGATAGCCAGCAATCTGCATACTGAAGGCATGTTTCAAGCACATGTGAGCCTCAGCAACCTCCCTGCCTCTTTAATGATCTCATATTCCTCCATAGATTGTGCTGTACATGTAGGTGGTGCTAAGTTTATCGTGAAGTCCAGGGCCTCACTCTTTCAGCCTTTAGACTACCAGGCTCTAGGAGACACTGTGGATCCCTGAAAACACAACCCCATTTTCTTCATAGAGATATTTTCAGTGTTTGAGAAAGCTGTCCTTTGCCAGGTGTGAAAGGTCATAATACCCGCCAACTTCAAAGGACCATTATTATGAGCCTGCATGTTAAGTACCAATCCTAAGGCTATTTCCCCACTTTTCCAGACCCATGAACACTGTTCTGTTTTAGAAGAGGTCCCACTGTTAACTTTTTACAGCGCCTGATTTCTCTTCCCCCGCTTCTAACCTACTTCTTTTTTTTTCTTCTCAAAAATATATCATTTAAACATGATGATGCTTATATGACCCACCTTTGACTGAGGAATGATGACCAACTTTGTGGTCCCAACTCACTCACTGAAGACAAATGCAAAAGAATAGTTTTTTTAAAAATTGTTTCCAATCTGGGAGAAAAATCTAATTTTATAATAGCATGACTGTTCCATTAGGAACTGGGCCAAGATCCAGAGCAGCATGCCTGCCAATTACATGAAGCTTTTAAAGTGGATTAGCTGTTGCGCATTGATTGTTTTCAATTGGCCAATTAAAATCGAACAGTATTGGGGATGCTTAATAAAGTTAACACTTCCGCTTTACTCTTTAGTGCAGTTTATTGTTGGGAAATAATATTCTGGATCACATGGCTCAGCTGGGAGGATCCAGTTCCTGAGTCATTCTTTCCCAGCTGTAAAGAAGACAATTCAAGAGCTCTGAATGCATCCACAGTCCTGGAGGGAGACCGAGTGGGAGGCAGATGTCTCCAAAATGGCACCTTGCATAGACCTATTAGCCTTGACTGCCAGGGCCATTTCCACACAGTACACCCATTTTAAGCTGGAAGGTCCTTTTCTTTATGCAAAAGGAAGGGCAACTTCTGAATCTTTTGCCTGAACACAGCAATCATTCTTCTTTCCTCCATTGTTCTGCAGCAAGATTATGCAGGGTGATGATGTCATTCTGTTGGGGGATGATGTCATTGCCGGGGCAGGAAGGGTTTGAATCCTAAACAGTTTGACCATAGAGTAGCCTACCCTTTTTGTTATTTTTAAATTATGTTTGTTAATAATGTAATTAATATACCATCCAATATTTCACAGATCAAAACTGGGACATATGTAGCCGAGTAACATCTGTGTCAAACAAGGTGGCAAAAGTTATTATTGAGGAAGATCACACGTGCTCCAGGGAAGGACAAAATTGTGCTCTATCCTCTACCCTCCCCTGCTTGGCTAATTGAGTGCAGAATATTTTTGTACTGTGGACTCAGTTCACAGCAATTGAATTAAGCTGAAGAGAAAGGGGAAAGTCAGACTGGGAGAGAGAAACTGGGATCTTTTAAAAGTAGCTGAAAGGGGGAGATAACAAGAGAATTAATCTGTACTGTCCCTGCTAAATCTGGACAGTTGGAGGGTATGTTATTAACGAGCAATGGGAATATATTTCTTTCAAAAAAGTAACTTTTTTATGGCCAAGTTAACTTTTTATGGGCAAGTTAACAATTTTGTTAAGAGATGGTTCTATAGATAATTATTTAAAAACTTGGGATCTGATAATTTTCTCAGAAACAATTATTCTGAAATAACAGTAGTTGGCTTCTTTGATTAAAAATTAATCTTCTTTCGGTATATATACATAATATATATATGTATATATAATTAGATTTATGATAGAATTAGATAAGAAATATGAAAATGTTCAAGGATCTTTAATTATATAATTTAAGAAATAACCAATGACACTCAGAGGGAAGTTTTACTTTTTTTCTCTTTTTTAAAATTCGTTGTTGTTGTTGTTGTTGTATTTGTACAAGTTTACCGACCTTGGTTCCCCCCGCCCCTTTTTTCCTTCTCTGTCTTTTTATTTTTCATAAACTAAGTTTTATTATTGGCAACTTCTCTCAAATAAAAATATATAAAAAGGAGATAGGTGCTTCTCTATCAAGTCAGGAAAATAGGAACTTTGCTTTATTTTTAGAAGAGTGATTTCTAAAAAAAAAAAGCAAAAACCTTAGCAGACATAGCAAATCTGCCTTGGTCTCAGCCCACTGGATGTTCCTCCGTGTACTGGAAGTCCCAATGAAGCAAAGGAAGGCTTGCCAAAGAGTGAAGCAAAGGATGAGAAGCTGGGAAAGAGACTCGGGTTTCTTTTTAATTATTTTTCCCCTATATTGATAAGAGAGTAAGGAACTAAGCCTAACCATACATTAACGTGCTCTTGTCCTGTTAAGTGTTTACCTTTGGGCCACTTCCATAAGTTGTTCTGATTTCTCTGCCGTGAGCAAATGAGCACTCTACCTATTCAGGAAGTTCAGGTAATGAAAGAGGTAGAGTTGGAGGACACGTACCTTCCCTCAGGAAAAGGTGTGTCTCTTCGTTTTGAGTACAGGCAGTCCCTCCCTTAGGCAGTTGTGTCTGTGAAAAAATGACTGATGGAAAATATAAGACACATACAGAGCATCTTCTGACGTCAGAGAGGGAGCTTAGCTGTGCAAAGGTTATGGTTAAATAATACTAATGCTAGCTTTCTTTTCAAGTGTCACAATTAAGAGGAAGACTTTTGCCCAAACATTCTAGACATTTCCAGTTGCTGAACTGGAACAATCACAGCTTTTCACTTGCCCAATTTAAATGTTTATTTTCTTTTGAGGATTATTCAAAGTGAAATCTTTTGGTTTTTTAAAAAAATCCTTGGACAAGACACTTGGCATTTGCAATGTTCCTAGGCATGCTGTATAAACCATTGTTTCAATTTACATATCACAATTCGTAATTTTAGTCTTTTGTAATTAATTGTTATTTCACTATTTAGTAATTATAGGCATGATTCAGTTAACAAAGAAGCTCATTTTTGCAAAGTCTTTTAAAGCTCTCCCAGCCCCACATTTCCTCCTTTCCCTTTTTCTTTTCTTTTTTGTAAGCACCATCAGGATGATGGTGAAGGAGAACTGTAGAAGCACATGCTTTTGGTGTCAGGTTGCATCGGCATATCTGCAGTAAGCAGTTCAATAAAGCTTAAAGCTGGGGAAGAATGGGATTCTGTACTGGAATTATCCTGTGCCCATGTGTGTCTGCCTACTGCAGGCAAGGTAAACAGCAGCTGCCTCCAAATTCCTTTGGTGAACTTGTGTAAACAGCAATATAGAAAGAAAAGGAGAAAGCAGATATGCCTGCCCCACAATGTTAAAAAAGCACAGATCTATAATTTTGCACCCCGGAATGGTAATCATTGGAAAAATGGAGGGTGATGAAAGTGAAATCATCCGTGGATGGATTTTGGTAGAAGCCTTCAAGTGATCTCTAGAAGATTTGTCTGGCTCTAGAAGGTTTACTTATGCAAGGCTTACCTGGCTCCATTGTTTCATTTCCCATGTGCCTATGGTTAGTTTTGAGTAAAATATTTGCTGAAACATGTTGAATCCCATGCTAAGACAAGATATAAACAAATGTTGAACTGCCTTTCTTTTAGTTGGTATAGATATCTATCTCTTTTCTTTCCATGTTGTTTCTGCCTCTGTACCAAATTTTCTGTTAAAGAATTAGTGCCCAGGGACGCAGCTCCTTCCTTCACTCAGGTATATTTGTGGCAGTCTATAAAATATGGGCAAAATCCTACTTTTAGAAGCTAAGATCTAGGTGTGAATCCAACTGTTAGTCTCAACTAGGGTAGAGCCATTGAATTAATGGTGTGTGTGTGTGGGTGTTAACAAGTCACCACTAATTTGATGGGACTCCTCAAATTAGGACTAACAATAGGATTAAGCTATTACTGTTACATGAAGCACACATATGAGAAAAGTTTATTCTATATCATTGACCAAAAACTGTGAGCAGGCTTTCTATGTTATCCTTGGGGCTTGAAATTGTACACATATTTCCTTGGGAGTAGGTTCCACAAAACAGTGGGAATTGCTTCTCTGTAAAAATATACAGCGACCTGTGATTTCCTCTGAATGCAGATCATCACGTCCTATAGTAAAATGGAAGCAATGTTAACATGTTTGTGCTGAAGTCTTCACGCACAAGTTGCCTCCATTTAATAATATGGGACATGATCATTCACACTTTTTGCATCTATGGGGTTTTTGAACCAAACCCCTGCAGATCTAGAAGGTCCACTCTACAGGATTATGCAGTCATTATCTTAAGTTTCTATGGTACTGTCCATTTGGAGAAGAGAAATTAGTGTAAATTTAAAAGAAAGAAAATGTCTATGCTTGTGTTTGTTTGTCTGTGGCAGCTAGGACATTGTGCTAGATGACTCAAAATTTGACAGAAGATTTTTGATTGGCTGAGATTCAGGTCTCGGCTGATGGGGATAATTGCTAAAATGAAAGGGGGTAGCTATAACTCATCAGAAAATTGTGGCAAATGGCTCAAATTGAGTTTTTGATTATCATCTAAGTGGTAGGGCCCAATTTCAAGTTTAAAAGTCAACATTCCACAGATGGGCTTGCTATAATTTATTGGGATCTCATGCTAGTTACTTCAACATTTTTGGAAGAATTTGTTGTTGTTGTCCAAGTTGCAGTGGGCAGTTTCAAGCTGAAATTCTGAATGAGGTGCTTCCCAGAATGTATTTATGTGTGTCTGCCATAATTCATCAGGGATTTTTCCACTGGGCTTCAGAACAGGAGAGGCCTCTTTGAGGTATTGCTTCTAAATTTCCTGAAGTTAAAAAAAGATTGGAAAGTGAGAGTGGGCTTTCTGAGGTACTGCTGGTTAGATTCCTAACAGTTGAAAAATGTGGGGGAAGCAAAAATCTGGAGGGCCCTTTGGAGTGTTAGAAAGGACCTGAGCAGCCTTCCGTACAATTCATTCCAACTAATAATTGTACGTTAAAGGCTAAATTATAAAGCCCTGAGTTAAGATAACAGTGCTTTTGGAATAGTCATGCTTACTTTTCATACACTTGAGCTTTAATTAAATGTCATTGTCTGTACCTTTGGAGTCTCATTGTCATATTTGAGCTCTGTGTTGTCATATTTTTCTCAGCAGCCACTGTGACTGTGTTTCTGTCTGTCTGCCTGCTTGCCTGTTGACCACTTCATGTATCAGAATAAGAAGCTTTTACTCCATGAAAATTTATGCCGTAGTACATTTACTAGTCTTTAAGATGCCTCAAGAATTCTTAATTGTCTTGCTGCAACAGACAAACACAACTGCCTCTGTGGAACACATTAAGGACTTAGCATTACAAAATGTAGAAAGCTGTTGCTATTGATTATAAAGCTGCACTTCAAGCAGGAATGGGTGAAAATGAAACAAATAAATAAGAATAATTTAATTCACCTTCAGTGGCATTCTGCCTTGTTTGATGGTACCTAAACTCTACTGTTTCATGGTGGGACCATTTTGCTATTTCTCAAATCAGGGATGAACAGAATTGAATGCAGGGATCACATTTCTAAACAGGATCAAATCTCAGCTTCACCTCAACTGTTCATAGTATTAATTTTGGGCAGAGATACAATTGGTCCTATGTTGTAACTCTAAACCAGAGCTTCAGTAAGTTAGTTTTTTAGGCTACAGTTCCCATAATCCTCCAGCCAACATGGCTAGTGGAAATGCTGAGCCAGAGGGAGTTCTAATCTAAAAATTAACATTTCCAAGTTTGTTGTTAGCCTCTGGAGCTCCTGTTGAGCAGAATAACCTGCTTCTCACCCTCCCTCCCTCTTTTTCCTTGCAGAAACCCAAGGACACTTTGGACTCCAACCGGTACAGCTGCTCTTATACATCCTCCAGCATGCTGGGTGCTGATCTGCGGCGGGGACGTAGACGTCTCTCATCCAGCCTACAGGTCCCCCCATGGAAACCCATAGAGAGAGCCCGCTCACCAGAGCCAGACAATGTCCAGAGGCCAACCACTCTGCCACTGCGAATCCCTCCCCGAATTTCTATCACCCATGCTGACCCAGACAGGTAAGTCAAAGGAGTGTTGCAAGTTAATCTGCAAACAACAAGGAGCTTGTGTTGCAATGAGAATTCAGATGTGCATATGGGATGGAAGCAAATGACGGTGGTGAGAGAGGAGAATATGGAGGTGGTTATTTGCAGTCTTGGATTTGCAGGTCACTGGAGAAAGCAGTGTGGGAGTACACCACCAATGTATCTGAGATGTTTGTTTCCACATACTCAGTACTTGGTGAGCTATAATTTATGAGAAAGCCCTGAATCTGCAAATGGCAGGAAGAGATGCATGCTCACAGAAATGAAATGACACATCACAGAATTGTCAACAAATAAGATGGCTTGACAGATTGGTGGCGTTAACATTCGGCTTGGCTAAGCAAGACCAAATTTATCACCTTGGCGAATGGTCCCCCAGAGATCAGAAAAATGCCAAGATCCAGATTTCCTTGACTTCCAATGTCAGTGGCCACTCTTGTTTGGAAAGGACAAGAGAAATCCTGTGAGTTAGCTTCCTCTTTTTCAGGCTGTTTTTGAGAAAGAGACAGGGTTTCATTCTCTTGTCCTGGCTCTCTTTCCATGAGCCTGAGTGGCTGATCCTGGACACAAAGGGAGTGGGGAGAAGAGGGAGGGGATCCTCCCCACTCCCTCTACTCCCCTCCCACTCCTCATTCATCCTTCTCCTCCTCCTCCTCTGAATTGGGATGCTACCATCACTGGAAATGTTTGGGGAAAGAATAATTGCAATACATCACCAAAATGCATTTGCTTGATTTATTATGAAACAATGAACTCTGTGCCTTATTCTGTTGGTCCTTGGGAGGCCCCTGCTAGAGTATGAGTATGAGTCATAATCATACTAAAGCTGTTTTCTTGTTTGCTCACAGTGCTGTTTGGTGAGTTCCAAGGTCATCTGCAGATATTGAGTGTCATGCTTTTCCCACATACTCAAGGGTACTTCCAGATTTCTGTTGCACGTACCAGTTTTCTGTTTGGAAAAATTATTGCATTTTGTACATATTATTCCCCTTTCCCTTGGTTATTATTCAGTGTTCAGTCTTGTGTAGTTTTGATCTGTCTGTCAACAACAGTCTAGCATTAGCTGGGAAGAAAGGTAAAACGTAACAAGTTCATTGCACAGATTCTAAATTTCTCCAACTTTGGCATCCGTGGCCATTACTATAACATCTAAATTAAATTTAGTCATGCCTGTTTACCCAAACATTTTCAATTAGTAGCTCTCCCACCTCCATGCCAAGCTTTAATTCCTAGGCAGGTGTTGGTTCTCCATAACCATATTCAGCCAAGGAATTCACTTAAGAGTAGGATAAAAAGAATAGGGTTTCAGTTCTCTTCTTTTGTTCTTTTTGCTGGCAGTAGAAGTCATCACCCTAAAGATTTTAGGTGCTTTCAGTCAGAAACGTAAAGAGCGGTAAACTAAATGAAGATGTTGCACACTAACTATTGTTATTCTTTTTATTATTATTAATTTTTGAAACAAGCCATCTAATTTACAATCAAAGTAGCATGCATTCAAAAAATAAAGAAACAAGAAGAAGAAAAAGAGAGCGGGGGAGAAAGAAGACAAAGAAGAAAGAAAGAAAAAGACATATAATTAATACACAGTAGTAGGGCTCTGATCCCAATCCTGATTGTAATGAAAAGTAAAAAAAGAAAAAAATATTATTCTACCATTAGAGATCTAACTATGTAATCTTACTAAAATTGCTAATAACTATAACCACATATTATTACATTGTTAGATTACTTATTGCTCAAAAAGCCCATAAATGGGTTTCTAGTCTTTTCAAAAGTATTTAGTGGGCTTGTCCTTTAGAACTCATGTTAATTTGGTCAATAGGATTAACTCAGCAACCTTTAACAATCTTATTCTTCCACAGTCAATGTTTTAGTCTATTTCCAAGTTTGAATAAACAATATTCTTGCTGCTGTTGTCATATACTGAAGAAGTAATTCATATTTACTCTCCAGTTCTTTATTCATAATGCCCAACAGAAACATTTCTGGTAACATTACAAAATCAACTTTTTAAATTTTTTTGGATTAGTGTATTAATCTTAGACCAGCAACTTTTTGCCTTCTTACAAGTCCACTACATATGAAAAAAGGAGGGCTAAAGCAGCAGTCAGGGCCAGCCCAAGATATTTTGCAGCCTGAGGTAAAGCAGTAAACGGCACCCCTCTCAGTATGCTCGTAAGTCAAGGTATACGGTACATAAAGCGAGCCAACTTATTTTCGCATAGAAGGCAGTGTGCCTCTCGCCATCTGGGCAGTACAAATAAAACAGGGATAGATTGAGTAAAAACAGTTTACTTTCTCTTCCATGGCTGCCACCACTGCCAAAATCTCACTCTGCTTAACAGCAGGACTGCTCCTAGTTTCCTTAGCAATGACAGACAAACTGAGTTGAAACAGAGCTTGTCTTCAGTTTTCCCCTTCAGTGTACAACTATGGAATGGGATAGTGGTCCTGGAATTTTGAACCAGAGTGTGACCACCAGGTCAGTGGTGTTCCAGACCCTGAGATTTTGGGGCCAAACCCTGACTCCTAAGGATGATCCCTTGTGAGGTCACTGGCAGTGGACCCTGGTGATGCTACAAAAGTAAGGTAACAAGAGGCAGCCCCTGATGTGTCAGTAACTGTCATCCAGTGTTGGACAGACTATGCCACCCAGATAAAAGACATCAGCTCTAACAAATCAGGAAAATATGTATACATAAGAATTTTCAAGGCAGTACTTTTATCCTGAGATTCCATCCTTATGCTCTGAGAATAGGAAAAAGAGCCCAGGGTCTGAGATCTAGCACTAATCCCTACCACTATGAGCTGACTACAGCGGCTTTGGTCCAAGAAGATAAGGTGGCCAGCACCTTGTAACTTTTCCTTCTCCTTTGGACTGTCTGCCTACCAGAAGCCAATTCTGTGGCAGAGAAGACTATGTGAGCCAACTGTGCTCTCTACAGTTTTCCAAAGTTTCACAAGACCTCTGAGTCCTGTCAAAACAGTAGTAGGGAGTCTTCACTATTGTGATGAACAGGCTATTTCCTCAATTGCCGTGGTGATACCCCTCCATCAGCAAACTGAAACTACAATTACCATAAAGATCTGTGACATATGGTAGTGTTGCCAGCCTCGCTGTTCATAGTCTGCTTCAGATCCATCTAATGGGCCACATTGCCAGTTCCCAGGTTGACATGCTGGGCTTCTTTGAGGCTTGCTCAGTGCTCCACATGACCTGAAGGTTGACCCAGATTGTGCCAACAGAAGCTTCTGCTGTTAATGGTACTTCTCTGGCAGATGCAGAGGGGTGGGTGAGATGAAAACCACCAACCTAAAAATCAAAGTTGCCCTATCAGTCCATGACCCCCTCAAGCCAAAAGATACAGATAGGCAGCACTTTTATTACCAGCAGTGAAAATGTTGCTGAAATATGCAAGCTTTGGAGTTCTCCAGAACTCTTCATTAGCCTAGGCCAGTGGTTCTCAACCTGTGGGTCCCCAGATGTTCGTGGACTTCAGCTCCCAGAAGCCCCAGCCACTATGATCAATGCTCAGGGCTTCTGGGAGCTGAAGTCCACGAACATCTGGGGACCCACAGGTTGAGAACCACTGGTCTAGGTAGCATAAAATATGGGGTGGGTGGGAAAAATGAAGCTGTTCTGAAAAGCTGAGAGAATTGCTTCTTTCCCCACCCACCTTCAAAAGTTAGAGGTTGCAAGCTGTTACATTGTTTAGGACCTAGAAGGGAAAGTGATGTTGACTCTTGATAAATGTAACACTTCACACTTCAGCTCAGTACAGGAAGAGATTTTGATATCAAATCCACATGAGCCAAGTGGTGGGCTCTTGGAATCTGCCCACTTGTAACAAGTTTATTGGAAATCTAAGGAAGCTGACGTCATTATACCCATGTTGGAAGCAAGAAGTGACTAATAAACTGTGTTTGTTTGCAGACAAGCAGCTATTGTGTTCTCTCTCTCTCTCACACACACACACACACTCTCTCTCTCTCTCTCTCTGGACAGAGCAGAAATGGAAAATACATGGTCCTTTAGATGTTTTTTGACTGCAACTCCCATCATCCCTCGCCCTTGGCCATGCTGGTTAGGCCTGATGAGAGTTGAAATCCAGCAACATCAATTGGGGGGGGGCACTTGTTCACCTGGTACAGAGAAAAATGATAAAAGCAGGTCCAGTATCTACACCTCTATATCTGATAACTGGTGATAGCACCACTACAAAGTTAATTTTACTTGCACAAAAGCTGCTGCTCCAATAAATCTGTTTTGTCTTGAAGGTGCTCCAAAGCTTTTGGCTTTCACTGCAATCAGCTGATATAGTAACTTCTGTCTAATTGGTTATATTAAAAGATTCCTTCTCCTTGGCTGTAGCATATGTCAAAGGAAAGACTGGAGATACTAAGGGCATTTCCACACTAGACGGTTATAGTGCTCTTGTTCCACTTTCAACATCCTATGGAATCCTGGAGTTTGCAGTTTAGGGAGGGGCCCTTGTTCCAAGGCACTGTCACATTAGATGATGAAGCACATTTTTTTTCTATTATACTGAAGCAGATGTTCCAGAATTTAGGTTCCCAAATGGTTTTAGAGTTCAGCTCCCAGAATCTCCAGCCAACATCTGCAAGTGGTCAGGGAATTGTAGCCCCAGGCTTGGATCCACTGTTCTAATCCCAAACACATGCAAACGGAAAGAAAAAGAATTGCAACTTGAAACTAGGATGAAGGTCCTGAGGATACGTGCTGTTTGATGGCAGAACAGACATCCTTGGCAAATGGTGAACCAGTCTGTGTGACAGATTTTTAAGGAGAGGATAAATTACCACCACTCAGGACAGTTGTATTGATGGATTTCTTGCCTTGGCAAGAGCTGGGCTAGATGATTTTTGAGGTCACTTTCCGGTGCAGTGTTTCTATCAATTAGGATCTCTCAACTAGGGTTCCCTGGAACACTGCGGTTCCACAAGAAGTCGTGATTGAAAAAAAACAAAACAAACACACAATTTTTTGTGCTGTAGATAAAATAATTTCTATGCAATGCTTCCTTGAGACCTGAAAATTATTCCGAGGGTTCCTCCAGGGTTAAAAAGGTTGAGGAAGGTTGCTAGAAATGATGTCTCAGATTTGCACACTGACTATTTATCTGCCAGGGAAATCTGAAATTTAGAATCTATAGTGAGGGTGGAAATACCCAGGACTAGATGAGGTCCAATTGTTAGTCTGATGTAGAGATTTCAAAGCTATAAGGGAATTATTTTTAAGTCTTTTGCAGAAAAAAAAGGATTTTTTTAAAAATTCTAGAATGCAATATTAACCCTCCCCTTTTCAGATTACTTTGTAACTTCAGGAACATAAAATTCATGATATATAACTTTGTTTTGTATAAAATGATCATGTTTGATATTAAAAGTACAGTCTTCCAATATATAAACTGAACTTACTTTTCTACTTAACTACAAGTGCAGCTACAAAATCCTGAACTGTAAGAAACATCTAAACAATAAGAAACTCCTTTGGATTTGACAATTTATTAGGAGCAGGCAAAAAAACCTCTCCTCCTGCACAGAACAAAACAGAAACAGTAGTCAAACAGAGAAAATAATTTTGTCTCCTCTAGTTCTCTATTATGTCAAGCAGACGTAACGCAGACATTTCTCTAAAATAAAATGAGAAAGGAAACCAGGCTCAGGAATTACAGTGATCTGACAGTGTATATAATCTTGCATAAAAGTCCTCCTCTTACACAGTTTTTAGAAATGGTTTTGGGGCAGTAAATTTATCAACACTTTGTCTGTTGACAAATCTACTGCCCCAAAACTTTACTGTATTCATCTTACTAAAAAAAATAAGATAATCATGATCCATTGTTTCAACATTTCTGAGGAAAAAATGATTTGTGGGGGGAAAATAGAGAAAAAAATTTTCCTCCTAGTTTTTCCATTTTTTTTTTCTAGGTCTTCACATCTGTAGCCCAAACAAGCATAGACACATTGAAACACTGGATATTGGTGGGTAACTGCATGTCTCAGTTCCACTGACTTTGATGGATATACTCTAGTTGGGACCGACAATTGGATTTATCCCACTGTGTGTATATCACGGTGGGCAAAGTGTGGCCCTCCAGGTGTTGTGGAACTACAGCTTCCATTCTAGCCCCCAGCCATATAGCCAAGGGTGAGGTAGGCTGGGACGCAGTTCAACCACATCTAGAAAACCACAGAATTCTCACTGCTTGTGAGTGATAATTGCTCTACTACATGAGTAAAAGGCAGTAGTATGTTTGGTTTTACATTTTAGTTCTTACGTTGAGATCCTAGTTTGTTACTTTCTTTTCAGATGCCTCTTGATTTGTTTAAATTTTAATATCCTTGTCTAGCCTGGAATTCAGGAGATTGTATCTACTTCTCTCTGTAGAGCTTCTAATGGACTTGTGTATGTGTTTATGTGCCTTCAAGCTACCTGTCAACTTATGGAGACCCCATGAATTTTATAGGGTTTTCTTAGTATTACTCAGAGATGCTTTTGCCAGTTCTTTTCTCTGGAATATAACCTACAGCACCTGGTATTTGTCAGCAGGTTTCCATCCAAGTAGTCACCAGGGCTGACCTTGCTTAGCTTCCAATATCAGACAGAATTTTGTGCCTATTTAGATCTTTCTAATGGGCTTACTTACTTTGTATTGATATGATATGTTCTCTAGAGTCTCATAAAAAAGGCGGAACACGCCCACAAAAATAACCTGACTGAAGTTTTTATTCTCTCAAGCCAGTTAGCATAAAAACAAAGTACACTGACAATTTTTCTGAAAATTTGAAAATGATAATTTGGACATTTCTTTATATTTGGGATGAAAAGAATTCAAATGCAGGACTTGCAAGTGAAACAGATGGAGTTCCCCACTTCAGGTTCTGCATCAAGACGAAGAGAGGAGATTTTCTGACATCAGATGTGGGCAAGGCTAGACAGTGGTCGTGTTATCCTTCACCTTCATTCATATGATCTGATTAAGAGTGGGTTGGATTTGGTATTTATATAGCTTAGAAGAGTTACTTTATTGTGCTACAAATGTCCAAATCATTCAGCCTGTGGCCATACTGGCTGGTGGATTCTGGGAGCTGTAGTTCAAAACAAGAGCTTTCCCATGCTGTGTTCGTTGGTACAGTTTTCCTAAGAATAACTGGTTGTTATTTTGAGAAGGAATATATTTCACTGGAATGACCCAACAGGCAGGGTAGACAGAAGACATTGATTTTTCTGGGTAAGTCAGCCATGTCACTTACAGGCAGACATTAAGAGCAGTATACAGTAAGCCCTCCACATTTGCGAGTTTCACTTTTGCAGATTTGTTTATTCATTGATTATTTGCTGTCACCTCTGCTGCCTCCCTATGCCATTTTTAATTAGGACCGCAAACCTCGTGAGACTGAGAAACTGCGAACGAGTCTTGTAAGTCCCTATTAAAAATGGTGTGGAGCAGCAGTGGAGGTGGCAGCAAGCCCCACCAGCCCCCCACTTCTGCCTTGTGAAGGAGCCCTGATGCCTCAAAGGAATCCATGGTGGGGTGATTATGGTGATCATACTTTTTTGTGTGTTAAATACAGTTTGAGAGGGCCTAGAGTTATTAACGGTTTTTCCACTTTCACGGGCATCCTGTGCTCCTAACCCTAGTGAATGTGGAGTGACGAATGTACATGATATCTTTTCCTCTCAGGAATGTGGTTGAAAAGAATATTTCTCTCCTCTCTCTCTTCTTTTGTTAATATTGCCACACACACCAGACTATTATGGTTAATCCAGAGGGATTTGTGATTAAATTAAGCTCTGAACTTCCCAAGCATACACCATCTGTATTAAGTGGCTTATTCAGATCAGAGATATATACATTTCCTTGTGGCAGAAGCTTTCTTTAAAATCTCCTTCATCTCTTTAACCACCACCCCTCTCCAGCCACTGTACCAGAGGGACCAGCATAATCCCAAGTGATGATCTCCTAGTTGATAATCTCCTCCTGTTTGCCAGCCCTTGTGGAACTTGGCATTCACAGACAGGGATAAATGAAAAATTTACAAGAAAAAAAAATTAAAAATGCAATCAGAAAATTGCGATCAGTTCAAAGGACTTCAAATGTTATCTTGACATTACAATTCACACGTTAGGATTTGTTTTTTGTTTTTTTTCTTTCACGGAGAAGGTTGACTTCCATGAGTCATGCTCCTTTCCAAGATTGTTTGGTATGCAGCAGAGTGAGTGAATCTCCTTGCTGTGTGCACCTTTGCAACTTGCTTGCATCTATGGGCTTTTAAAGAACGATGCCATTTAATTCTAACATTTGTGGAAATTTTGACATTTCCTCCTGTTATTATGAAAAGTTAATGGGATTATGCTGAACTTTTTTTGGTCAGAGTTTCCAAAAATTACTTTGGGGAGGATGTTCTAGGAGTAGTCCAAAAAGTAACTTTTCCAAGCTCTGCAGGGTACCTATGGAAACAAAAGAAAAATATGAATAATATCACATAGCGATTACACAGCATTTTAAAAATGTTCAGAGCCTTTCAAATATATTATGACAGTAATCTTACAGCCATAATACCCATGAAATACTATTATTATCATCAACTCTGTATTGTGAATGCAAGAAGAAGGAAAGGTCTGTGTCTGAAAGGAGGGGCACTGAGCTTAGATGAGGCGTTAGGAAAGGCCAACAGATTTCCTTACTCACAGACCAGGGGACCTTTCACAGTGCACAGTTATAGCACTATGATTTGCCTTTAATTGCCATGGCTGCAAATCCTAAGGAACCCTGCGGTCTGTAGTTTGCACAGAGGTTCTACTGGAGTTCTCTGGCTAAGAATTCTAAATGGCCCTCATGAAACTATAAATCCCAGGATTCTAGAGGATGCAGCAATGGCAGTTGAAAGGGAATCATAGCACTATAATTGTCTAGCATGAAAGTCCCCTGGATAGCATTCAATTATTTGAAATAAACATATTTTGCTGTTTATATTACAGGTTTTCTAGACTTCAGCATTTAGGAAGCTTCATTCCTTTCTCCCTTCCTTTCTCATTTCCCCATCTCTACTTGAAAAACATATGTTTCCCCATCTAGTCTGCTTAGTATACCAGGAAGCTCTATGAATCTTGCTCTTGGATTCCTAGCATTTCAACTTTTAATTATTTTGGTCATTGATGTAACATGGATGTGTGATATATGATACTTTTGAAGCACTGTATTTAGAGTTTCTGTCTCAAGCTTGGGACCATGACTTCTTTGACTGAGGCCATTTCTGCCCTTATAGAGTGCTGTTATTCCACTTTCAACATCTTGTGGAATTCTGGGGTTTGTAGTTTACTGAGGCCAAAGAGCTCTCTGGCTGAGAATTCTAAAGGCCCCTCCCTAAACTGCAGACCCCAGGATTCCATAGGATGTTGAATGTGGAATAACAGCACTATAACAGTGGAGGGCAGAAATGGCCTGAGACAACCCACCTGTACTACAGTCTTTCTCTTTTCCTACTCCCTTCCATCTTACCAAGCATTATCATCCTTTTAGGTGAACCATGTTGTCTCATGATGTACTGCAAATGTGACAGTCTTACTTGAGTCACACCTGAGCGAGGATCTTGATGACTGGCACTCTTGGAAATGTCTCATTCATAGGATTGCAGTACATTGAAATTAACTTGATGACAAATACACAACAAAAATAGAACCACTGTGGAATGTGAACCATTATTGATATTGTGAAGAACTCCATCTATCCACACAGGAACATAAGGCAGTTAACAATCTAGACATAACCACTGAAGCATTTGTACATCAAAGTGTCTTCCTTGTGCCACTGATTCTTTTAATGCAGAGTAATCTCTCTCTTTCTCTCTCACACACAAGCAATAATGAACATGTGGGCCTCCAGATATTATTGGACTCCAGCTCCCATCAGTCTCTAGCAACATAGGTGAGTGGTTCCAAATTAACAGGAGTTGTATCACGACGTCTGGAGGACTACAGATTTTCTCCAACCTGGTGCAATGTCAGCGATAACTCTGCTATGAGTTAGCTTCAGGCATGTAATCTGGGGGTGTCTTCAAGTCAGAGGCAGAACTGACTGGTGGGAACTGTGTCCTGGTAGATTCAGAAGAAGCAGCAATAGTATTTCACCTAAAGCAAACCACTCCAATAAGGACATGGGACAGAAAGTAGATCTAGTAGATCTCCTCTCAGAGCTCTGGTGGATTCCTAGTAGAGTAGCAAAGATTCTTGACTGTGTCTTCCAGCTCTACAATTCTGTAATTCATATCATTCTGTTATTTAACAACAGCAGCAGCAAAATTATTCCCTTTTCCCCTAAATTACTCTGCTGAAATGAAAAAAGCTTGGGATAATCAGGAGTGTTGGTTTGAGTGAAAGAAGCTTTGTTCATTTCTGGCACTGAAAACAAATTTCTCAAGCTCAGAATACTTTAACTTCGAAATGTGTTTTTTTCCTATCAGATTGAAGTTGATGGATCTTTGGGCTCAAGTGCAAAAAAACAAAGCCTAATAACGTCCCATAAACCTGAAGTTTGTATGTGTGTATCTGCTTTCAGGTTGCCTGTCAGCTTATGGCAGCCCCCTGACTCTCATAGGGATTTCTTAGGCAGGGAATACTCAGAGGTGGTTCTGCCAGTTCATTCCTCTGAAATATAGCCTATAGCACCTGGTATTCATTGGTAGTTTCCCATTCAAGTACTAACCATAACTGACCCCGCATAGCTTCCAAGATTAGACAGAATCTGGTGCCTTTCGGATATTTAGGCCAAAACTACAAAATAACAAAATAATTCTTAGATTGAAACACAACAGGCATATGAGGAAGAGGTAAGGAAATGATGGCTGTGGTGACAGAAGGCAATGAGAAGACAGGAGTGCCCTGGCACAGCTTCCATTCATTTCAGCAGGATTTGTGCGGGAGAAACTTTGGGTGGCTTCTACATGGCATGCTACTAAGTGAGGAGGAAGGGAACCATATGGATTTTCTTTCTGTTACAGGCACCAAAGTGATATAAAAGCTGGCCTGCTGCCAAAAGTATGCAGTTATTAGTTGATACCTCCCACATAATTGCTACAGGGTATGCCTTGAATTTTGAGGCTTTTTGTTGCTGAAGAACAGTCTTTCTGATATAAAGTTATGAGGGTTTCTCCAGCCCTTGGAAGGGATTGCTGGGGGAATGAGAAGTTTGACCCAATGCTTCATACTTACCCATCCCACACATGTGCATTGGTGGTTCTATTGCCAACGTTCAACATTATTTTTCATCTGGGATTCACCTGAATGCTATTAAAAGATCTAATGAAAAGGTAATTTGTAATACGGTGATTCTGAAACAGGCCTTGGAAAAGTTATTTGTGTACCTTGATGGCCATACTTGCTGGGAAGCTATAATCTAAAATGTAATTTATCCAAGCTCTGCCTTGAAGGAAGATAGTGGATTCTTGGCTTCCTGCAGATTATATGTGCAAAGGTGCAAAGCCTGAAAACATTACTTTTTTGGAATCCCTTATAACAGTGGTTCTCAACCTGTGGGTCCCCAGATGTTCATGGACTTCAACTCCCAGAAGCCCCAGCCACTATGGTCCATGCTCAGGGCTTCTGGGAGCTGAAGTCCACGAACATCTGGGGACCCACAGGTTGAGAACCACTGCCTTATAATGCCATGCTGCCTGAGTGATTCTGAGAGTTATAGTTTACAAAGTAACTTTCCCAAGCTCTACCCAGAAGGGAAGGAGTAGCAGATGAAATATGCCTGGCAGACAGCTTGGAAAAATTGCTTTTGAGCATGGTGAGCAAGTACTATTTTTGTGCAGGCTCTGGGATTCTGGGAAATGTAGTCCAAAAGGTTGTAATCTGAAGATTTGGATTTTAATACCTCCAGTATGTTGGTTGGAGTCTGTACCCATTCACTTTTAAATGTGGTATACTAGTGCAGGCACCTCTTATGTAAATGAGGGACATGAGCTAGATCATTGGTCCATCTAACAGAGTAAATTCTGCTCTAACCAACAGCAGAGTCCCAGGCTGAGGCCTTTCTGAAAGACTTTTCACAATCCAATCCTGTTACCGAAGGTGTTTTTTGTTTTAATCTGGAGCAGTCAGCCAGCAACTGATTTGGTAAGCATCTCCATGCAGAGAGACCCTGCTTTGCCTCTGAATTAGGTTGACACCATTTTGTTTACAGAAATGTTGGTACCTAGAGGTTCTCTAGCCATGTGCTCAGTGTTCCTTTCCCCAGGGATCTGTTCAAAATGGACTTTAGAACAACATGCTCCTATGCATGTGCAAAGTGGATTTTCCTAGGTGTTGGCTTGGCTTGTTGGCTATCTTGTGGGACTCACTTTGCAACTGCCCACCTAAGGTTGCTGTGGACCCCCAGATCCTATGCTGCTATGTAGTCTTGCATGACTTTGTGTGTGTGTGTGTGTGTGTCTATAGTATTTGTCACAATTATATCATGCATTCTTACAATTCCTGCTTCATCCTCACAAAAACTCTGTGGGACAGGGACAGGCTGAAAGAGAGACACTGACTCAAGGTCACCCAATGAGTGTCATGGCTTAGTGGGAGCAGCTGGATCTCCCAAGTCCCAGAAAAACAGCTGTGCTAAACAGAATATGATTTCAAAAGTTTCCATTGTGCCAGAAATGGGCTGCAGTGTGCCTCCCTTGTGGTACCTTGATGCACAGACACCCCTGCTTACAGCAAAAACAGTTCAGCTAGAATTGCTTCCGGCTTTGCCTCTTCGAGTTCTGTCAACTTGTCAAGAGAATAAGCTTCTGGTTTAGCCAACTCCCAGCAGGACAGAGGTCCATTGGATCACTTGTTATTCTTGGACTGCTGTGAGGCATAAAGGCATCACAGATAAGAGGGCAGTTGTGAATTGTGGGGTGCCTTTGGATTCCAGCCAGCAGTAATGCAACTGATCTTATATTTTAATTCTATGCAATTAAAGCATGTAGCACATGCTATCATTAGCACTCCCTGGTGTGCTGGAGAAGGGGTATTAGCTAAAAGCATGCTTATTTTTAGCAGGCCTTCAGTTTTTTTTCAAAAACTGCCCCCTGCCCATAAATAGTTCTTTAGCCCCCAGGAGTCCTATTAATTGAAGCAGCATGACGTGCCCTAAGGAGATTAGTATTAATCATCAACCCTTTTTAAAGACTTATCTGGAGTGTAGAGGGGGCCATTGTTTTAACACCGGAGGAACGTACTCTTTAGCGTCAGCTTCTCTAACAGTGCAATGTTTACTCAAAAGTAAGTCTCATTGAGTTCAGTGAGCCTTACTTTCAGGAAACTTAACATAGTATTGCACTCTTAAGGCCATTTCCACACTAGACTGTTATAATGCTATTATTCCACATTCAACATCCTATGGAATCCTGGGGTTTGCAGTTTAGGGAGAGGCCTTTGAGGCAAACCCCAGGATTCCATAGGATGTTGAAAGTGGACTAATAGCACTATTACAGTCTAGTGCAGAAATGGCCTAAGATTGCATTCCTGTGTGGCCTTCTTTGTAAGTAAATGCAACTGAAAACAGTGGGATTTACCTCTGAGTAAACATATCTGGGCTTAGGCTTGCATGCACTTTACGATCACAGTTTACCAGGCGAGGGCTTCATTGCCCTTTGTACAAATTTTACATCATTTTCATAGAAGTCTGCCAAAACATACATTTTGAAAGGGTACATGTTATAAAATTTTCATTTATTTATTTGTTTATGAATTTATTACATTTTTATCCCACTTCTCAGGGAGAGCCTTCGCAAGGTGACTTAAAACCAACAAAAACAAGTAACAAATTATGTTTAAAATGACAAAACCAAGAACAGTATAAAACAGGAGGTTCTCAACTATGAAACCAATAAAATCTTCAGTAAAAAGTGGAGTAGAACAAAAATGTGGCTCAAGGTCTGCTACAAAGGAAACACAAGAGAGGGTCATGTGTACCTCATGATGAAAGGAATTCCACAGTTGAAGGGCCATTGCCAACCATGTCCCCCTGCCCTAGCTGCTCCACCATTTTTTTCCAGCCTGCCTTCCTCTTCACTGTCTCTGGTACCTTTTAATCCAATCTCTTAATATGGACCAGTACATAGCAGAGAAGGCAGTCTTTCAATAACTGGGCTCAAATTGTTTAAGGGTAGAGTTGGGCTCTTCAGAGGTCTTGGATGACAATTCCTATAACCTGTCACCTTAGCTATTGCTAGCTGAGGCTTTTGGGAAGAGATTACTCTCTCCAGTCAATCAATCAATCAATCAATCAATCAATCAATCAAATCAAACGAAATCAAATAATTGGAGAGTCAGGGATTTCCTACCCTTGCTTAAAGACTTTAAAAATACTTAAAAAACAAACACAGTTCTTTAAATTAACAACTGGCACAGAATAGGGGATATACAATCAGAATTCCCCTGGTGTATTCCTGGAGCCCAGTGACTAGTCTAGAGGGATCCATGACCAATCCCTGCTTGATCATGGAAACCCAGTGGGTGACCTTGGGTGAATCACACTCTCTCAGCTTCAGAAGAAGGCACTTTGAACAAATCTTGCAACAAAAAAAAAATGGAGCCAGACAACAACATTCCTGGTTTCTGAATTTTGGTGACATTTCTAGAGTGTTTTTAAATGAGAAGGAGGAGGTAAAAGGATATGTGTAGAAAGCCAGAGTTGTTATGGAGAATAAATTGCTGGGGCTGCTCTCTAGTACCATATTTTCTTTAGTACCATCCTTCCTTGGAGATGGATCTAAACACTTTCTGATAGAGCACTAAATGCCATCCTCTCACCCCAGCCAAGTCAAGGTCCATATAGTACCCAAGCTCAGCCAAGTTATTTTGGCACATGAGAAGCTGAAAATCCAGCAAGAACACTCTTCTGCCCATCTTTGGTGTAGCAATACAAATACAATAATGCCAAAATAACTGAATAACAATTTGCTGCACTTTCATGACACACCAAATTGGAAACCATAGGGGGCTGCCCTACTCTGCCTAGCAGCAGGGTTGGCCCTGGTCTTCCTGAGCCGCTGCCTTGCAGCTGACTCCAGCTGGTGGGCCTCTGGATTCTCTGCAACACTGATCTTTGCACACCTAGAGCATGCCCACGCCTGTGTTGCAAGATAGATTTTGTTCGGCAGTATAACTCTATGAAGCTAGACTGCAGCCATTTGGTGCTGTATATCCGTGAGAAGTGAGTCATTTTTCAGGGAGTAGGGAAAAAAGTGTTCCAAGCGAAAAAAGCTATGTTATAAGTCTAACCCATCTTTCAGGAACATTAGCAGCCATCAGCATTGATAGCTTTGTAATCAAGGTGTCTATTCAAAGGGAGTCATGCCAGAAACTCTGCAGGAACTATGTCTGTGCAACTAACTCTTCCTGGAACCCTGTAATCTTCTGGTCTTAAATTTGAAGCACATTAAATTAAATCTAAATTGCTTTTCCCCTTGTGATGTACTTTCCATCAAGGTATGACTGGCTTAAACCATTTAGTGGGGGAGGAATCATCCAGCCCTGTGAGTCTTGCTTATATAAATAAGCATACAAATAAAAACCAGAGCTGCCCCATATCTGGAGGGGCACTCTATACAGCTAGATTCAGTATCAGACCCCATTACAGGTGTTGAGATTTACAAGCTAAAAAAAGACTATGTTTCCATTGTTAATGTCCAGAACAAATGTATATAGTTTTCACCACAGAGAAGCCAAGGTAACGGAGCAATGACAGAAAATTATGGCAAGCAGCTTTCAGTTTTTATTCAATACGATAAAAACTGTTTTATTCACAGAAGAAACCCAAAAGATCAGTTTGGGTTTCTCACTGTGTGCCCAGGGGAAGCTCTTATGTGTCTCTGTGGTGTTCTGTTGCAGTTATCTTGACACAGAATGGATCATAATGCAGCTAATACAACATTAGTGCACTTAAAAAAAACAGCAAAATGAAATACAGAGCAAAACCCACAAGCAGTAAAAACAATGCATAAGCCAGCTTGTATCAATAAGCTTTAGTCTGGCATTTGAAAGTATGCAATGCTAGTACTTGACAAACTTCTCTAGGGAGTTCATTTCACAAAGTTGGTGTTACCACCAAGAGGACCCTGTTCCTAACAAATAGCCACTAAGCGTCATTCAGTGGAAGCACACAGAGCAGGACTCAAATGTTGGAAGAGAACATACAAGATTGTAGGGCAGAGCTTTCCAAACTGTGTGTTACGACACATTAGTGTGTTGGTTGCAGTATGTAGGTGTGTCATGTGGATATAATGGGTGGAGGGGCTGCCTTTGCCACCACTCAGCAGGCCAGGCCCAGGTGGAGGGGCTGCCTCTCCTGCCACCACCACCTCAGGCTAAGGAAGACCCCAGCAAGGGCAGCTGGGAGGAGGGGATGCCTCTTCCACCACTGCTGCCCCGGGGCCAAGGAAGACCCCAGTGAGGAAGGCGGCGGTGGGCCAGACTTGGGTGGATGGGATGCCTCTCTCACTGCTGCCGCGCCAGGCCAAAGAAGACCCTGGTGAGGGCAGAGGCAGTGGTGACCCAGCTCGAGTGGGGGGGCTGTGTCCACCTACTGAATTACTGTGTCACGAAATGATACCTACCTAAAAAGTGTGTCACCAACATAAAAGTTTGGAAAGCTCTGTTGTAGGGGGTTACTCTGGCTTTGTGATTTCACTAGCCAAATGGCAATTGCATTTGTCAAATGACAGTTTGGCACTGAAATTAAATTGTTAGCATGATAGCCAAGGCTAAATTCATTTTTTCCCTCCAAAACTGTAAATACAGCATTTTGGTAAAGATGATACCTAGAGAGTAAACCCTGAAAGAGGGCATTTGAGGAAGAAAGTTGTTTTTGAAGCAGCATGTTCCCAAGTGATTTTAAGCTTTAAGGTTAAAACCAGAATTTGAACTGAGACTGGAATGGAGACTGTACAGGTAACCAGTGCAAATCAGTCATACCAGAGCAGCATTCTCCCAACAGCCAATTCCAACCATTAACCTGGCAATAGTGCTTTATATTAGCTGAGGTTTCCAGATGTTTTTTTGAGAGCCGCTTTACAGAGAGACTGCTACAACAAGTAGTGAAGTCTGTAGGATTACTGAGGCACAGTTGATCATGGTGATCATCCCAATAAAATACTGTTATCAATGCCATTGAAAGTGCAAAGTAAAAGTATTTTTAAAAGAGGGGGGACATTTGTCTACTCTTTCACAGAAGCAGAAGGACACAGGAAGCTGCCATATTAGATCAGATAATTGGTTCCTCCAGTCCAGTGACTGACAGTGTCTCTCTGGGGTTTCAATCAGGATTCTTCTCTAGCCCCACTTTGAGATGCCAGAAATGGAACGAGCTATTGTCTTAATGCACAGCAGGAGCTCTGCCAGGGCTACTGAGCCATGGTCTTCATACAACATTTATAACTGTATGAGGAATCCCTGCCTTTGGTCCTCTTCCTCCAGAATTAAACAGTTGCATATCTTTTCCCCTTTCCTGGTGAAGATTTTTCTACTTTTTTGGTAATTTCCTCCTCTCCCCCCCCCACTACCTTTCCTGCCTTTATGATATCAGATTTAGAGACAGGATGACTAAACAGCAGGTAATATTCTAAATGTTAACTCCTCCTCCCTCCAACAAAGAAGTGACCTTGGATAACCAGCCCTTTTCAGCGTTTGCTATTCAAGCGTCAAGATCCTTTGTTCTGGATAGTTTGTCACAAGCTCAAGCAACTTCCGCGATCCCCATGGTGCCATGGCACTCAAACACACTGCTACCAAAGGAGAAGAAAAAGGAAGATCTTTGTTCCAATCCTTTAAAAAAAAATGCCAATTTAGCAATGGAGGAAGCAACCTGTTCTACAAGCCAGCAGGTGTATTTTTAGCAACCTGAGGGCTTTGTGTCATATCCCCAAATCTAAGGAATTGTTTCCTTCAAGCAGCACATAGGTGACTTAACACATCCTCTTTTTAATCTGTTCAGTTCCACACAATCTTCCAAAACTTTATCCAGAGCTTTGAAAAATGTCTTTTTAACGATTACAACTCTTTGAATCCTGGGTTGCTGAGGCATTCTGGGAATTGTGGTCCATAAAAATAACATTCCTGTGCCCTCCCTCAGGTCAAGATGCCGTTTTCTTTTGTGCGGCTTCCATAATGCTGTTACAAGTAAGTAAGAGTGAGGAATCAAAAGACAAGAAAAGCTTGGCAGATAAAATCCACATAAATTACTTGGCCTCAAGTATGTTTACTAGATTGTACACTATCCATGTACACTATCCACATACACTTATTTAGCATACACTAAAAGCTTGGAAAAGAAAAGAAAATATCTCTGCCATTTTAAAAAAAGTCTTTCTGTTTAGTTATCCATAGCTAGTTGTTAGTCACCATGGAGGGCTAAGTGAGCCGTGTGCAAGTCTTTCCCACCCCTAATGAGTTGAACTGATGGAAGAAGCTGCTGTTTAGTGTCTGTAGTTTCAGCTACTTAATGCAACTCCCTACACCCTTCTTTTTTTATGACACAGCCCTCAGTACTTCTAGCTAGAATAGCCAATGGTGAGGAATGTAGGGAATGGAAATCAACAATATCTGGAGGACTACACGGTTCCCACCTCTGGGGCCCATTCATACTACAGATGGTATTGCTATGATTCCACTTTAACTGCCACGGCAACATCCTGTGGAATCCTGGTATTGGTAGTTAGAGGTACTTAGAATTCTGAGCTAGGGAGTTCCTCTGATGCCTCTGACCAAATTGCCTGTCCCAGGATTCCCTAGGATATTGCAGCCATGGCAGTTGAAGTAGAATCATAGCACTATAACTACATAATATTAAAGGGCCTCAGCTTTAGAACAAGGACTATGAGGCTTAAGGATCTAGGCAGTGGTTCCATGGGTTGGCTCAGAGCTTAAATTGTGGGCTTTGCTTTTCATCAAGTATGAAGGTTGGAACGGAAGAAGAATAGAGAAGGAAGTGGGAGGAAGGGATGGAGAATGTTCTGCAGGTGATGGGCCCCGATAATATTGTGGATACTGGTCAGCACATTTGGGCTTGTGTGTGTGTTTATGTGTCTTCAAGTTGCTTGTTGACTTATGGCAATTCCATGTATTTCATAAGCAAAGAATACTTATAGGTAGTTTGTCAGTTCCTTCCTGTGAAATATAGTCTACAGCATCTGTATTTATTGGTGGTTTCCCATCCAAGTACTAACCAGGGATGACCCTGCTTAATTTCTAATATCAGACAGAATCTGGTGCCTTGAGGGTACTGGATATTTAATCCTGGGCTGAGGAATCAGGCAACCCTCCAAAGATTGTTGGAGAGCAAAGCCCAGAAACTCCTAGCACCAGCATAGTCACTGATGAAGAATGCTAAGAGATGTATTTCAAGAACACTTGGAAGGCTGCATGCTTTTTGCCTTTGACCAGAGAATGGCAAGATTTATACATTGCTCAACCATAATGTAGCACCTTAAACTCTGACGTACTATGAGTACTGTGGTGGCTTGCCACAGCACCAGCGCTATCATTAGATGGAACGAGACAGCTCATCCATTCTGCTCTGCAGAGGACAGAGTGGCTAAGTGGTTGGTATGGTGCTTGTCCTGGCCCTACTGACATAGACTGCTGCCTTCAGGCGTGGTGGAAGGTGCTGTCACCTTGTCAGTTGTGGCAAAAAGGGAGGCTGACACATTGCTGGACTTCCCCAGACTTCACCAGTGCAGTGGATGTAGTAGTGTTGCCACCAACCCCGCCTTTGGAGACCCAGTCTCCCTTTCCTTCCCTGGGTTCTGGAGAACGTAAGGGCTCAACACTTTTCTCCCTCTCCTTTGTGTTTTCTGGGAGAAAGAAAAAAAGATATTTTACAAGTTCCTAGTAGACCTTGTCATGGAGATGTGTGACCAAAGCTTCTCACTCTCCCTTAAGGAACAAAGCAGGCTTGTTATAAGCGCAGCTCTCTAATAGTAATTTAAAAATACAAAAAAAGTGTATTAAGAATTAATAGAAGATACATCAAGCAACTTAGAACATTGGCTGTCTGTGTACCTTCCCTCTGGTAGCAAGAGGAAGAAAAGAGAGATTATTCTCCAACTCCAGGTTGCCTTCCCCAGCCCTCCAATCTCTTTTAAAAGAACTGAAATCCTAACATGTGTGACTACGCAGTCCATGATTTCCTTATAATCCTTTCCTTGCACTAACATGGAATAGTTATCTGCAAGCTTCCACCACATGGCCTTTCTTCCTTGTTCATCCCAGAAGCCTTCAGTCCTCCTTCTTTTCAGCTCCCATTAGCTAAAGGGCCAATTCAGTCTTTCCACCATGATCAAAGCTCAGATTCCCAGAGTTAATTCTTTCTATAGCATTAGTGTTGAAGAATGATTCAGCTATCACTCCATTTTGATTTTGAGGATGGGGGAGGTATCATGGTTTTTGCCTCAGGCAGTGGAATACCTTGAGTTGCCCAAGAGGGAGATCCTGGCCCGCTCACATTCTGAGTTCCTTGCAGGAGAGGCAGGATGATGCCGATGATAATTATAGCGATAGCAGCAGCTATATCACTATGTACTACAGCAATGATCTTCAAATTTCTGGTGGTTTGCTCTTCCAAATTCTCCTCCTTTACAGATCTTCACCCTAATTCAAACCTTCCTCTGCCAGCAAAGGTCCTTGGTGAAATCTGTACCTGCTTCACACTTTGAAAGAGCCTTGGGCTGCAATGGAATAGTTATGTTGGCGGATTAAATAAAATATCTGGTACGCAAAGCAAAAGGTGTCGAGATCTATGGCTCTGCCTTTCCACACTGTATTTCCATTTGTTGCTCATGACTTAACACAAGGTAAACATAGTTGCATCCCAGCATTTCATTTGGTGCTATTAAACGTTGTAGAGCCTGAAGCTGCACAGGATTCAAACACAAACTGCAAATGTACAAATGTTAGCACTGTCAGTCTCTAGGGAATCTGTACAGACTTAACTACTGCAGTTTAATGTGGGAGACTTTCACAACTGAGTGTGACTTAGCTCAACAGAGGACCCTTGAGCCTTCTTCAGGATCATCAGACACGAAGAGAGTCAAAGGCAGGACTGATTCCAGATTTGTCAGAGGAAGGAATGGGCAAAACCACCTCTAAATATTCCTTGCCTAAGAAAGCCCTATGACCTTATTACCTTAATTAATTAAGTACTTAATTAATATATTATAATACTATAAAATTAAAGAGAGAATCAAAATGGACAGAAAGAAGAGAACCGTAATAAATAATGAGAGAAGTGAGATGAGACAATGGGAAGGAAGTGTGGAATGGTGAAGAATACATAACATAGGTATTATACATAGGTAATACACATGAATAGTATGGGTGTGAAAGAGTGAGAAGATGTTGGGTAGTAAGAAGATGTTGGAAGAGGATATGAGTGTGAATTGAAATATAGAATAAGGTATAAAAGGTATATGGTATATGTCTGTGTATGTGTATGTATGTGTATCAAAGGGTTTGAAAGTTTCGGGGGGGAGAGAATATATATAAAGGTATGTATTGTACTGTATTGTATTGCATGGGAAGGAGTGACATTTGGGATGGATGGGGGTATGCTGGAATTTTTGCTCCTTTTAAATTTATTGTTTTAACAGAAATTTGAATAAAGATTAATATTAAAAAAAAGAAAAGAAAGCCCTATGAAACTCATAGGGTCCCTAAATTGACAGGCAACTTGAAGGTACATACGCACGCAGTCTTCATAGTAAAGTGCCCCCTTGTGGTCTCTGGGGGCATTTCAAGACTTTTTTCCTGCCTGAGGCAAGGGACAAGATGGGATCTCCCTTCACTCCATGTAGAGAAACTGGACTGGCAGTTGATTCTTGCTTCAGCACTGCCAGTGGAATGGCCTCCTCCATCACCCTTGAGTGTAGTAGGCTAGTTGCGGGGGTGTAGGGCAGCCTATGTGTCCTCCGACAGAAGGGAATGGCACAGGATTCCAGAGGAATGGGTTGAGGGGGTCATCTTGCCACCGGATGCAGTTCTCTGTCTCCCTGTCTCTAGCCATTTCTGCACTACACTGTTATAGTGTGATTATCCCACTTTCAACATCCTGTGGAGGGGACCTTTAGAATTCTCAGCCAGAGAGCTCTCTGGCCTCAGGAAACTACAAACCCCAGAATTCCACAGGAGGTTGGATGTGGAATAATAGCAATATAACAAATGTAATACAGAAATAGCCTCTGTCTCTCTCTAATAGTTGGGTACCCCCTGATGGCCCCTCTTCAGTATCTGTATCTGTAGGGGGTGGCAGTTTCAGAAAACTTACTGACAGTGGTGAACAGGAGCACCAAGATCTGTACTCCACACCTGACTGGCTCTGAGCCATGGTCTATGTTACCAACAACACTCAGTATTAGGGGTCATTCACACTACAGAATTACAGAACTATAGTTCCACATTGACTGTCATGCCTCTGTCTTATGCAGTCTTGGAAGTGGCAGTTAAAGGGGGGCCCTTAGAATTTTTTGCCAGAGAGTGTCTCTGGGCAAACTACCAATCCCAGGATTCCATGCAATGCTGTTGTCATGGAAGTTAAATGAGAATCATAGCACTGTAATGGTGCAGTGTGAAAGGACCCTTGATGTTGCTCCAGGAAAATTTAAATTGGTATGTGCCATAGAGCTACCCACTGCCCCTGCTAGGTAAGCCTAAACCCAAAAGTGGGCCCAAGCTCAGAGCAGGCATCAGTGTCTGTCTGGGGTGGCCTGGCAAATGTCCCCAAAATGCGCGAGGCAGGCACCAGGCAGAGGGCACCTTACTTTGAGACAACACAAGATCAAAAACAGGCTCCATTATTTGCTCACTGGTACAATTCTAGGCACATTCCTCAGGCAAGCACTATTCACTTTTATACTTAAGCTGCATGCTCATTAAGCAACATTAACATTATGCTAAGTGCAATTGTGGTAATGATGCCCAAGGTGCTGCTCAGAAAATAGAAGCAGACAATGAAAATGTCACATCCAAGATACATCTTGTCAGCATTTGTTCCAAGCAACAGATTGTTGAAATTGTTGGAGGATACAGTGAATGTTTTCTGTAATGTCTCCCTGTACCCAGTCACTAACCCATGCCAGCTCTTGTAATGCTAACTTCAACATCTTGAGGTCATTATGCATTTAATGCAGCCCCCAAATTCATTTATTTACAGTTTTGTATTTGTACTGGGAGTTGGATCTCTTTCTTCTGGTAGACAAATGAAGAAACAGTAGCAATATTTATGGAGAAGAGACTCATTAATGGAAATGGGCTAACAGCTATTAATTAATATGGGCTATTAATTAACTGCTGCTCCCCTGCCTCCTGTGTCCCAATGGTATACCTTTTGATTATATCAGCAGATACTGCAGAAGGTTATAGACAAAATTTAGGTTGCACAGAAGAATAAACGCCTCTTTCCCTTCCTTTCTGCTTCTGACATATGGTGGGTACTGAAGGGTCTCTTAACAGGGAATATGGTGCTATTGTAATGAATTTATTTTGTGCTTGCTGTGGAACTGCGATGCCTTGATGAGGGGTGGTAATCATGAAGCCCTCCCCCATGTTGTTGAATTCCAGCTTCAACTCGAGTTATTCCTTCCCCCTGCCTATGCAGGTTAAAGCACTCTAACAACATCCACAAGGCTGCAGGATCCCCAGCCCTGGCATTGGCTACAAAGCCTTAAGAGGACACTGATGTCCTGAGGCGCAGACCAAAACAGGAGGGCCTCTGCTGATCTTGAGAGGTCCTCAGCCCTGTTTCCCTCTCGGCTATTGTTGCCCCTTCCAAGTATGGAGAGCAGTAAACAAGATACCCTAAAGTCACCATCTGATCTTGGAGGCTAAGTAGGGTCAGCCCTGATTACTACTTGGATGGGAGTAGTATTCTATATTTCTATATTTCAGAGAAAGGAACTGAATGTTCCTTGCTTAAGAAAACCCTGTGAAAAATTCATGAGGTTGCCATAAGTTGACAGGTGACATGAAGGCACACAACACACACAAACAAGAACATGAAGCAGCAGCAGTGGCAGTCTTTCTGTCTGGTCAGTGCAATGTGGATTGGGCTCTGAAGGAGAGAAGAAATTAGCTGAATAGCCTGCACTGAGAGGGCAAGGAGATGGGCTCACTGCGGCCATTCTCCCTAGGGCTGCCCTGGAGCCCTGCAGCTGAGACCAGCTAGGCCCTAATTCTGAGAAAGAATTCTAAGAAATTCTAAGAAAACTCAAGTCTGAATGTTGGATGTGAGGATAAAAATGTGCAGTGCAAAATAGTTAAGACATAGCATAGCTAAGTTATTTTTTTTTGAAGGCAAAGATCACATTTTAGCTTCTAATTCTATATGGATTTAACATAATTAGGCGCCCATGTTAGAATGAGTGTGAGTCCTCGGCCAAGCTTTTTCTTGCTTTGATGTTGGGGATACAAGCGCAGAATGAGAAACCAGGGCAAGCCATGTGTTGTTTTCCTCAAAGGTTGGTCTACAGAGCAATGATTAATAGACATCCTCTAGCAAGCCCTGATAATAAGCTCTCTACTTCATGACCTTCTTGCATAAATGTGACAAGACTCCTGGAATGTGACAAATGGCTTTTTGCTGAACCACAAGATATCAACCTCTTAGGAACTGTATGTGTTGTTCCATATCTGGGCAACTGGAGGTAAAGTTAAATTCTCCCTTCCAACTAACAACACACACACACACACACACACACACACACACACACACAGATAAACTTTGTGTGTTCCCTGTGTAGGAATGCATAGTTCTTGCACTGGGAAATATCTGTGTGGTGGAGGGGAAACTGAACCTCTTAAGACTTAGAGTCTAAACCAAGGATGGGAAAATTCAGGCCCGTGAACTGAATTACATGCAGGCAAAGGCTCCCTGCCCCTTCTGTGAACTTCTTTTACTGTTGTAACCAGTTGGTAACCTGACATACAAAATTATTTGAAGCCAAGAAGCCGCTGCATGCTTTGCAGGGGAAGCTGCAAGACAGAGTCTCCTCCCTGTTTTTAAAATTAGAAATAAAACAAATCGCAAGATGCATAAAATCAACACAGCAAAAAAAGCACAGAGTACATTACTCTCCAGTATCATCCAGATTAATTACAATATTTAACCATTTTTAGGTAGATCTTTCCATCGATTACTGTGTGAAACAGGTGGGCAGTATTGTCTGCTATTACATTTAGAATAATTGATAAATGGGGCCCATCTTACACAAAATTAATTATGTGGTTGATCCTTTTCTTCCTCCTGTACACACATAGGCCCTTTTTGCACCCTACCTTATAACGTTGTCCTCCGGTGGCAATCCCGACAGTGGCTTTACTGGGAAGGGAGAGCAATGAGAGTGCTCTCCTTCGTACCAGACTGGCTCCCTGCTGAAGGAAGCTCAGTGGACACTCCTCTTCCTTCCACAGCACAACCAGACCTTTTCCCAGGCTGTGCTGGTGTAGGAAGCTCCTCCATCATGCTTCTGGCACTTCCGAAGGCTGGGTAAGTGTGGGATGGCTGCGTGACTGCAGGTCATTGATGGGGAAAACCCATCAGTGATTTAATCCGTGATCTCACTGCCTGGGGATGGGAGAAGGAGGGACTGCAACGACTTCACACAGAAATGTCATTGCAGCCTTGTTCCTTTCCTGTCCTCTTGCAGAAAGGGCCGTAGTCAGCTTCTTCATAAGGCCCAGAGACCAGAGTCTCTTTTTCCAACTAGAAAGGATAAATTCCTGCCATCTTTCTAATGGTATGTTAATCCTGACATTAGGGCAGAAAAACACAATTAGCTCTTTATTGATAATAAATTCATTGGATCCCACAAATAATGCCCAAAGATCTGTTGCTGGATCAACTTCAACCTTCTGATTAGCAATAATGCGTCTTTCTTTAAACACACCTTGCCAAAATTCACAAACCAGATAGAGTGTTAACTAGGAGTAGGCAGAATGTGGCCTTGGGGACACCTGTGGCCCCCAAAGCTGTCTTTACAGTCCTTGAGCCTTCTGGTTTCCCCAGACCTCCATTTCCTTGCCCTTCCCTGAAGTTCTTCTTCTGGGGGCCCTTACAAGCAGCAATTTATCCTTGAAACAGGTGTAGTGAGAACAAGTTGCAGTCCCCCCGCTTTTTTTAACTCCATTTTTCAGAAGTGGACACAATCAAGCCACAACATCCAGTAGTTTCCCTGAAGCAGCTTCAAAGAAATAATTCATTGGATCAGGAGCACCATGCCTCCTGCCTTTGAAAATGTGTAAAATACTCACATTGATTGGGCTTCAGTGAATGTTTCTGGAACCCCTCCAGATATTATTCAAAATAAAGCATCAAACCAAAGTAGCACACCTTCACATCACTTGCACGATGGCAGGGGTTTTTCAGTATTCATCTGTATCTCCCAAATACAGCCAGGGCTCTGTCTGAGAATGGAACAAACCCAGATTATGGTGGAATTTCCTTTCTCAGCTGCCAAAAAAACAAACAAACACATGGGTGTTTTGATTTGTTTTGCTTTTGGCCAGGCTTTCCAACTTCCTTTGGTGCTTCCTTAGTACCCTTAGCAGCCACCTAAGGAATCTCCTTGGTTCTAGGGGAAGGGGGAGTGAAGAGGAAGGAAAGTGTGAACTGACTGCTTTCAAGTAAATGGGCTGAAGTTTGCAGCTTTATAATAAACTCAGTTTTCCTCTGCGCACAGAGGATGAGAGAAAGAGAGGGTGGCTCACATCTGCTGTAGCATTCGCCCCCTCTGGGGTTTAAGCAGGGAGAAACAGAAGCATAATCAGTGGGGCTGAAGGAGGACGCTGTGACCTTTTTGCAATCTCCATTCATGCCTGATGTCTTAGGGAAGAGGATTTGGCTCAGGGCATGGAAAAGGGAGGGAGGAAAGGTATGCCTGCCACACCTCCTGCAAGAAGACCGCTGCTGTCAGCACCAGAGTCAGTCTGCCAGGACCAGAGCTCCCACAAGGATGTTCCTGCTATGCAGTTACAACGAAGCTTTGCCAAGAAAAGGAGCAAGCCAGACTATCAAGAAGGATTTATAACAGTTACAAAGTCACAAAAACATAGCAACAATAACACTTTGTTGTTGTGGTGGTGGTGGTGGTTGTGGTTGTTCTGTGCCTTCAAGTAATTTCCAACTTATGGCAAACCCTAAGTTCAATCACAGGATTTTCTAGGGCTAAGAGTGTGTGACGCACCTAAGGTCACCCAGTGGGTTTCCATGGCCGATTGGGGAATTGAACCCTGGTCTCCAGAGTTGTAGTCCAATGCCCGAACCATTGCACCACACTGGCTCCCTCAACAATAAAACTACAGCCAGTAAATTACCGGAAGTAAATTCTGCAGGAGAACGGGCTACAACGGAATGTGGAGGTGGTGTGGGAGAACCATTCCCCAACACTGAACCATGGCTGGCCCCAGCCCACGAGACAGCATGTGCTGATTACTTCTTGTAGATTCAACAATACCTGTATGATGTGGCATCAGTGTTCCCACTGGTCCGCCATCTAGAACTCTTCTTGTGGAACTGATTGCTTGCCATAAAGGCTTATGGATTGCTGGGGCCATTGCAGTGAGTGGTCATGCTGGACCAGATTCAGTGTCCTTCATAATCCAACATCCTTTTTTGATAACAATGGCCAGCCAAATACATCTGGGAGCAAAACAGGCTGGGCATTTGCCTCTCTTTGTTGTTTGTTCATGGCGTTTGGAAGAATAACTGCTTCTAATATCCTAAAGCCAACATCCCATCTGATGCTGCAAGCTAAGCAGAGTCAACGGCCAAATGAGAGGGCCAAACACACACACACACACTTCTTTCTTTTGCTGTTGTGGCTGATAGTCATTTAACACATATAAACAGGGTCAGGTTTCCCTAGAATATATGTAGTCTTTTGAAGCTATCTAAAAAACTGTGACCATCTCCACCATCAAATGGCAAGGAGTACCATATATAAATGATGTTTGTATAGAGAGATTCTTCCACTCTGCCTGCCCTGTATCTGCAGCCCCTCAGCCTCACCAGTTGGCCTTTGGAAGGAAAATGCCTCTCCACTTACTTTGTACCATTTGTAGCTGGATGAATTTCTAACATCTCCCTCTTGGGAGATGGGGGACGCATGGCTGGATAGCAGTACATGTGAAAGGGATCTAAGAGTGAAAGGGATCTTGGCACTACCAATGGTCTATCCTCTCCCTGCAAAATACAAACAAACAATACCCTCAGAGGACTGCAGTGTTTTCTGTTCTGATCTATCATTAGGAAGATCAACTTCTGTTTTATAATCATTGACCTCTAGTGCAGTGGTTCTCAACCTGTGGGTCCCCAGATGTTTGTGGACTTCAGCTCCCAGAAGCCCCAGCCACTATGGTCAATGCTCAGGGCTTCTGGGAGCTGAAGTCCAAAAACATCTGGGGACCCACAGGTTGAGAACCACTGCTCTAGTGGCTTCCATATCACTGGAGTGGTAAACTTTACAAGAGCGACCCAGGATACTGAACTTAAGGGCGGGAGGAGATAAAAGATTCAGTCCCTTGGAGATCTTCTTTAAAATTCCTTTAAATTCTGGAGCAGATTCAGTATCTCACTGATATGGAACCCACCAGATGCCACAGTCTGTAAGTATATGCCAGTGTTATACTCACATATATTTATTTGATTCTATTGAGTTTGAGTCCAAAGACAAGAACCAAGCTGGCTCACAGTATTCTATAACAATAAAAAAGAATGTGTACGTGTCTGTCCATCTGTCTTTAACATTCAGACTTTGTGCTGCAGTCCTCAAAATTTGGCATATTTTTGCTTGAATTCCACGTTTTAAACTCTGAGTGTGTTTTCTTTTTTTTTTTTAAAAAAACTCATCAGAAATTTGTAATAAATGGCACATAATTTCACAGAGGCAGAGAAACATTTTTCAATTGATTTCTTTGCCTTCTAGAAACCCTGTTGCTACCGTGTGTGCAATACCCCTTCCATCCTATCATACTTCTGTACACATGGCAAAGAGAATGACCAAGGAGACAGTGGGGACAGTGTTCAGTTAGGATGGTAAAATGCTATCACAACAAAAATGCAGAACTATGCAATACCTATTTTGCTTCAGCTTTTCCCAAAAAGAAAACTGTGTGTTTCCATACAGCGGCAGCAGAGATTTTGGCAAGGAGTCTGGATTATAAATCAAGATTGATGGGAAATTGGTCAGGAATATAGTGTAAAAGAGTTCAGATCTACAGGTCCAGATGGACTGAATCCCAAAATACTAAAGGAATTTGCTGATGTACTCTATGAACCGCTTGCCAACATTTTTGCGAAATCTTGGGAAACAGGCAAGCTGCCAAAGGATTAGAGAAAGGCAAACATTGCCCCTCTCATTAAAAAAAAAAAAAGGCAAAAAAGAAGATCCAGGAAGCTACAGACCAGTCAGCTTAACCTCAATACCAGGAAAAATATTAGAACAGATTAGACTGGAATCCGTCTGCAAGTATCTTGATGACAGTGCAGTGAGTAGTAGGAACCAGCATGGGTTTATCAAGAACAAATCCTGCCAAACTAATCTCATATCTTTTTTCAATCAGGTTACTGGTTTAGTAGATAGTGGGAATGTTGTGGATGTCATTTATCTGGATTTCAACAAACAATTTGATAAGGTCTTCCATAATATTTTGATTAGCAGTTAAATGTGAAACAGGTGGGAACACTGTCAGATGGACCTACAATCACTTGGAAAACTTTACTGAAAAAGTCACCATCAATGGCCGTACTTCAAAATGGAAGGAGGCCTTGAGTGGAGTGCCTGCGGGTTCTATCTTAGGGTCATTACTCTTCAACATTTTTATCAGTGACTTAGATGACAGGGTGACACAAAACTGGGAGAGGTGGAAGATAAGAAAATAATTCAGAAAGACCTAGCTAAACTAGAAAATTGTGCAGAAATTAATAAAATGAAATTCATTAGAGACAAATGGAAAACCCAAATGCACAGGTGTGGGATGGAGGAGACATGGCACAGCAGTACAACATGTGAAAAGGACCTTGGGATTATTGTTGATCATAAATTGAACATGAGCCAGCAGTGTGATGCTGTAACAAAGAAGGCAAATGCTGGTTTAGCCTGCATTAATAAGAGCATAGTTTCTAAACTGAGGGAAGTAACAGTTCCACTATATTCAGTGCTGGTCAGGCCTAATCTGGAGTACTGTGTTCAGTTCTGGGTGCCTCATTTTAAGAACAATATAGATAAGTTGGAGCAGGTCCAGAGAAAGGCAATGAGGATGATAAGAGAACAAAACACACGAGAAAAGGTTGAAGGAGCTGGGCATGCTCAGTTTAGTGAAGAGAAGACTGAGGGGTGACATGATAGCATTTGTTAAATATTTCAAGGACTGTCATAGAGAAGGAGTCAGGCCTGTTCTCTGCTGCTCCAGAGGGTAGGACCAGGTCTAATGGTTTGAAGTTACAAGAGAATAGATTTTGATTGACCATTAGAAGGAACTTTTTGACAGTAAGAGCAGTTTGGCAATGAAACCACTTGCCTAGAGAGGTGGTAGTATGGGACGCATGGCTGGATAGCAGTATGTGTGAAAGGGATCTAGGAGGCTTGGTAGATCACAAGCTGAACATGAGTCAGCAGTGTGATGCGGCAGCCAAGAAAGCCAGTGCAATTCTTGGTTGCATCAATAGGAGTATGGTGTCTAGATCGAAGGAGGTAATGGTATCTCTCTATTCTGCATTGGTTAGACCTCATTTGGAATACTATGTCCAGTTCTGGGCACCTCAATTCAAGAAGGATATCGACAAGCTGGAACATGTCCAGAGGAGGGCGACCCAAATGGTGAGAGGCCTGGAAGCCATGCCCTATGAGGATAGACTTAGAGAGCTGGGTATGTTAAGTCTGCAGAAGAGAAGGTTAAGAGGGGATATGATAGCCATGTTTAAATATTTGAAGGGATGCCATGTTGAGGCGGGAGCGGGCTTGTTTTCTGCTGCTCCAGAGGCCGGGACAAGGAGCAATGGATTCAAGCTGCAGGAAAGGAGATTCCACCTGAACCTCAGGAAGAACTTCTGACAGTCAGAGCTGTCTGGCAGTGGAATATGCTGCCTTGGAGTGTGGTAGAGTCTCCTTCCTTGGAGGTTTTTAAGCAGAGGCTGGATTGATGACCTCTGGGGTCTCTTCCAACTCTATGATTCTCTGATTCTCTGGATATCTTCAAAAAGACAAGCTACCTGCTGGATATGGTTTAGCTGGAGATGTTGCATTAAACAGAGGATTGGACTTGATGGCCTATGAAGCCCCTTCCAACTCTATGATTCTGTAACTCTATGACTCTGATTATGAGGTAACTCCTATATATTTGAAGCACTAACTCATAAACTATTATGAGTTTTCCATTTGTTAAGTTGTAATATGAAAACTTTCCTGGCTAGTGGTAAGGGTTTGTGGAAGTTGTACTCCAAAATGTTTGGGCAGCCCAAAGTCCCCACTCTTGTTCTAATGATGCCAGGATGGCATACATTTTTTTCCTTAGAGCAATCCTGTGGGGTAGGCGAGGCTAAGCACTTGCAGCTGGCCAAAGATTACCCACTCAACTTCACAGTATGAGTGGGGATTGGAATCCAAGCCTCTCCCCAAACCTGACTGTGCTACACCGGTTCTAATGTTTTATCACGTGTCCTCAGTGTTTTATTTAGTTGTTCCCTTTCACTTCCATTATTTGTATGTATTAATCTCTTGGAACAATTCTCACAAAGATTGAGCCACCCAAATATGATTCACTTATTGAGGCAGCTAATTCTTACAAAAGAATTTTCCTGATTTCTTTTTGTTTTTACCATTAAAGCCTTATTGCACTCAGCAGCACAGCTATGAGCTGTCACTCTGGCTTGCTGAGAGTGTTTCGTACTAAGCAGGATCTGTGGTGATAAAATAAAAACCATATTGGAGCAGAAATAATGCATCAGGGGTACCAGATGTATGCTGTGACTCATTTCATCTGGGCAATTTACAAGGTATTTTTAATTATTGATAATAATAATAATAATTCTGAATGTACCTAGAGAAACATTTGCTGATTATTTTGTAAAATATAATGAAATCTTAGTAATATGGTGGCTTTGATCTGGAGACTTATGTTAAATCTTTGCTGAAAACTGGGAAGGTTGTGTGTTTATTTCTCAGTGACTGCTTCTTTTCATTCTCCCCCAGGGAGAGGCTGCGGCACTAGAAATCTGAGGTCATATAACCCCATTGAATCAGGAGCAGATATTCAGGCTGGGCCAGATGAAAACTAAATCAAAAAACATTGGCAAGGACAAGAGGTAAACATCTAAGGCAGCATCCTAATCTTGCTCAGTCTTTTTGACAAAATAATTTTGTTGTCCATGGCCAGCCTAGCTTGTCAACCAGAATTCTTGTCTTATGATCCCATCAAGATATTAAAATGCTTTATACTGAGTCATCAGCCATAAACCCAAACAAGAGGGAACAAGGCATAAGTTACATTTATATTCTGCCCTTCCTCCAATGGGCTCAAGGCAATGCATGTGGCTGTCCTATTCTCTACAGTACTTTATTCTCATAACAACAACTTGTGAGGTAGGCCACACTGAGAGTGTGTGAGTAACCACCCAGTGAATTTCATACCTTGTTAGGAACTTTTAGCTAGATCTTCAACAGTTGTGACAATAGTGTTTGGACATGCAATGTGACCATCTATATTTATTTTTGCTTGTCAGTTGATTTACTTAGGTTCCAGAGGTGAGTCTTGCTTTTCTTACACTGAGTCAGAATGTTAGAGCATCATCTAAGCCGGGGTAGGGAATGTGTACCCCTCCAGATGATACTGAATTGTAGGTCCCAGCATTCTTACCATTGGCTACATGTCTGGGGTTACTGGGACTTGCAGTCTAACAACATTTGAAGGGCTTCATGATTGCTATCCCTGTTGTTGTTTACTTTCAAATCAACTTTGATGTAGGGCAACCCTAGGAATAAGAGACTTCCAAAGTTTCTGGTCATCACCTTTCCCTGCTCTTGCAAGCTCAGAGCCATGACTTTCTTGATTTGAATCAGTCCACCTGTACTGCAGTCTCTCTCTTTTCCAACTGCCTTCCACTTTTCCCAGCATTATTGTCTTTTCCAGTGAGTCACAATATGTCCAACGTACGATAGCCTCAGTTCAGTCATCTTTGCTTCTAGCGAGACTTCAGCCTTGGTTTGCTCTAAGGCCCTTTCTGCACCTTATCTTCTTCTGGTGCTGGGGTGCGGGGATCGTGTGAGCAGCCTCTGGCAATAGGCTCTCACGTCCAGGGCCCTTCGGCTCCGCACAAGCTGCCTCTTCCTTCTGCAGTGCAGCCTTGGACCTTCCCAGACTGTGCTGGGGCAGGAAGTGCAACCGGCGTGGCTCCAGAGGCTCCGCACACCAGGTAAGCGTGTGCAGGGCCCAGGAGCAATGCTCGATCACACACCATTTTCAGCTTCTAGCCGAAAATGAAAAGGTGCACGATCGATGCCTGCTGGCCCCTGGAGCGTCGCATGATTGTGAGTGCATTGTGCAGATCGCTCTTCACAGTCGCGCAACGCTCCAGGCACCCTTTCACATGGAAAATGCTGTGCAAAAAGGGCCTAAGACCCATTTGTCTTTTTAGGTGTCCATGGTAGCCATAGACCTCTCCTCCAGCATCATATTTCAAGTGAGTTGATTCTCTTCCTGTCAGCTTTCTTCACTGTCCAGCTTTCTTAACTAGATACAGAAATTGGAAATACAATGGCCCAGATTGTTCTTACTTTGGTATTTAATGATATGTTTTTAGGTCTGAGGATCTTGTCTAGTTCCTTCATGGTTGCCCTTCCAAGCCTTAGGCCATTTCCACCCTACACTGTTGTAGTGCTATTATTCTACTTTCAACCTCCTGTGGCATTCTGGGGTTTGTAGTTTCCTGAGGCCCAAGAGCTCTCTGGATGAGAATTCTAAAGCCCCCCCCCCAAACTGCAAACCCCAGGATTCCACAGGATGTTGAAAGTGGAATAACAGCACTGTAACAATGCAGGGTGGAAATGGCCTTAGCTTTCTTCTAATTTCTTGACTGCAATCTCCATTTGGGATAATGATGACCCAAAGTATAGGAAATCTGTAACTGTTGCAATGTCTTTGATACCCATATGTAAATAATCTCTGGTATTTTATATGTCTTCTTAATATTCAGCTATAACCCTGCTTATGTACTTCCCTGACTTTCATCAGTAGTTGTTCCAACTCTTTACTGTTATCTCTTGTACCCATAATCTGGGAGCCAGCGTGGTATAGTGGCCAACATTGGACTATGATTCTGGAGATAAGGGCTGGGCCAGTCACACTCTCTCAACCCCAGAGGAAGGCAAAGACAAACCTCCTCTGAACTAACTCTGCCAAGAAAACCTATCACAGGGTAGGGCTGCATAAGTCAGAAATGACTTGAAGAAACAGAACAACAACAAATATCCATGATTTAGTCTAATATCACTAATAGATGATGAGGTAACTGTGCAAACCTATTAATTTCTTAAAGGAGCAGCAACATTTTTATAAAGGAATAAATAAATAGCTATTACATTCTGAAAAGGACAATGACAACAAAAGCTTGCCATTTAATCTTCAATATATTCTGGAGGAAACCCTTTTGAGTTTACTTCTCTACAAACCTGGAATGCTTTGCCCTAGGCAGAAGCAAACATTCTCACATCAGGACTGCTAAAACAAAATTCAAAGGAACCTCTAAAGCTAATTTAAAATAAGCTTTGGAATGACATGCATCTCTAGCTGAAGAGAACCTTCATCAATTAAGTAAAGAAGCAATGCAAACCTTTCAAGAGAATGAGTGCAATTAGTTATGATGCATATTTCATACAATAAAGGTACTGACCAGTCTTATCAGATGTTATTATAATTCCTGGTGTGCTTTAATAGTGACTGTAAGTTAATATGTTGTAGTCTCAATGTTCTGTCACAATATCTAAATCTGAAGAATTTTATCCTTTTTCTGCTTTAAGAACTCTATAATTTTCTTGCATTTAGTGTTAGGGAAAATGTTCACGTAGAATGTTAATATAGAAACATTATGGCTAATTTTGTTGGATGAAAGGAGTTAAGAAAAGAGCTTGGGACATTATTTTAAAAGTAACTTTACTTTCTCATTATTCAAAAGGAATTAACTAGCATTACTTTTCATTGCTTAAAAATACATACAGTATTTCAGGATTCTATAAGTGGAAGCTGTCCTGTGATACAGAACACCCCTAGATGGTAAAACCACACACCGCTTAACTGTAGAAGTCTCTGAAAACATTATGGTTACACCACAAAAGGAAAGGAGCTATTTCTTGTAGCAATACTTCCAGTCTAAAATAGTTCTGTTTTTATTGTCGCAATTTGCTTATTTTAACAAGATACACCCAAGCTCCTGATGAGGATATAGAAATCAGGGGGAGAGGGACACATTATGCAGGTATTCCATATAACTCAATTTTATCAGCTTCTGGAAAAATTCTGGTCTTTGCTCTAAGCTGTGTCTGCAATCTCCAAGGCTCTTGATTGGTAGAAGAGCCTGTAAGCATGCAGATATCCATATGTATAGCTTCCATTTATGCTGATGCTAAATGGGTAGTTGCCAGGGTTTTATATGCCTCTGGGCCTCCCAGGTTAACTGCTTATCTGAACGTCTAATTGAGCATTTGCAAAATGCTGAGTGGAGCCAGATAATCCTGTGAAATACCTGTGTATGTGGCTATTGTGAACGTGCAAGCAGGAAGAACATTAAAGGCCTTTTGTAACCTGGGGGAGAGAGAAATTTGGATGAGTATATGCATTGACTTTTGTATAGATGAAGATTGTGGAACCATAAACAGTGCCACCCACACACGACAGTTGTAATGGCAGTCCTGGGCTTCTGGTGCGGTTTCTGTTCCCACCCCTTTTGTCACAGCGTAAATTGCAGTGACAGAGCAAAAGATGTCATAAATCCAAGAAGCCATTTTAATGTGGCAATAATTTCCCCTGCTATGTGCTCTGTGTTCCATCAATGCTTCCAATGAATAACACATTAATTCTTATTCAAAAATAATAGTATATAGAGATGCGTCAAATGAATGACAGTAGGAGAGAAAGCATCACATCTTTTCTTTCGAGATGTGCTTTTAAAAGGGGGGCCTGGACTGCCCCATGAGCTATCCTTCTGCCTAGGATGAGTTGGGGGTGAGCTGGAGGGCTAGGAAGCATCCATGAAGGAGGGGCTTTAGCAGTTCTTGTGTGCACCCTCCCATGCCATTGCCTGCTCTGCTTGTAAACCAACCCTCCCACACACACTTTTGAGTCATACTAGTATGAAGGACACAGAATGGCCACTGAAATATGAACGAAGGGCATAGGAAGGCACTGAATTTTGGAAAGGAGCACACTGGATTTCAGAATGGCAACTGGAATGGCCATTAAGCCCAGGACTTAATCCCTTCCTTGCAATAATCTGCCAAAGAAGAGGAAATGCTACATGCAGCCAGGAGAGGTTTCTGGCTAAAGGTAGGGCAGGCCACCTGGTGTAGGCCTGCAGATCTTTGCTTACTGGATGGGAACGGCCAAGTAACAAAGTTTCATGTAAAAGGGAAGCACTGGTTTGGCTGCCTGAAGCAAAGGACAAGATGGCTCCCCTTCTCTCCATACTACACTCAGAAGCTGACTAGACTGCCCAGTGAAGACTGGCAATAAAATTGCATTCTTCAGCACAACTAAGAGCAACAGTGGGCCTGTTTAGAGGAAATAAGATAAGCCATGTGGCACTCAACAGTTCCGTCCTTCAGCACAGAAAGAATTCCAGGCGGCTCAGAAAGAACAGCCAAGGGACTGCTGTTGTTGTGCCCGCTTCCTAGCGTGTGTTGTCTGCCTTCCTCTCCCTCATGGCAGGACTGATCCAGCCACAACCTCTGCAGGCCCGAGATTCTGCATATTGTTCAGAGTGACAGATTGGACTGGACAGATCCAATCCACAAGGCTCAGCAGTTCACTGGGAAGGAGCCCCATGCAAGCGTTATTGAAGCTGCACCAGAGGGCAGAATTGAACTTCTGCTTATGCTCCTCAGCATTCAAATGCGTTGAGGTGTTCCAACCTCACCCAGAGCCTTGAGAGTTTGATCAGTTTGAAAGAAAGGAGATAAAGGTGGGGTCTTGATCTTCCAAAAACCTAGCTAGTCATGATGACAGTAGCTGTGTTGTTTTAATCATGTGTGTGCCTCCAATAACAAATAAAGGGTGGCAGGGAGTGTCTGATGTTAACATGAAAAGGGGCACATGAGTGAGAGGCTCTCTTCTGTTGCCCCTGCCCCAACCTAATTACCAGTAACAAGTTGGCCAGGGACAAAGAACTATAGGAATTTTCCAAAGGGAGAGGTGGTGGTGTCCCACTCCGTTCACCACATCACTTCTATTGATCTTAAAACTAGAACCCTGCCCCATGTTAAAAGTGAATGAGGAAGATGTCATTCCGATGAACTTTGTTGATGTTGTTACTTTTGCTAGCCCTGAATGATTTTCAGGATTGAGATGTTTGGCTGTGCCTCCAGGGACAGCCCAAGACATCTTGCTTCCTGGGGCTAAGTGGCCCTGGAGTCATAGTATCTACAGCCAACCAAGATGTTCTGGTACTTGAGAGAGAGATTCTCACCAGCATCCCTCTTTATCTCCCTGACACTAAGGTCCTTTCCACTCAATGCACCCAACCTGCCATGGGGATGGGAGAAGGACAGGACAGGGACAACGTTTATGTATAATGTCATCCTGGTCCCGTCCTTCTCCTGCCCCAGGTGGTGTGATCACACCACAAATCATTGATGGGTTTTCCCTGTCATTGACCGGCGATCATGCTGCCCTCCTGCCATGTACTTGCATTTAGCTTGCTTGCAGAGGTCCTGGAAGTGCAATGGTTGTGCTTTCTGCCCCAGCGCAGCCTGGGATAGTACCTGGGAGCACTGTGGCAGGAAGAGGCATGGCCATTGCATTTCGTGGATCCCAGAGACAGCTGATGCAGAGAGGAGCACTCCACTGCACTCTCCTCCCAGGAGAATTGCTGCAACCATCATTAGTAGACACCACCAGGACAAAAGTAGGGTGTGGAAAGGGCCTAAAAGTATGACAAGAATAAATAAAGAACTAATAGTTTGCTGACTTTTCATAATACCTTGAAATCGCTGCAAGAGGTAGCTATTTCCTTCTGCCTAATAGTTGGGTTGGGCTGGGCTGGGCTGGGCTGGGTCAGGTTGTGTCACAACGTATCTTTCCCTTCAATTTGCAGTACTTTCCAAACAAATATGTACTAGGGCAGTACTGTTAAGAGTAGGAATATTCCCTGTTTCTCTCCTAACAACCCTTCTTCCTTTTTCATCCTTATCCTTGGGAATGGGAGGATATTGTTCATGGCAGTCTTCTTTCAAACTCATCTACTAGTGTTCGCTGCCAGCCTCTATCGTCATCTCTGAGAGCCTTATGGCAGCACAGCCATTTTATATATGCCTCCCAAGCCACCCCAAATGGTGATATAGAGAAACAGTTCGTAACCTCTGATAGGTGAGCCTAAACAGTGATCCTTTATTCACTACCTGAGGAAGATGGATAAATGGATCTGTAAATTCATCTAGCATCCTTACAGAGCTTACAGAGTAGGTATTGATTTCACTCATACCATTTCCTGGCAACTCGTTTGACTGATGGTGTCTGTGGGAGAGAAAAGAGGATTTAAGCAATTCACCAGGGTTGAATATCTGGATCAGGAGCAAAGCCTGCTCTTAATGAGAACTTGACCCTGCCTGGATTTGGGGCAGCTTCTAAAGTTTCAGTGAATGTATGGATTTTCTGCCTGTTTTGTTTTTATTTGTTTGTGGGTTTTTTTTCTCGGAGAACCATCTGGGCAAGCTGGAGATGAAAGAGAAAACATTGCAGAAAACCAGGCCTGGAGATCAATGCTAGGCTGTAGAATTTGGGGCATGCATTAACTTTCTGTAGTATGTGCACTGGTGGTCCAGAACTGGTCTCATGTTCAGCAGCCACAGTGCTTCTGACCCACAGTTTCATCTTCATGTAAGGAAGCATACTGTGTGCCACCTTAACTCTTGAGGTCTTTCAAGAAAGAAGATTTTGTCTTGCATTTAATAGACACTGACCATTTACACACTGTTTCCTACGTGGAGAGTAATCTCCACGTAGGAAGTGGTGGTGACTAACAAAATGACCCTTGGGCTGTCGTGCTCCAGCTGCAGCTGAACTGATAACACGAGAAATGGATTTTTAAAATATCTCAATCCTAGCAGTTTTGGCAGGGAAGACATATTCCCAGGACAAAGAAGCATGCCATGCAAAGGCTCACTCCTCCTAATATCAGAGCTTGGAAAAGTTACATTTTTGGTCTACAACTTCTAGAACCCCCTACGTGGTAGACTTCTTGAAACTATAGTACAAAAAAGGAAGACATTGCCAAACTTTCCCCAAAATTGTTTAGCACTGTTTTTTCTTCTATTTTTCCCCCTTCTGTTTCTCCTTCCTGAATTAGTTCATTTCCCCACTATCATATATCCTCTAAATATCTGGTTTGGTAGGCACAATCCCTGTTAGTTCTCTGCTGTCCCACTTTTTCAGTGGGATTTAGTGCTTTTCAGTGAGATTTCAGTGCTTTTAATATGTCGCAGTTTCTCTCTCTCTCTCTCTCTTTCTCCCACTTTCCCCCTTTGTAGTTGGCTTATTTCAGTTGTGGCAAACTGTTTAAATGAAAAAGTTGTTTGCACTCAACTCAGCAGGGAGAGTGGAGAGGAGGGGTAGAACCTTGGCCTTCCCAGAAGGCTCAGGCAAAAGTAAGCTGCTGCAGTCTTTCCTAGCTTGTGTGCTCTTCCATATTGATACCTTGACCACATTATGATGTTGCTTGGCCACACATGTTGTGGTTTTCATCTGTGAGAGTTTGGAGGGTATGCCATCAATTTGACCATCCCAGATTCCTTGAAAGTGTTTCAGAACCTGTCCAAGACAAATAAACAACCATTGCTTTCAGTTTTCTGATTCCTGTGTAACTTACATACTTTCCTATAATGGAAATGCAACTGTGGCTGTTTGATTTTCCTAAATGGTTCGCTGAACTGTCCCTAGCATCTGAAGTTCTCCTCTGGCTTAAGGACACCTGATGTTCACGAGCTGAGGGGCACCTGCTGATCCCCTTTCCATCTTCATGGAAGACTCTGGAAATGGCAGCACACCCAGAGGAGTAATTTGCTTCTCAGAATCCAGTGACACAGCTTGCCATGTAATTATTTTCTTCGGAAAGCTCTCTCTCTCTCTTTTTTTTTTTTTGTAGTCTCTGTGACTCACTCTGATGCATCTGATTTGCACCTGCACAGAAGAGCACTGATCTAGGAACATTGTTAGAAAGGCCTTCTGTGACCTAGCCATCCCCTTAGAAGAACTAACATACACATGCACATTTATATTTTTTGCATGTTCAGTGATGCTAAAAACTCCTCCTTTCAATACTCCTTTCACACTGCTTGCAAAATGGGTTGCTTATTTACATTGCCTTCATCGCCTGACCCTTTTTAATCTATAACCTCACCCCATAGCCATTTCTGATTAGTTTACATTGTTACTTTGCTCTGATTTTCAGTGGCATCATCCTATACATGGGCATTTTCCATTGTATTTCCCTAGGTAAAAGAATTAAGCTTTGAAAAGCTACTTTTTTACTATAGTCAGCATGGAAATTGCGGCCCCCAAAATAACTTTTCCAAGCTCTGTACAATTAATTTAAGGTGGAAAAAAAAATAAAACACACAAATCAGGGCACAGATTTAGAATATGTTTGAAGGACCTGTCCTTTCAGTGTGAATCTTTTCTAGCATCTTGGCATTATGTTGCAGAAATATTTAATGAAAAGGTATTAAGCCTGCCTCAAATCTATTTTTTTGTCTACTGTGAGCTAAGATGTACGGAGGTTGGCTGCAGTTATACAGTAATGGAGAGACAGTACTTTGTACATGCTTAATGCCATTATTATTACTCTATACATGTTAGAGTTGGCATTTCCAAAAAAAAAAAAAAAAGGCAGAACAGGTGTGGGGCCTGGCTTATTGTTCTTGTTGCTGTTGTATGCCATCAAGTTGTTTCCAACTCACAGCTACCCTAAGGTGAACCTATCACAGGGTTTTATGAGGTTGAGAGTGTGTGATGCATTCAAGGTCACCCAGGGGATTTCCGTAGCTGAGTAAAGAACTGAATCTTGGGGGCTGGGCCCCTCCCAAAACTGTAAACCCCAAGATTCCAGAAGATGTTGAAAGTGGAATAATAACGCTACAACAGTCCAGTGCGAAAATAGCCATGGTCTCCAGGGTCATGTCCAAACTACCACACCACTCTATCTCTCCTGACTTGAGCCCTGCTGAAATACAACAAGATATCAAAGTCCATGAACCCCACCAAACCTCCCTTCCCTCTTGCCTGAGAAGAGCAATGGTTTTAATATTATTAAGTCCTGTTTCTGTTTATTTATTAATTTACATCCAGAAGATGATTTCTCAGCTGCAAGCTATGAGAGCAACTCATTTATAAGAAGAGAAGTTCTATTAGACTGTGCAAATATAGGAGATTTTCAGCAGAAGGCCCTTTTCCCACGCGTTGAAGCAGCTGGCTTTTCCGTTACATTGCTGCTTAACTGCTCCCTTATTCTACCCACTACTCTGCCATGATTGAGCAACCTGAAGAAAATGGCTGCCAAGTTTATTTGTATTTGTTTATTTGTTTATTTTGCTTTTTAATTTTTTGCAAATCAGCCTCTCACGCTGGACTCTCGCAGCAATGCATGAAGGCCAGATTGGACAAGGCTCAGAGAGGAGAGTGAGAGTGCACTAGCAAAGGCCGCAGGGCTGTGATGTGCGCATCTAGCTGCCAATGCTATATTAAGAGTCATGGGCTCTTTGCGAGTGCTGTCACTCTCTGCCATATTTTTAGGAGAAGCAGATTAATTCATAACCATTGTAATGAAGGTTTATTTTCAACAAGAAGTTTTTTTCTTCTTTTAAACGCAAATCAGGTCACTCCAAAGCTTGGAAATGTTGTAATCCAAAACTGCTAGTGGCCCCAGTGGCTGAGGGCTACTAGGACTTCTAGTCTTAAAAGGTTACTTTTCCAAGCTCTGGGTCATCAAGTTACAATTGCAAAGAAAGTACACTCTTGCATCCCCCTTCTGGCCAGTGGGTATCCAGGCAGATCTTTTCCTTAGTTTAGAGGACACTGGAAGTGACCTTCAGGTCAAACCTGCCCGGATTATTTAGTCCTGTGATTTTCTAGTTCCATTAGCTGTAGCTATCTAAACTCTCAGGCAGAGACTTTTTGTATCACCTGACCTTTTAAGTTGCGAGGGGACATGTGGTCTTCCCTTCATTGTTGGACTGTACCTTGATAGCCCATATTACGATGGGATGATAGGAACTGCCCTCTCTTAAGTGGTGATGAACTGGGACCTTCAGTGTGCCAAGTATGTGCTCAACAACTCAGCTATGCTTCCCCCAGCCAAGGCCTGGGGATGAAAAAGGATGCCAGCGGAGGAGAGAGTGAAAAACAGAGTGGTGTTATTTTGAGGGTGGGGGGAGTACTATGTGCTTGAATGTGTAGTGTGCCTAAGAGTAGCACATGGATAGTGTGATTCAGTACAGTTGGTCTCCACATTTATGGGCTTGACTTTCATGGATTTGGTTATTTGCAAGTTTCTTCAGTTCCTGTCTCCTTCCACCTCAGGGACTTATTTTCCAGACAGATTTTCCCTCTTGGTGGCTCCAATCAGGTCACACAGCCTTTTAAAAACCCACCTCTGGTACTCTCGCTCCTCCACCAACCACTGCCTTGCCAGCTAAGGACAATTCACAACCCAGTTGTGAGCACCAGTATCCCTCTCCTGATGCCCTACCCCCCACTCAAGGAGGTGGGAGAGAGAAAATACAGGCCACCATGCATGTCCCTTCCCTTTCCCTGCCCTGGTTTGGAGCCTGGGGAAATCTCTGCCATGCCTTGGCCCCTTTCCTACACACACACACACACACACACACATTTTGATATTTGCAATTTTTCCACTTTTGTGAGGCTCCTGCACCCCTAATGCTGGCAAATGTGGAGGGCCAACTGTAATTCATGCATCTGTGTATAGCTCATAAAGTGCAAGATACTGTATTCCAATTGATGCAGTCTATTGGCTTCTTAGCTACTGCGTCACACTGCTGACTCCTGTTCAGCTTGTGGTCTACTAAAACTCCTAGATCTCTTTCACAGGAACTGTGGTCAAGCCAGGTCATCTATCCTACATCTGTGCATTTCATTTTTTCTGCCTAAGTGTAGTACATTACATTTCTCGCTACTGAAGTTCATTTTGTTAGTTTTGGCTCAGCTCTCTAATCTGTTAAGATCATTTTTAGTTCTCATCCTGTCCTCCAATTAGCTACCCCTCCTAAATTTGGTGTTATCTGCACATTTGATAAGAATGCCCTTTATTCCATTGTCCAAATCATTTATAAAGATGCTTTATAAAGATGCAGAGTAATACTGGGCCAGGACAGAACCCTGTGACACCCCCACTGGTTATGGGTGAGCACCCTTTGGTTTTGGTTGTCTAGCCCACATTTTACTAGCTTGTTTGCAAGAATATCATGGGGGACCTCGTCAAAGGCTTACTGAGATCAAAATATGTTACATCGACAGCATTCCTTTCATCTACCAAGAGAGAAGAATAGTGTTAACCTATTACCTGAAATCTTTTTTCTGAGTAAGTATAGGTATACATATGTATCCGTCTCCCTTCTGGTATGAAGGTAACATGCAGAGGAGCTTGCAACATTTTAAAATTACAGTACATAGAAATGTATAAATCAGTCAAGGAGACAAGATCAGGAGCTTAAAACTGAAACATAAAATCATGATCTCCCACATTGTGGGAATAAAACCTTCAAAGGCAGTGAAGAACAGCAACAGGGATCAACCATTCCCCACAGGGCATTCCAAAAATCAGGATATATTCACCAGGAATGTCCTTTCTTCTGCACCCATCTAACAGTCCTCTCCTTTAGAGGAGACACAGAAGAAAAGGTTCTCCTTCTGATCTTAGAGAATTAAAAATCACAAGGATTTATAATTTCCTGCATTACAATAAATTGTTGTGTGCCTTCAAGCTATTTTGGTGAAATTATTATGGGGTATTCTGGGGGCTGAGAGTGAGTAATGCACTCATATTTGACTTCCTGGATCAGGCCAAACATTCTGCTGGATTATATCCTGAGAATCTATCTAATCCTCTCTTAAAATTTATTCCAAGTTAGTTGTATCACTGCACCTTGTGGCAGTGAAAACCATGGTTTATTGCTTTATCTCAATAGTAGCATGCTTTTGCCCCTGCAGTTTAAAAGATATTTTCCCAATATCTATTATTTTATTTTTTTCTTCAGCATTGTTTTTTAAAAAAATGCTCTGCTTCCAAGGGTCCTAGCATTGCCAACCTATCCCAGATACTCCTTTCTTCATCGTGAAAGCTCCAATGTCTTTCTGCCAGCTGCCTTGGATTTCCAATTTCTTTTGCTCCCATTTTCCAGTCTCTATATGCCACCATAAAGACTCTCCTCTTCGCATTTTCCCCACCTTTAAATTGCCTTCATGGATTATAACATTAGTGTACTTGGGAACCAATGTCTTTGACCCTGACATCATGTTTACTTGGATCAGAACTCTTAGCTTGGCTACAGGAGGTACTCACTAAATTGACCCTCCTCCCTAGCAATGATCTGGAACAACTGCAGTACTAACCATAGGAATGCTAGTGAAGCTCCATCAGGCCCAGCTTGCTGCAACAGTGCAATTACCATGGATAATCACAATAAAATTGGCCCTGAGAGGTAGCTCTCTCATAATAATGGTGATAGTTTCAGGACAAACAAAAGGAGGTTGGCTTCACATAGTTAACTTGGTGGGGTTTGTATCTATAAAATATCATGGCTCCCCACTGCCTTGATGGTTTTTTAAAAGACAAAGTCATAGCAGGCAACTATTGCAAGACCACAGCAATCAGTTGGAATCTCCCTATTTGGAGGCAGTAGCTTTGGATGCTGGACAGCAAAAAATCCTGTGTGTGTGTGTAAGTTTGGGGAAGGAAGAAGGGAGGGAAGGGGGGTATAGTCTTTATGTCCATCTTGTTATTACATTTTATGAAAGCTTTGGTGCTGGAAGGGAGGACTACAGTGCAATCAAGCAGATTCAGGTGGACCTGAGCCAGGCCAAGGCAATATAAGGTTGACATCAGTTGCCTTTGCAACTGAGCATTACAATCCAGCATGTCAGAATAGGCTAAATTGTGATGTGAGGGCCAGTCAGGCAGGTCACATCAAATTCAGCCAGGATGCAGCAAATGATCTCCTGACAAGTCAGATCAAACTTGGACAGTTTGCCCTGGTATGATCACAGTCCTGCTTTGACAAGGACAGTCCTGGTTAATTTTCTGCTCTCCTTCTTTTAAAATGTCCTGATTTATTTTTCTTCCTCCCACTTTCCCTCTCAGCCCACAAATTACTTCAATTGCTGAAAAATTAATTCAAAGTGCAAAAGTCATTTGCATTAGCTAACTCCAGTGGGGAAAGGAGAGGAGAGGGTGAAATCTTGCTTTTCCCAGCAGGTGCAAACAAAAGCAAATTGCTTCAGCCTCTCCTAGCATATGTGTTCTTTTCCACTGGTAACTTTTGCCATCTTGACCACACTCTGATGTTCCTTGGCCATACGTGTGCCAGTTTTCATCTGTGAAATGTTGGAGGGTATGTAAACAACTATCCAGGCCATGTAAAAAATGCAGTTTGCAAGAACTGGATTCCTCTGAAATGTAAAAAGATAAAGCTGGACTTGACCTTTAATGATTCCATGATCCTGGGAAATCTTCAGGTGTCCTTGAAGCTGCATGCTGGATCTTGTGGCCTGATGTGCCATTGTGGCTATGAACTTCTCTCTTCTACAAAACCATTAATATTACAGGAATCTTCTCTTCCATCTTGCCATCCTAGCCTGGGAGAGCCAGTGTGTGTAGCAGTTTGAGCATGGGACTAGGAATCTAGAAGACCACGGTTTGAATGCCTGCTAAGCCGTGGAAACCCTGTGAGTGATCATGGGAAAGTCACACCCTCTTAGCCTACTTTGCCCAGAAACTAATTGGCAGCCAGTGGAGTGACTTTAATAAGGTGTGATATGCTCATTCCTAGATGTATTAAGAAGCAATCTGGCTGCCATGTTTTGAACTAACTGAATTTTCCAAACTTGATACAGATGCTGCCCAATGTACAGCAAGTTGCGAAAGTCCAGCCTTGAGGTTACCAATGTGTGCACTACCATCTTTAGGTCCTCCAGCTCTAGGGAAGGGCACAGCTGGCATATCAACCGTGATAGTAAGCACTCCTGGCCCTTACATCTATCTGAGCTGTCATTTGGATCCAGAAGCCCTCCCAGGCTGTGAACACAGTCTTCCAGGGGGAATGTAACCTCATCCAGGACTGGTTAACACACTTCCAAGCCCAGGTTAGGACCCTTGACAGTAAACTGCTCTGTCTTGTCTGTATTCAGCTTCCAGTTTGTTTTTCCTCATATAGCCCATTACCTCCTCCAGGCGTTCTTTCAGAGGAGACACACTATCCTTAACTGAACACATGGAGAAATATATTTGTGTTTTCCTCAGCATACTGATAGCACCCAACCCCATGCCTGTGGATTATCTCTCCCAGTGGTTTCAGGTAGATGTTGAATAGCATTGGGGATAGAATGGCACCTTGTGGTATGCCATATAACAGCTCCTTCTTTGGAGGAGCAGCTGTCCCCAAGCACCACCATCTGGAATCCACCTGAGAGATAGGGCCAGAACTACTGAAGCACAGTGTCTCCACTTCCCACACCCCTGAGGCATTCCAGAAAAACACCATAGTCAATGGTTTTGAATGCCACTGAAAGGCCCAAAAGCACCAGCAAGGGACAAATTTGTCAGTACTCAAGCAAAAATCATCCACTAAGGTGACCATAGCAGTTGCAACCCCATATCCTGATCTGTAGCCAGTTTGAAACAGGTCTAGATAATTTGTATCATCCAAGATAGACCTTGCAAGGCTTTTATCTTCAAATGTATAGCCCAGTTTTGAGTAAGGATGCCCTCACCAGTCGCGTAGGGATGTGGGGGCGGAGGAGGCGATTCGCCCCAGGTGGCAATGATTTTGGGGCATCGTGGCCTGTAGCCATGCCCCCATGTACCCTGGCCACACCCTCCCACACCACAGGCCCTGCCCCTATGCACAGGGGCCATGCCTCTCACTCTGTAGCCCCGCCCCCTCCCATCCCCGCTCCACACACTCCAAGCTTCTCCACTGGCCCTCACTCAAATCTACCCTTCTGTGAGTGTCATGCTAGCGTATCGCTGCTTTGCACTCCAGTAGGACACAATCCCAGTTATCACCATTGACAATTTCCAGAAGTGTTGGGAGTTCTATTCCCAGGGTGCTTTTGCCCTTCAAAGTGAATAGAATTCACTGTGGAAAGGGTGATCTGGCAGGTACAAGTAAAGCCTCAAAGGAAAGACCTCCACCATTTGCATGAGAATATTTTGAAGGCTGCCAGATGTAAACTTTTGCTTTGGAAGAGGTGCCTTGATGATTCATTCCTTGAAAATCTCACACATTATTTGCTCTTTGTGTTGCATTTCCATTCCTAGCTTGGGTTCAGTCCTCTGCAGCTGCAACTTATTCCATCATCTATGATGCGCCAAAGAAACCTCCCTCTACTTTTCTGTAGGAAAAACACTAGACTTCACTTACTTTAACCCTCTTTGTAGCCATCAGATGCTTTTGCTCTAACCACTACACTATGATGCCTGGTTACTGAAAATAGTCCATAGGAATGACTATTAAAGTAAGCATTTTCCAAGCATGAAAGCTTTGATATGGATTAATTTGAGAGTCGCAGGTTACCACAGGAAACTAAAGCTAAGAGGCAGCAACATGTCTAAAGCTTTGGAATGAAGCCAGAGAAGACTCTGGATCTCTCTAGAATACTTTGCAGCCATGTAGAAAGGCTGTAATCTGGTGTGTGTGCATGCGTGCGTGCATGCACACACATGTGTACATCTGTTGTAATTCTGCAGAAATGGAAGGAAACTGGAAGAGGCCTTTGTGGCAGGGTGTAAAGAAGAATAGCATTTCTATACCTTCAACAGGTGCGCACAGAAGAGGGAATTTCAACAAGTGCAGATCCACTGGCTAGAATTCCATCTTCTACAAGGCTGTGCGTTTGGCATCTTGCTATCCTAATGGGAGCTGACATGGAAGGCAGAATTCATCTTCCTCAAAATCTTGCCATTCTTTTCTTTTTTTTTCATAAAGCCATTTTCACATCTTCTGTAGGTGTGGACATATATCTGAAAGTGTGCAGTCAGCAGCTGTTAGAATGTCAGAAAGTTGGCTGAACAGGATCATCATTATTCTGGGATGTGTTTGTAGCAGAGATGAGGACCCTATGTCTCCCATCAGGTGTTGGGAATCTTTTCAGCTAGAAGGTCAAATTCAGTTTCAAAGAGGTTCGGGGTTGGGGGAGAGAGACCTGCAATCCAGTGGTGGGGCAAGGCAAAACATGCCTGCATATGTTAATTTGAGGCACCAGTAGAAATGCCAGTGAACCTAACACCATTTCTGCACTAGACTGTTATAGTGCTATTATTCCATTTTCAATGTCCTATGGAATCCTGGGGTTTGCAGTTTGGGGAGGGGCCTTTGAGGCAAACCCCAGGATTCCATAGGATATTGAAAGTGGAATAATAGCACTGTAACAGTCTAGTGCAGAAATGGCCTAAGCTTAAAGTACCAGTAAAGCTAAGCCTTAGAAGAGGCGTTTCAACCATATAGAAAGGGTGGGGGAATGTACAGGAACTAGAAACTATCACACAGAGGCATCATGGATGACTTTCAGCAGTTCAGCAACAAATCTGGCAGCCGGCAAAAAACAAGCAATGTGTGTACACTCCTTGAGTTGCATGTTGGTCATCCCTGTGCTGTCCACTTATCTAAGAACAAGCCTTACAGAATTCAGTATGACATTGGAGCAGTAAGACAGCAGACGTGCAGTAGGATTGCAGTGTAAAAAAGTATTGCAAAAATTGCATGACCTAAATAGGTGGCAATTAACAATTATTAATGACAATTAGATAGTATTCTCCGATCAAGCATGGCTGCTGTTATGTAGGGCAATTGAAAGCATGACCTTTTAGTAATGAAGGTTCTTCAACAGAATGAGAGGTTTTTCTCTTGTGAGTTTCATTCATTGTACAAATGATGTTGGCTCTCTGTAGTCAAAGGCGCTTGGCTCTGCTGAATTTTGGCACTTGCTTCCCCCTCTGCCAATTTAAGGGCAGCACATATTTTTGGATGGGATAGGAAGTTTCTCTGAGATTCCAGACATTGCTGCCCTTTCCCACTCTCCAAGCACCTTCTCTGACTGCAGCAGATAAGGGCTGTATGGGAGAGAACACGTGGGAAACTCAATTACTTTTGAGCACTATGAGATTTGGCAGCTCTTCGCCAAAGCGACTGATCAGAGGATGGGCATTCTGTTTTTCTTCATTTGAGGAGAAATCATCCAGTTTAAAATTAGCTTCTCACAGGGAGGTAAACAGTGCAGAGGCTTCCCAGGTTGGCAAGTAAATGGTTCTCTTTGTGAGTTTTTCAACAGGTTGCTTTCAGATCCTTCAGCTAGCTAAGTCAAGGCATGGGATGGCACCCCTTTTCTAAGGCCAGCTGTGCAACAGAGGAACTGCCCCTTCTTAGCTCTGAATTTCAAAACCCCAGCAGCAATTTCTGTCACTAAAGAAAGACCACCATTATTCAAGACAGGCAGCCAGTGACTCATGGAGGAGCCAATGCTCCATTCCAGCAGAGGAGAAGGGGGAAAAGCTGCTTCCAAGTGGTTTTGTTTATTCTGACATGACCACATACTGAGAAAACAGAAGAGGGCAGCAGGAGGTATTCTAAGTGTGTCACCTACCATCTTGATATTCAGTTGTGCTGCTCTCACCTGAAATAGCTGGTTATCTGGGAACAGGTGGCAGAAGCTACTGGCTACTCCGAGCATTTGCAAATATAGGCCATTTCTGCACTATGCTGTTGCAGTGCTATTATTCCATTTTCAATATCCTGTGGAATTCTGGGTTTTGTAGTTTACTGAGGCCAAAGAGCTCTCTGGCTCTCTGAATTTTGAAGGCCCTTTCCCAAACTGTAAACCCCAGGATTCCATAGGATTTTGAAAATGGAATAATAACATTATGACAGTATAGTGCAGAAATGGCCATAGTTTCAGATTCAGTGATGTCTAGGTAGGACTTGAGAGCAGAGGTCTGGGGTCCCATTCACCATAAGGACTGCATGTTCTCATACAAGCTTGCCTGTAATTTGAAATTCTCAACAGAGACCTTGATGCATGTCTACAACCCTGAGAGGCCCTTTGGTTGTGGTTGTGGAACTCCCTCAATGAAAGTCTGGCTGGCTTCATCCCTTCTGAACCCTGGTGATGCAGCAGTTAAATGCCTGTACTGCAGCCACAAGGTTGTGAGTTCAATCTTGCCGGGCTCCAGGTTGACTCAGCCTTCCATCCTTCCACAGGTCAGTAAAATGAGTACCTAGTTTGTTGGGGGCAATTAACTAACACATTGTAAACTGCTTAGAGAGCACTTAGCTGATAAGTGGTATAGAAATACACATGATATCGCTACTGCTATTCCTATTCTGTTCTTCTGGCAGGCAGCCAAGACTACATTGCTTTGTATGGCCTTTGATCCCAGAATCAGGACTTTTGGACTGTTTTATGAGTGTGTGTTTCATTGTTTTGATTTGTTTTTCAATAATCTTTTCATCTCTGCTTTTCTATTGTGCATTGTCTCAGGAGTCCTGACAGACTGAGAGGCAATAAACAATTATTTGAATAATAAATAAAAATGAGCAAGAGGGTCCTAAAATACAGGAGGCATAGATTCCTTGGAAACCATGCCCTATAAGAAGCGGTTTAGGGAGCTAGGTATGTTTAGGCTAGTGAAAAGAAGGTTAAGAGGCAACGTGATAGCTATGGTTAAATAGTTGAAAGCATGCAATAGGGAAGATGGAACAAGCTTGTTTTCTGCTGCTCTGGAGGTTAGGATAGGGAGTAGTGGCTTTAAATATAGGTAAAGAGATTCCACCTAAACATTAGGAAGAACTTCCTGTAGATCAGAGTAGTTTGATGGTGAAATACACTGTCTCAGAGTGTGGTGGAATCTCCTACTTTGGAGGTTTTTATTTATTTATTCTTATTCTTCATTTTTATTAAATGTACATTTAATCACCAAATCATCCATACATCTTTTTATGAATTCATCTATAATGGCTTATCAGTAAAAAAAAAAAAGGTACCTCCTAAAACAAAATCCCCCTCCTCCACAGCCTTTCATTTGTATCGCCCGTAACATTGGATTAAATCAATATATTAAATTGTTTAATCATTCTTCACTTAACCTCCCATCATTATTATATTCTTCCTCTTCATTTATTCTTTATCATTTTCTCTTTGTTCTTTGAGATGAGTTTACCTTTATATGCTCTAAATCTTAGTTCACCATCATCTGTCCAAAATTTATGACTGCTATTTCACCCCAGTGTTTCTTAAGGGACTTTATTATAGGCATCCATTATTCTTGAAACCATTGAAGTGATTTGTCTTTTAGTAAGACTGTAAATTTCTCCATTCCCATCATATAAACAATTTTTAAAAACCAATTTTTAACCAAAGTTTTTTCTTTATTTTTTCCATTTTTGTGCAGAAATTATCCTTGTGGATGTGATCATGTATAACACTAGTTTATCTTTACTTCCTGTCTCTAGATGTTTATCTAACATGTTTAAAATATGTTTCTGGCTTCATTTTGAAATTCATATCCAATATTTTACATATCATATTATGTATTTGGGCCCAAAATTTTTTGGTTCCCTTGCATAGCCACCACATGTGATAGGAAGTACTTTTTTTAAAAGCACATTTCCAACATTTCCTGCTTTGGAGGTTTCAAACAGAAACTGGATGACCATTTGCCAGGAATGCCCTAACTGTGTATTCCTACTTGGCAGGGGGTTCTCAATGGCCCTATGATTCTATTATTCCCTCTTTTCAAGTAACACACACTGCTGACTTAAAGAGAACCTGCAAATGCTGGAGAATTTGAAAGACAGTATGTTATCATAACCAGAATAATTGGGATTTTCATGTGGAAAGTGGGCAACAAGAAGTTCCACACACACGCCCCTTTCTAGGATGAAGCAGAAAAATAAATAAGGCCTAATCTTTGGTGAAAACATATGAAGTACTTCTAGATATGAAGGATCTCATAAAATCTCATGTGAGAACTGTGTAACATGCTTGTCAAACATGGAAGAAAGAGAGCAAAGGACTACAAAATGGAAGAGTAACAAATTCAGACTAAAGTGGGAAAACAGAGTATGTAACAAATGCAGCAAACAGGAAATGGCATGAATATATGCTATGCCTAAACTCTTAGAGGATAGGCAAACTATTGACTACTGGATACAGGCATATTAAGGTTGCAGCTTTTAATAGCAAAGCCACTAAGTTCCAGACTTGTCTAAATTATCTGAGTACACCATTACTCAGAAATAATGATCAGAAGGTCGATTATCGCTGAGGTCCAGGAGATCACAATCTCTTTTGTCCTATACAACACTTTGTTGGCTCTCTTTTCACACGATTGTCATTATGCAGACACCTGAAAATGACATGACATATGGCAGTTCTTATAGAACTGGCATGTTTTTTAAGGATTGTTTTCTAATTGGGCTTCTTTTTCCCAGCCGTTACTTCTTTAGGGAAAAGGTGGGCAACTGTGAAGGTGCCAAGGACCACTGTCTGTCCCCTGCAGGGCACACCATTGCTCCCAGCATGATTAGATGTGATGACAAGTCTCTTCCATTTCCAGGATTTGGTCTAAAAATTGTAGGGTTTTCCTGCTTTTTCCAGAGTGTGGGAAAAGTACTACATTTTTGTGGCTACATTTGGGAGGGGGGCATTTTTGGACAAATATTTCAGATGACTTTTTTTCAAAAAATTAAGATTCAGAGGAAGACAGTGGCAAATCACCTTTAAGTATTCCTTGTCTAAGAAAATCCTATGAAATGTGTGGAGTCGCCATAAATCAACAAGTGACTTGCAGTATTAGTACTACTAGTACTGGGGGTTCGGGGTGAACCTTAAGGGGCTTCAGGAGTTGCCAAATGGCGCCCCAAGGCCTGCATGTAAGCTGTGGGTCACACTCTTCCCACCCCAGCTTTCATGTCATTTCTAAGAAATGCAGAAGGGAAAAAGGTAATTTGATTTTTCACCTGGCAGAGGTATCAAGTCTGTTCTGCCACTTAAAAGTCCCCAAGACTGGAAGTGGATAGTGAGAGAAGAATGAGGTAAGTAGTTGAGGAACGAGTAAAAGGAGTTGCCTGGGGGTTACTTTGATTAAAAAAAAATCTTGGGGAAAAGCAAGAAGGGGGTCAGTATTCTGTATACAGTCATCATAAATGTCCTGAAGATGCCAGATGTGGTCTGATCTTAGAAGCTACACAGGCCATTTCTGCACTAGACTGTTGTAGTGCTATTATTACACGTTCAACATCCTATGGAATCCTGGGGTTTGCAGTTTAGGGAGGGGAGGCCTCTGAGGCCACTCCCGTAACTGCAAACCCCAGAATTCCATAGGATGTTGAAAGTGGAATAATAGCACTATAACAATCTAGTGAGGAAATGGCCACAGAGCCAGAGCCTGGTTAGTACTTGGAACAGAGACTGCCTAGTAAGGCCAACTGCTATAGGTAATATTTTAGAGCAAGACAATGGTAAACCACCTCTGAGTATTCATTGCCAAGAAAACCCTATTTAAGGGGTCTCCAAAAGCCGACAAGCAATTTGAAGGCACACACACACATTCTGTATATGCAGAGAGATACTTTTAATTCTGCACTGCTTCTGTGCTACCAGGATTTCATGCAGTAGGATGTGGTACAGCTTACTTGTTCTGAAATTCCTCTTTCTCCTCATCTCTCATTACATTCATCTTTACCACATTCTCCCACCCCTTCTAGTCCTCCTCCTCACTCCATTTTTAGCTTATTTCTTATTCTGGATCTACGAAACATGTCAATTCTCAAAGCATGTGTACTGTTCCCATGTAACATGTGCAAATTGCCATGAAATATGTAGAACAAAATTATAATCTAGATATCTATTTTTATCTTGGAGGACAAAAATATCTAAATCACATCCTGGAACAACGTCTGCTGTCACCTTAGCTGAAGCCCTGCGTGGGAACTTCCTGAATGAAAATGGATTGAGAGCAAAGCTATATGTGTGTATGTGTGTGCAAGTGTTTGTGTGAGAGAAAGAGAGAGAGAGAGAGAGAGAGGGGGAGGGAGGGGGAAGGAAGAGAGAGTAAGAGAGAATAGCTGCCTTCAAAGTGTGACATTTGTGGAAGTGTCAGCCATGAATCTGTGACAATAGGAATGTACATTTTACTTCCAAGCCCACAAAAAAAACCCAAAAAAAAAACCCACCAAGAGCTAGATTTAGAAATTTTGCCATATACACCCATGCATTCATACTGTATAATTCAACAGGCGCATGCATTCTTTCCTTCTTGAATTATGTCTATAGCCTGTAGCTGACCTTATAATGTCAGGTGTAGAGGGGAGGAGGTCTGGTGACCACTTCATGTTGTGCACATTAAGCATTTTTAAGAGTGGGAGGGTAGAATGATAATTAAATAGAACCTCCACATTCAGAAGCAGTTCGCCTCTGGACACCAGAAGGTGGGAACAAACAGAGCAAGGCTGCTGAGTGGATAGGGAATATATCTGAGGATTTCTTCATCTTGTTGGACTCCAGCTCTCATCCACCCCAATCAGGATGGCCAACAGTCATGAGTGAGGGAAGCTGTAGTGCCCAATATTGTTTGGATAGCCATAGGTGTTACTGATCAATATTGTCTTCTTGCCCTGTTGGTAGCTTTCCAGTGGGAATGTGAAGTTGGCCGCTGTTGGAATTAGAATGCGAAATCCCATGTATCTCTAGACCTGGCCTAGAAAGCAGACTTTGGGAAAGCTACATTTTGGACTTCTATTATGCTAGCTGGAGAATTCTTGTGGTTGCTGTCCAAAAACTAGAATTTTCCCAAGTTTCTCCAACAAGCCAGCTCTTAACATGGATTGGATTGACACAATCCCTGGAGACCATTCATTCAGAGTACAGGGCACAGGGCTGCTCTTGGAACAGCTCCCATTCATTTCAGAGAGGAGGGTAAAGAAGTGTCCCAGTGATCAGGAAGTCCTGTGTTAACTACTGTGGGTGGGGGCAGAGGGGGGATGTGCTATCCTTCATTTGCAACCTCAGCACAGTCCCCAAATTTCGATCCTGCAGGAGGCACTAGAAGTAGCTTGTAAAAAACATAAACATTTTACAAGGCTGGTTGGAAGGAGATGCTGTTATGCCATTAAGAGCCATTTTATTGTTCTGTAATGACATCCTTTATGGATTGCACTGTTTCTGTGCCAAAGGCTGTCTCTGGCCACTCGTGGGTGCCCTACTTCGCAGGTTGGCAGAACTTCTTTTCTTTTTTTCTGAGCTTGAATGCTACAGCTCCAAAAGTGCATGGGGAGGGGGGCATCTACTGTGCAGCCTGACAAATGGATGCCACAAACTATTTTGGTAGCATAGCTAGCAAAAAGAATTCTAATTGTTCCTTGTGGCACACTTTAAAGATTGCAAGGGCCATTTATCCCTGAATGCCATGAACTTGCAGTCAGTTTGAGGCACTGTCTGCAGAATCAAGTGGTTTTATTTTTCTGCTGGATGGAACTATTGCAACTGTGGGTGTGGTAAGTAAGACTCACCCAAGAAATGTAGCTGCTTGGCTCAGTGTAACATATGGTTTCCTCCACACTCACAATAGTCAAGGTGCACTATAGTATCCAAAACCAGTTTTGGCATTCTGAGGCAGAAAATCCCACAGTGCCTCTGCCCCTTCCCGGTAGTAAAAATACAGTAATAAGAAAGTAACTTTTAAAAGTTGTTCTTTCATGACACCCAGAATCTGCCGAGGCACTAGAAGCCTCACTTTGCCTAATGACAGGGCCTAAGCTAGTACCAAATACTGTCCCATTAAAAGACAAAACAACTTCCCACACATGGAAAATTGGGCAGAGGTATTCTGCCTAGCCTTCTGTCTGCTTTGCCGCTCTGTTCCTTTTCTGTCTGTGGGGTTTCCTGGGAGGGAGACAACATTTATGTGTGCAGCTCTACAGCCCACCTACAATCCAGGATGAATTTTATCACAGGGTTAATACTGATGGTATAAATAAGGGAAGAGCCAATGTGGTCCAGTGGTCTGAGTGCTGGGAGTCAAATGCCTGCTCAGCCATGGAAACCTACTGGATGACCTTGGGCAAGTTCTGAGGAAGCTAATGGCAAATTCTCTCTGAACAAATCCTGCTAAGAAGACCCCATGTTGGGTTTGCCACAAGTTGAAGTAGGCTTGAAGGCGTGAAATGGAAACGGGCTGCACACTGTGTGTTGCCTTCTAGCGACTGTTTTAGGTAAAGCACTGGCAGTCTTAGCTCTGTTTGAAATAGGGAAGTCTCGTTATATTTCACTGAGACTCACATCCTAGGTGAGGCAAGGAGCACAGGTTACTTCTGACGTAAGTAAGTTGTAATCATGGCCAGAAACTTTATCCCTCATAGCTGTGCCTTGAGACTGACAGGTTAAATGTGACCCTTCACATCTTGCATTTGTAATCAATCTCGGTCAGCCCTGGCCAGTGTAGCTACAGTCCTGGGAGATGACGGGTATTGCTGTTCAACAAACATCTTGAGAAGCTGCACTTTGCCGACTGGTACTTTAAACCTCCCAGGAGGACTTGGGACGTTGACCCAAATGGAAGGAAGATTACTTTACTTTATCCGATCTAGTATAGTTCAAGCACAGAGTTATGCCCCCATGAAAGGTAGCCAGCCAGGAAAGTAACAGGAAAGCCATGAATCCCTATAGATCACATTTACACAGAGGAAGGGTGATCTGTGGCCATCCAGAAATAACCCCCCAGTGTTGGTTGTGCTGGCTAGGAATTATGGGAACTACAGTCATGCCTTCAACATTTGCCTAGGGTTAGGGGCACAGGACCACTGTGAAAGTGGAAAAACCGTGAATAACTCCAGGCCCTCTCAAACCATACTTAACACACACAAAAAAGTATGATCACTATATTCAACCCACTGTGGATTCCTTTGAGGCATCAAGGTTCCTTCACAAGGTAGAAGTGGGTGGCTAGGGGGCCTTAGTGCCACCTCCACTGCTGCCCCACACCATTTTAAAGAGGGACTTACACGCCTCCCTTGCAGTTTCTCTGTCTCAGGAGGCTTGCAGACCCTATTAAAAATGGCACAGGGAGGCAGCAAAGGTGACAGCAAATAATCCGTGAATAATCAAATCCGCAAACGTGAAACCTGCAAATGCGGGGGGATGACTGCACAGTCCAGCATGTGGAGGACCAACAAACTCATTATCCCTGCTTTATACACACATGCACACGCGCGGGCGCTCACGCTGTAACATTTTAGTGGAAGTGTAGCGACGACCTCCAGTTTGTTCGCTGCTTCTGTATATATGCTCAGAGGCACTATTGTTCGTTCAAATACTCCGCAACAGACGCGCTTTGGGGAAAACGAGCCTGGCTCTCTCTTTCTGGCGCGCGCACACCCCCCCCCCACACCCCCACCCACCTGGGAGAGGAGCGGCAGGAGGTTGAGCCGGGCGCCGAAAGGCGGGGCCCTCCGCCGCCGCCCCGTTTCCGCCCTCCGAGTTCGCCCGCGAGCGGGGACGCGAGCAGGCAGGCCGAGTCTTCCTCCGGTGAACCGCGGGGGCCTCGTTAAGAGCCCGCCCACGCCCCGCCGTCTCGTGGAGCGGCGCTCGCTGCCTTTCCAGGCGGGGGATGACATGCAGGCGTCGGCCCCCCCGGCGCTCTGGCGACCCCCGGTGCCTCCTTTCCCGCGTCCCTCCCTCTAGTTCCTCCTGCCGCCCCCCAGTTCCGGCGGCGTCCTCTTTCCCTCGGGAGGCGCGCGGCGGCGCCGGCGCCAGGGACGCTCCGTCGGCTTTAGGCGCGGGCTGAGACCATCGCACCGGCGGCGGCAGCGGCAGCAGCGGCAGCGCGAGCACCGGCGCCGCCGTCACCGCCCGAAGTCTCCTCCGAGAGGGCTGGGAGTTCCTGGCCATGAAGAAGGGGGCGTCCGGGACCAGTACGAAGGGGCTCCGGCGGCTCTTGCCGCCGCCTCCGCTCTAAGCCCGGCTTGGCACGGGAAGGGCGCCTTGGCGGAGTTGGTGACCCGCGGCCGCCCCGCTCCAGGGAGGAAGGAAGGAGGGCGCCCGGCCGCTCCTGCGCTGCTGACCCTCCGGCCGGAGCCGGAAAGCGCGCGCAGGGAGCACAGCTCCTCCGCAGCTGAGGCGGCCGGACCGGACCGGACCGCACCGGACCGAGCGAGCCCGTCCGCCAGCCCCCCCCGCCGCCTTTCAGCTCCCGGGTCCGTCCGAAGCCGGCGGCGGGAAAGAGGAGGATGGAGGCTCCGGCGCCGCCGTGCTCGAAGAAGAGCCTGTCCCTCTCGCTGCCCATGCCGCGGGAGGGCCAGGCCACCCTCCTGAAGCCTCCCCAGCACCTCTGGAGGCAGCCGCGGACCCCCATCAAGATCAAGCACCGCGGCTACTCGGACACCGAGCGGCACCCGCACCGGCAGATCGAGAGGGCGGACGCCATGGACACCAGCGACCGGCCCGGCCTGAAGAAGTCGCGCATGTCGTGGCCGTCGTCCTTCCACGGGACCACGGCGACCGGCGGCGGCGGCGGCAACCACGGCGGCAAGCGGTAGGTTCGAAGGCGCCTTTGCCACGTGCGGCGCGGGAGGGAGCGAGGGGCGGCGAGGCGCCCGGCTTTGGGGGCGCGCTTTCTGAGGCGGATATTGTGCCCCGGTTGGGAACGTGTGCCGGCCGTAGTGTGGCTTCTTCCCCTCGCTGCTCCCCTTTACGCTTCCCGGCCAGCGGCACCTGCGAGCGCCCGGGGGCGTCCAGGGGCCGGGACGTGGTTTCCCCGCTCACGCCAGGGCGGCGGGGGCGAAGGCGGGCCTTCCTCGTTACCTGGCGAAGCTGCCCGGCGGCCCCCTCTGCTCGCTCAGGCCGGCGACGCCGGGGAGAAAACGGCTGGTGCTTAGAAGCGCTCCTGACACTTTCCCGCCCTCGTCCTAATGGCGTGTGAGTTCTGCAGGGTGCGCACCAGTTTGTGGGCCTGGCCCGACGGCGGCTGGGGGCTTCGACGCTGAAGTAAAATGTCGCCTTGGGTTGCCTCAGCAGCCTGAGGTGTTGCCTCATTAACGTCAGCCATCTGGAGCCTGGCAGTTGAGGGTAACAGTGTAGTTTCACCTGTGTAGTTTCACCTCACCTCTCATCCCGTCAGGAGGAATAGCAAGAAGCAGACACCCCCCCATACACGAGTAAGGTGTGGGTCTTATGAATTACCACATCCATAATCTGTATATATAATTTCAGGCTGTTTAATGAAATATCATTTATTTACACTGTAATTCATGATGCGTGTGTGTAAAGCAGCAACTATCTGCAATAGTGGTCTTTGGAGAGAGCTGGGGACCAACAGGGGTTGGGAGGTGTTGCCTTAAGACTATCACCTTAGTCAGGGAAATTACTGGTAGTGATGTTCCTCCTCTTCCTTCTTCTTCTGGATATTGGAATCACTTTGGTTCAGGCATCAAGTTGTGGCCCTCTCACTCTCCTTCTTCCAATCTTGTGTTTCTACAAGACAAAATGATGAATCGTGCCTTTTCTTTTATGCACACACACGCGCGCGCACACGTAAGAGAGAGAGTGTCAAAATATCTGCCTCTTTAGTTTTGTGACTGCCCTTTCCCACATTACGTGGCTTCCTTTACAGTGCAATTAACATTTTCTAACAAGATGAACAGGAAGGTGTGGAGGAAAAGGCTCTGGGGGGATTTGCAATCTGTTGGAAAAAGTTGTCTTTTTCTATTTATTCAGGGTTTTTTGGTATATCTTACTGCTTTGTACAAGTTTTACTCCCCCATAAATTAAATGTCAAGGTCAATTAGGTTGCCATTTGGAGTAAGGGTGCAAGGGTAGACAGCTGGACCCAGTAGGCGAACGTGAAGGTGGACATTCCTCCTATTAAAGACATGCACTCAGAGATAACTATCAAAAGCATCGTTACAGTGGATGGTTGATGTGTTAACAATCCCCAAATCAGCTTCCTCAATTTGTCACCCCCATATCACCTCATCTGTCTTGTTTGTGTGTGTGTGTGTGTGTGTGTGTGTGTGTGTGTGTGTGTGCATGTGTCAAGTCACCTCTAGACCTTATGGCAATTCCATGAATTTCATTGCATTTTCTTGGGCAACGAACAATTAAAGGTGGTTTTTCCAGTTCCTTCCTCTGAAATATAGCCTATGGCAGTTGGTGTTTATTGGCAGTCTCCCATCCAATTACTATCCAGAGCTGACCTGCTTTACTTCCAAGATCAGGTGGGATCTGCTGCCTTTAGGGTATTTAGGCATAAAGTTGTACATTATATACCTTGAAATATATTCTGGATTCCTCTGCAGTCCCCATAAATTATTCCAGTAGACATTCAGGTGTTTCTTCTACATGGGAAGAGTTCCCTGAAGGGGAACGCAAGAAAAATCCCATGTGAGTGCTACTGTAGTTCCTAGTAGCCCTTCACTGATGAAAACGTCAGGATTAGATGCCTGAAATAACACATCCTTTCAGGGCAACCTGCCTGTGTTCTGTCAGTATAGAAATGAAAAATTGTGCCCCTTACCCCTGATGATGTTGGACTGCAGTTCCCGTCAGCTCCAGCCAGCATTGCTGGTAGTGACAAGTGATGGGAGTCAAAGTACAAAAAGGGCAGTACAGAAGGCCACATTCCCCATCCTTGTGTGTTAAGTTTTACAAACAGGCATCTGGTGGTTTGACAGACAGCTCTGGTGTGGTCTTCCCTTGCCTTCAAGAGGGAGAGAGTTGTCACTGACGGACCAGCTTGTTAGGTTCCTTGGGACGCTCCCTCCTTCGTAGGACTTAGAGGCTTTTGTCTCCAGTTGAGTCTGAGAATGAGAGTTTCTCTCCACTCTTATCACAGGGTTTTTCTGGCAAGATTTGTTCAGCAGGGGGTTGCCTTTGCTGTCTTTTGAAGCTGGGATTTGCCCATGATCACCCAGTGAGTCTCCATGGCCAAGTGGAGATCTGAACTCTGATCTCCAGACTCTTAGGCCTTTTCCACACAACACTCTTATAGCGCGATTATTCCACTTTCAACCCCTAGGGAATCCTGGGGTTTGCAGCTTCGAGAGGGGCCACTTGGCCCCTCTCGAAGCTGCAAACCCCAGGATTCCCTAGGAGGTTGAAAGTGGAATAATCGCGCTATAAGAGTGTCATGCAGAAAAGGCCTTAGTCTGGCATTCAAACCACTGCACTACACTGGCTCTTCTGAGGAGAAAGAACTTGTTTTTCAGTATCTATGGCTTTGTTTCTCTTGCTTATAGTCTCTGAGCATTTTGCTCACCCTTTTTAGTAATACAGACAATACAGGAGCTTCATTACAGAATTCAATACAGAATCCAGTGGCTTGGGAAAATACCTGGCATGGAACCCCAGGGCTTATCAATTCCAGCCCTGTCCACTGAAGAAGGGCTTACTCTGTGTCAGCTGTCTCTGAGAAATGATGACTGAGCAGGGCTTTTAAGAATCCTAATGCTTGAAGTGACTGTGTTGGAGGGTGGGAGGTATAGGCAGGATCGCCTGTCTGCTTTTGCAATGAAGAAACTCAGCCTGCCTTTGGAGTATTATGGGAAGAATGCTGTGGTTTGTCCATCTTTTGAACTTCAGCCCTTTGCCTTGTGCCTCGCATCTCCAAGAGAACTTTTATCCTTGTATCAGTTGTGTTCCTTGGGTAGAAGGCAGTGTCCTCGATAACTTGCTTGCTCACAGATGGCTTTTTAGACTGGGAGTGCTTGCCCACATGCACCTTGCTCTTTCGTCCGCTGTACCATGATGGCTTAACCAGTGCAGGAAAAGCATTTCTGCTTTCCTTTGAAATTGCAAGGCTCAGGGAAAAGTTACTAGTTTGGACTGCGATTCCAGAATACCCCAGCTGGCATGGCTGGCTGGGAGATTTTGGGATTGTAGTCAAAGTTTTAACCCCTTGCCCCAAGCTCTATCAAGGTGGCTTTTGATGTACATGTTGGTGTGTACCTTCATGCTGTTTCTGACTTATGGCAACCACAAGGCCCAATTTGTTGTGGTCAGATTCCCTTCCGCTCTTCTCTGATCAGCAGCTCCAGCTGGCATAGGATGCTGACATATGTCTAGATGTTGCTGAGGGAAGAGTTGGGAGCAGAAAATGAGGGAGTGAGTAGATAAACTAAGAGGATTGCCATATGGCCACAGGAAAATCATATCTAAGCATGATTTTTGGTTGACTCATGGCAGTGTGATCCCCCAGTCTGCTTACCTTTGGGGAGAACAGCCTTTTGCACTTGCATGTTAACAAAACGTTCATAGCTTTCAGCCTGTTGTGTGCTGATACATTTTGGTACAAATGATTGCAGATGTGCTGCAAACAATTGTGGATATGCCTTCTGCTGGGGCTGGAAAAGAAAATACTTAGAGGTTTGTTCTACACCAGGAGTGGGCATTGCGTGGCTGTCCAGATGATGTTGGACTGTAATACCCAGTAGGCTTAGCTAGCATAGCCAATAGTGAGGGATTCTGCAAGTTGCAGTCTAACAAATTTTGTCCTACACAGAAATCAGAAAAAAGGATAGTGGGACCCCATTCATAGGTAGTCGTATGTTTTCTTATCAGATCATGCAGTTATTGTTTATCTGATGCAAGGGGAGTGTAGATATAGACATAGATATAAAAATAGATATGTCAATCATTGTAACATGAAGGCTTGCTCGGTATAGCCTAGTGCTAATTTTTTCTATGTAATCTTAACGATAAAGCCAAGTCATAAAGGTGGATAGAGGACAATCATTGTTCTATTCTGGGAGCCTTCCTGCTAGACTTTGTTCAGTTATTCTACTGTAGTTTTGTCCTGCATCGCATATAGTTATTGCCTCCTGAAGCAGCTTGTATCAATAAAAAGAGGGAGAGAGACAGAGACAGGTTCTGCCGTTAGACTTGCGAACTAAAAAGACAAGATGCCTTAGGAGACAGGAGTGGAAGGGAAAGGAAGGAAATAGGGGCCAGAATAAAATGGTGACCTGTAAGCAGGGACTTGAATGTAGTTCAGTCAGTCCAGGCTGTTCTCTGGCTGCTGTTCTGGTTTGAATAGTGAGGCATGGTTCTTGTTGCTTTAGCCCAGTGGTTCTCAACCTGTGGGTCCCCAGATGTTTGTGGACTTCAGCTCCCAGAAGCCCCAGCCACTATGGTCAATGCTCAGGGCTTCTGGGAGCTGAAGTCCACAAACATCTGGGGACCCACAGGTTGAGAACCACTGCTTTAGCCAATTGAAGGGACCCAGTAAGTTCTTTCGTTCTTTCTGTCTTGTTTCTGTAGTCCTACAGCAGCAAAGAATTGGAGTTGACCTGTTTCCAGCAAGGAGGTAGAAGCAAGATGTTCATTCTCTCACCTCAATAGATGGGATGCAGTGCTCTTCACTTTGCTTTGATGCTGTTCCTTTGTGTGTGTCTGTGTGCATGTGTGTGCAGCTTCCCAATGGTCTTTGTTCTTTCAGCTGATGGCTGAAGCCATCATATGTGCTTCATATGTGCATATTGCAGGTTTGCAGAAATGGGGAAAAAAAACCCAGGTAACAATATCAGGGCACCAATATGGTGTTTGAGCCTCTCAGCTGTCATTTAAAAAAATGTTTCTGATCTTCGTGGTTGCAGATGGATGCTTGAAGGCTTGTAATCAAAGTCTGCTGAAACAAAAGAAGTTATGCAAGTTTCTATATAGATTAAAAGAATTAAGTTTTTTTTTTTCCTTTTAGTGTGGAAGTTACATTGCCTAAGCCCGCTTCTTATTTTGGGGGAAAAATCCTGCTTTTCTACAGCTCAGGTATAACTATATTATGTTAGCAGGCTGCAGTTACTTAGAATATTGCCTTGAGCTTTCTACTTAGATTTGTAAGCTTGGAAGTATTTAAAATTTAAAAGATGATTCTTGCTGCATGTGATTCTGCTGTCTCTTCCCAATTTAGTTTTGAATCTCTTAGACGTTTTCCTCACTTCCTCCTTTTTCTACATCTTTTCAGTGTCTTTTAAAGCTATGCCATTCCACTGGCGCATCTTTCATTTACCTGAGGGAGAGAGCGAGAGCCTGAGAGCTTTCTCTTGTCTATTGGTATGAGAAAAAAAATCCTTTGAAACAGACTGCCTTTGGGCTGGCTGCTATCAGACATCGACTGCCCACAGACAGTCATTAGCCTTAATAGAACACTGCTGGCATTTCAAGTGTGTGGATGCAAGCGAATAAAAGGAAATTAAAAATCCTCAAAGTTTCTTTTCAGGCAAAGTTCATCTGAGATTTTGGCAGCCAACCAAAGAATTAGTGGACTAGTATGTGGGAATTTATTTCTGGTGCCCCTTTATTAATAATTCTTCTAGTGGCTAATGTCTCATGACTTCTTTCTTTGTCTGCTCTAACACCTTAAAGAAAATTTGGGAGATCATAATGCCCCTAAATTGTCGTCACTGTGTTCTTTTTTTCGTATGATAAAGTTCAGACTTAACATTCTAAAGTAATGTGCATTATAGTAATTTTCTCCTTAATGGTCTGATCTGTGAACACTGGAATTGGACTCATCGATGGGGACAGATGTGTGACAAGCCATGTGTTCAAACTGATTGATAAAATTGGTGTAATGTTTTAATAGTACACAGATCTTCTAGAATAACAGTGGCATTTTAAAGTAATCTACAGTCTATTGTATTGTACAACACAATTTCAGTTTATGAGTTCAAATCTCATTTGTTAAAGAATAAATTAAACTGTCAGGGCTGTTTGGTGACACAAAATGTATGCAGATCTTAATGATAATTGTGGAAATTTCATAGTTTTGGCATGATAACCTTTGTGAATCTCAAGCCAGTCAATTTCTAAATATCCAGTAGCTAAATACTGACCAATTTCATGTCTTGTGAAATAAAACAGTGTATAAATTAGGCAAACAATGAATATTTAATGAGTACTACAATCAAACAACATGTCTGGGAACCTCAGAAAAGCAAGCTTTCCTGGTCAGCATTCCAGAAAGAGTTTTAAAACTACTTCTGAGGATTTTGGGCTCTACGACTTCACTATCAGACTCATAATCTGTTAATGGAGGATGTTCAAGAGCCCATCTTCTTTAGCCAGAAGCAATCATCCTACCAAAATTTCTCCCAAGAATAAAACCCCAGAGGAACATCCAAAATCTTTAGGCCACTCCCGTCTTGGTTAATGTGAGTGTTAATGATGCAGTGATCATGAAAAGACTAAACAAGAGTTCTGTGCATAGGAGGATTGCCATTGCTGTCTGTAAAGAACATTCCTTCCCGTCTGAAGTTCACTAAAGATCACATGGATGATCTCCAAGACTTCAGCCACAGTATTCTCTGGACAGACGAGTCAAAGATGGAACTTCTCAGCTTCAGTGAAAAACAGTGTTTGGCAAGATAAAGATCAAACCGATTCTCCCCAAACCCAGTGAGTCTGAAGAAAAGACTCTCATCCTACCTGTCAAATATAGTGGTGGGAGTGTGATGTTTGGACTGTTCTGCCACCTTAAGACCTGGACAGCCAGCAGTTATTGGCACAATAATCAGTTCTGTCATGTGAACCTAGAGCAGTTGTTCTTAGTCTTGTCTTTGTCATGGACCCCCTTTAAATGCCTTTTGTTGCCATGGTCCACCAAGACTTAAATCAAGATTTAAAACCCTAAAGTGCATCAAATTTTTATTTAAAATTGCTTAGTTCTTCAAATTTGGAGCCATTTGGCACCTTTCCCTTGCATGTTCTCATTGCGCGCAGAAGTAGCAAGTACTGCGTGCATTTTTTTGGTATCAAACAGTTATTTTCATAACTTTTGAATGGTCTCAGCTAGTGTAATGAATCTTTGTACAAATAATGTGTATCACCTGCACAAGTCCCCGGCTCTCTGAGATCAGCATATAACCATCTGTCCATCTGTCTGTCTGTCTACCTTCCTTCCTTTCTTTCATTCGTTCCCCCTCCCTTTCTTTCTCCTTTAACTGCGAAAGCTCATAACATTTCTTCAAGCCTTTGCAGATTCCCTGTAAGGAAGTCACGGCTCCAGTTAAGAACCACTGACTTAGAGGATGTTGTTAGGCTGTGTAATTGAGAACTGAAGCTGAACCAGAATAGCTTAGGCAACACAACTATGATCCTAAACATCCAAGCAGATCTACCAAAGAATGGTTGAGAAAGAAGACGTTCTCTGTTTAAAAGATAGCCTAGTCAGACTTCAGATTTAAATCATATTGAAATGTGGCAGGATCTGGAGTGATCTATTTGTGCAAGGAAGTGCTCAAATGTCACTGAGCTGAAGCTGAGGAGAAATGGGCCAAAATTCCCAATGTGGGAGACTGACTGCAGTTGCAAATCATTGCTGTGTAAGGAGTTGCCACCGGGTACTAAATCCAAAGGTTCACATGTTTTGTCACGTGTGGATATTGATTTTTGAATCTGTTGAGGATATATACATTTTGAAAACACATTGTAGTTTATCATTTGCTTAATCAGATTATCTGTTTTTTATCTAGGATCATAGGATTAGATTGAGACCTGGAAGAATTTTAAATTGGAAACATGTTATGAACCAAAGATGTTCACAAGCTTTTTCTCCCTGCTGTAGCTGGGGACATAATGTAGATTCTTGCAGTGTGTGGAGTCCAAGAGAGAGCTAAGTGGATGTAAATTGGAACGTTATGTGATGGCATGGTTTGTCATTGCCCTCAGTGAGACAAATGGAAGTTAAAAGAGGGGGAATCCAGGAACCTCCTGTATAATGAATCAGACCACTGACTGCTTTATTTAATTTGGTGTGGTCAACAGTGACTTTCAGCAGCTTTCTGAGATTTCAGGAGGCATTGTTTTCTGGTCCTAGCTGCAGATGCCTGGGACTGAACTGGAACTGCACTGGAAGACACCTGACAAGACCTACCCTTTAGGTAACATACTTCAAGTATTCTAGACTGTCTGATTACTTTGGACTTCCTAAATTCCCTTGGAAATAATTACAATAGCCATGGTCAGTATTGGTCCTTCTATTTTCACTTGAGAGGTGATAGCATATGCAGGCTTGCCTGAGGCAAGCTAGTGAATCCATGGCTGAAGGGGAGATTTTAACTAGGGGCTTCACAGAACTACCTGCAGCTTAACTATATAAGCTTTGGAAGCTTCAAATGCGGTGGGGACCATTCTAATTTCAGATTGCTTGGTGGGTTGTCTGATCATGATGATGCTAATATATTAGCACTGTGCCAGCACTGTATATCATCCTGAGTTGTTAATTACTGAGCCCTGGGAGGCAATGGCATCTTTTTACTTCGTTATGTAAAGGATGATTCATGCATGGGTGAAGGCGATTTTAGCCATAGGCTACACTTGGCCTATGGGGAAAGAAGAGATATCTTGTAGGCTTAGCTGATGATTGCCAGTGGTGAAACATTCTTTATGACACTCCAAGGACTTTGTGCAGCCTTCAGTTCTGCTTGGAAAGAAATGAAGGATGGACTAGTTACTTTACTCAATAGTATTCCTGCATAGGGATTCAGACACTGGTGCTTTGACTCCAACCTTGTATTCATGAAAACTCCACATTAAGGGATCAGCTGGTGTTGTAATAAGACAGTCTGAGTTGGAAACTCCAATTTTATATCTTTTTATTAACTGTGCAGTCCAAATCTCCTGTGGAGGAGAACTCTGCAGTAGAGCTATGACTGACTTGAGGTGGGAAATAGACCATAATTTTCAGAATCACAGAGACTGTGGAAATTCTTGGAGTTGTGGCCCTAGAAAAATTACTTTCTTAGATTTGTGGCCTTGCTAATTGCTGATAGAAGGAGAGGTTCACAGCAGAGAAGAAAGTCTTGCCCTGGTAGTCGCATTGTTCCAGTGACAGAAGGCAATCCTGCTGTTGTTGCTTCATCGTCAGTGCTCAGATGCCTATAGGGCCAAAAAAAGGGGAATACAAGGGATAGATATTGAGAGGCCCTATCATGTCCACATCCTCCTCATTGCCTGGTTATATCCTTGGGATTCGAAGAAACTCATACTAGCCATGGCACTGTGTAGTTGTTTTCCTTCCCGTTTGAATCGAAGCAAAGGGAAGTAAGTTTCAAAAAGAAAAAAAAATAAAGCAGAAAAAAAAATAGTAGAGAAGAAAATGTCACTTGCCTTCTGTCTTCAACTAGGGAATGCCGTTTCTTTCACTACACATTCTCTTTTCTTTTCATCCTGTATAGGTTGCTTTGCCCATTTCTTTTCCACCCAGTGGCAAAAACTTCTGAGCAGCTCAGGCGACACAGATGAAAACCTAGGATTACCTTATATACTTCTTTTCCCAGATATGTCATCTTGTTTCAGAGTTAAAATTTCATCTTACTCCAAAGTAAATACATAATAATTGTAGTGTTAAGTGGTTTGAAGTAATCAGTTGGTAAATGTATATTGTTTTTTGTTTTTCAAATTGTGATGCCCTATGAAAACTGTAAAAATAAAATAATAGAAAAAAAGAGATAACTATCGGTCTATTTAATATACCCTTTTCCTCCCAGTGTGCAACCCAGGATGACTTACAACACTAAAACAAAAGACAGCTAGAAATCAATAAATTATAGTAAAAAACAATAAAAACATTGATAATCTCTCATCTTAAAACCAGCACTGAATTAAAGCGGGTGGTTGGTTGAACTACATCTGTCCTTCCTTCTATCCTGAGATTTCAGGGTGACATATAATTAAAACAATTTAGAATAATTTCAGATAAAAACAATGAAATAAGTTAAATAAGAAAAAAAACATAAACAATTGATCACCAAGTCAAGCATCAGGAAAGGCTAAAACAACCCTAACAAAACAAGGAAATCTATTAACTTACCAAGAGTTGCTGAAATGGGAATGGGATAAGCCAAAAATGCATACAGAAGAAGAATTAAAAGTTTTAGGACATGAATTTAATTGGTTCCCATGGAGACAACTTAAAGAGAGATTTAAAATGGATCAAAAATTATGTGGATTTGAAAGAAAAGAAAATGAAGTAGATGTATTGATGAAGGGGGACCAGAAGAAGAGAATCTCCAAATTCTATAAATTACTGTTGCAAAGAGAAATGGAATCAGAGGTTGTCAAAGATAATATGGTCAGATGGGCACAAAATATTGGACATCCAATTGAGCTGGACACATGGGAGAGGGCATGGAAAACAGATATAAAATTTATATCAGGCTTAAATCTAAGAGAAATTTTTTATAAAATGCTGCATAGATGGTATGTGACACCAAAAAGATCGCAAAAAAATAATAAAAAATGGAAATGCAAGATGTTGGAAATGTGATGGGAAGGTGGGGTCATTGTTTCATATGTGGTGGACCTGTAAGATAGCAAGGAAATTTTGGAAGGAAATACATGATGAAATTCAGAGAATTTATAGTTTGAATTTTGAAATGAAGTCAGAATTTTATCTGTTAAACATGTTAGGGCAAGAAAGAGAAATAAGATGCCATCAGAAGACATTGTTATACTTGATAACTGCTGCAAGATTGACATATGCGCAATATTGGAAAGAAGGGGAATATGTTGATATAAAAGAATGGAAATTAAAGTTCTGGATATGGTAGAGATAGAAAAGTTAACATCTTCATTGAAAAATAAAGCTATCCAGAACTTTGAAATGGAGAGAAGTCTTGAACTGGATAAAGATATAGGATAAGAAAAGAAAGAGGGACAAAGCAAGATTGCATGTAATGTAAGATAACAAGGTAACAAGGCAATGTAAGAAAGCAGCAGTGTGACAATGTAAGATATAACAAAAACGGAAACTATGTGTGAATGGAATGAAACAAGCAGATTCAACTGGAAAATAAGCTTGGAAGTGGGGAAGGGTTTTTTATTTTTATTTTCAATTATAAACCTTAATAAAAATATTGGAAAAAAGAAGAAGAAGAGGCTAAAACAGTTAAAACCAGGTATGTTTACATTTTTATAAAAAATGATTAGGCCCCAAAGGCTTTAATAAAATACCATGTTTTAACTTCAGGCCTATAAGAAACCAGCATTGTTGTTTAAAAACATAATAAGATAGTGGGAGTGAGTCGGGGAGTAGAACACTCATGCATTCCCGTTCAAAGATTCTTCTATAGCAACCACTACAGTTGCCCAGTGGTGGCCTGAAAGAAAATGTTTGCCTCCTAGCCAATCTAGTGCCCCGTGGAAAGAAGTTTTACAACTTAAGAGCAGCCACCGAGAAGCCCTCCTGTAAACATACAAAACAAATTGTAACTACCAGTAGTAATGTGGACTGGGGAAAGAAAACCTTTGAGTTAAATTAACAGCGGAAGGTAACACTGGATTTGAAATACATTAGCAACGTTTATGGAGGGACTATAAACCATGAAGAGAAATCCTTCAGGCTTTTTTACACAGGTCTTGTTCATCCGAACGTATAGAACCCAAGAGGTCAAAGTCTCAGTGTCCTACTCTAAAGGAGGCTGTATATCCACTCTGAAGTGCTTTCTCCCACTCACTCAGCAACAAGAGATTTTGCCTGACTACGCAAGAGGGTGAGGAAGCAGCTTCAGGACAATAGGTATTTGACACCACTGTGTGTCAGAATAAAAGACCAACAAGCCTACAGTGGAATGGTGGGATGTTCCCTCTGAATTCATCTTCTTCTACTACCATTGTGGAGGCTTGTGCAGGAGAACTTCCTCATGATGCTTGAGGGCTGACCCTTGAAAACTGTGGCTGGACCATGGGAGATGGGCCATTTCCTCACTAGACTGTTAATAGCACTATGATTCCACTTTCAACATCCTATGGAATCCTGGGGTTTGCAGTTTTGGGAGGGGCCAGCTGGCTATTGGGAAATAGGGAAATGGCCATGGTCAGCTGAGTAGCAGATGGGGCCACTGTCTGGAAACCTTTTCCAGTGGCAGGGGAACATAACCACAACTGAACTAGGGAGGCAAAACATAATCACAGGTTATTGAAGGAGAGGCTGCAGAGAGTAGGGTAGGGTGTGGGATCAGCTTTTTTGGAAAAAAAGAACTGTTTTTAATAGCTTACCTGCTGGAGATGGCTGAGATCTGATGTGTGTCTGAAAGAACATATATTTAGAACCTGTCTGGAGACTGGACCTTAGGTTAGGAAGGAAGTTATGAGATTGGACTGCAAATCTTGTTACTTAAATTTGTATTTTGATGACTAATAAATGTTTAAACATACACAGCCATTGATGAGTGAGCAGGGATGAAATAAAAAGTCCTTAAATAGCCTGATATTTCTATGGGAAATATAGGAAGTTTCCTTTATGTTGAGTGACTAGTGACACATTTAGCCTTGTGTTTATACAGTATTTACAGTATTTTCTAGTGGTGCTGCTCTCCAGGGTTTCAGGCAAGAAGGAGTCTTTTACAGTCCTTCCTGGAAACACTGACTTTCTCTGGGACCTTTTTCATGCAAGGCACATGCTCTGCCAGTAAGCTAGCCTTTCTCTCTGATCCGGGAAATGTGGCACCCATAAGAATGGAGGGAATCAAAAAACAAAAAAAGAATGGAGGGAATCAAGGGGTTTTTTTTGGTATGATATTTGGGTGTTCTTTTGCCCCATTCAAAGCTCCTGAAATGCGTAACAACATCTGAAAGCATCCTCTCACACCTCCAACTGTCAGAAAATACCTCTGTTGTTGGTCATATAATGGCCAAAAAGGCAACTGGAAGTGACATCGTGTCACTTCTGGTCCTGTTTTCACAGTATATGGCCCCAAATGGTATGAATGGGTATGTCCTATAGAGGGGGAGGAAACTGGCCATCACTGTCCTCTCCCATTGCTTACCCCACAGTAAATCTTAGAGGAAGGCTCCGGGACCTGTGAGAGAGAAAGGGAGCCATGAAAGAGGGCTGGCTAGCATTCTAGGCGCCCGTTCCTTGGTGGCCTCTAGTGGAAGGCACCACAGCCACATTACAGCTGCAGTTATTGTCACTAGAGGGGCACGTCACTATTGGGAAGTAACCTCTGCTGGAAATTCCTTGGTCAGTTTTAACACCACACTCTTGATGTTGCAACCTCACCAGCTCTAATGCTAGGGCCTAGAGCAAGGTTTCAAGGGACTCTTCTTTGGACAACCACAGAGGTGCATACTTATTCAGAACTGCTACACTGAGAACTGTTCCTGAAGAGGGTATGATAAGATCTGTTGCTACACATCCTTTCTCACATGAAGTGCTGCCACTGAAGACATGGAGAGACACTGCTGGATTGTCCTCCAGCATTCCCCCGTAATAACTAAGTCTGATCCAACAAGTAAAAAGAGATGCTGCAGAAAGATATGAGATGGTGTCTCTCTGATCCAGCGTCTTCTACAGATTTGAGCCCCTGAGCCAGCTCTGGCACAAGATTAGAGTCAAAAGAGATTTCTCATCACGTTACAGGTTTATTATGTGCCCATAACCAAAGGCATTAGGAAACCTCATATCCCTCCATTTTTGTCACTAATTAGTAACTTACAAAATAAAGCAGGCACTGACAGCATACATGTAAACCTGTCATAATTAAAATCCATCTCAAACAATTAACAAGATGCATTAAAAAAACATGCATATAATTTTCCTGGCTGCTGCTGCAAATAATGCTACTATATAACTGGTTAATAACAGTTCTGTTATGACATCCTGGAGTGTTTATAGGTACTGTCAGATGTGTATATATATTGTCGGCATATAAGGCACAGAATAATAAATAGATAATTATGTCACACAATTACAGCCAACTTTTGCTATGTGGTACATTCTCTCTCTGAGACTGGTAGATAGCAATACCCAGAACCTTAGTTGTGTAAAAAGCTTACTTATTTGGATGTGATTCAGATGTTTTGGACTACAGCTCCCATCATACTCAGCCAACAAGACCATTGGCCTTGACCATGCTTACTGGGAATCATGGGTGTTGTTGACTGATAGACAGCAGGTCAATATAAGCTACCCGAAGGCCAACAATGATTAAATTGCAACTTGCTGGTATAACTAGTATATTCCATTAGTTTTTTGTTTTTTTAATAAAGATTAGTATGTCAATTAACACAGCTCAAGGTCAGTGGTAGGGGATAGTAATCCAAGTTCACATCTAAGAAACATTGGTGGAGACCTTTAGAAGAATCCAGGACCATCTTTATGTATTTGTTCTGTAGAATCTCCAGTTTGGCTTTTACTTCTCCTAGGAGTTTAAGTCTCATATTAAAATTAAGCTAATATTTTTACAGGTAAAAATAGTTAAAAATGGGGTTCATCACTTGTTCTTCTTTACTATAATTTTTGTATGTGTGAGGGAAACTGGCATAAATCCTAATAGCTGATGTCAATGGTAAAAAGGTGGAGTTTACAAGATAGGACAGTATCTCATAAAAAAAAAAAGTCTAAAACAGCACAAGAATACGTTCAGTCCCAAGAGCTAGGCGTATCCCAACTGACCAACCTTCTTAGGATGGTCATCTCATACTTAAAAAGCATAGCTTCAAAGAAATAGTGTTGAGATTGTGGACTGCTTAAACTAATTGAGAGGAGTGCAGTACATTCCCCCTCCATTTCTCCTTTTTCTGAAGATCATTAGAAAAATGCGGATCTTTTGACACTATCAACAAAAGGATCAGCATCAGTACTTCCAAGGCTTGGACCTACCTCAGAGTTTCCATCCTGCATCAGGACCCAGATTTTTTAAAGATAGACAACTGACAGTTGAGCATCACATCGTAGCCTCCCAGGATTGTTTGAATAAGATAAACTCAATGGTCCTGTCCTTTGAAAAACTTACATTAAAAAAAGAACATGCCAGCACACATAAGTACAGTCAGTCCTCTACATTTGCTAGGGCTAGGGATGCAAGAACTCCACAAAAGTGGAAAAATCACAAATATCAAAATATGCGTGTGTGTCTGTGGGAAGAGGACCAAGGCAGGATGGGGAGAAAGGGGAGCCAGAGTCCCATCAAGTGAGGGAAGGGAAAGGGAAAGGGAAAGGGGGTGGGTTAGCATGGTAGCCCTATAGTTCCTCTTTCTTGCCCATCTTCTTCCTTAGATGTGGGGGCAGTAGAAGAGGGTTTGTGGTGCTGAAAAATTAGGCTGCTAGCAATCCTTAGCTGGCCAGGCAGTGACTGGTAGATGAGGAGGACCAGACTCAGTTTTTTAAAGGGCTATGAGGTCTAATCAGAACTGCCGAGAAGGAAGGTTCCCTCCAAAAAAAAAAAAAAAAAAGGATTTGAGGATGGGGGTGAGGGAACAAGGTTTGAGGAAACTCGTAAATAATCAAATCTGTGGAAGACAAATCCGCAAATATGGGGGACTGACTATAGTCCTTCCTCTCTTGATGCCAGTAATTCAGAAGGGACCCAAGAGAAACAGGAGGAGTGGCAGAACTCTTAAGAATTCTTTGATGGCTGCCCACCTACAGGTTTAGTGTAGAGCTGAAAGGCTTCACCAGGGTACCTTTGAACCCCTGTTCTTCTGAATGCTACAAGTTGTGGGCTTGTGTTACAAAATCTCCCCCCTGCTTCCATCTACTCTGTTATTGGTTCTATACTCACACCAGAGCATGAGGCAGCAGCAAGAACCAACCAGGTAATATTCCTCCTCCACCATTTAATGAGGCTATACTATTGTAACTGTAAAAATAATTAAAACATCAGTTAGTTTGTGAAAAGAGTGTAGTTATCCCATTTTAATTTACAGTTGTAACAAATTAATTCTGCCTTAGGTATAGTATGAAAGGTACAATAAGAAAGGAATCAATTGCAAGTAACTAGCTATCTCTAGATGACTTCATAAAGGGGCTGGACAACTACCTGCTGGGGATGCTGTAGCTGGAGATCCTGCATTGAGCAGGAAGTTGGACTAGGTGACCCATGAAGCCCCTTCCAGCTCTGTGATTCTGTCACTCCATACATAACCAGTCCCTTCCAGGCTTTTGACTCGGGAGATGGTTGACTTGCTTAGCAGTAGCACACTGTTTTTCAGCATGCCCAGTCCAACAGACTACTTCTACTGAAGAAAAGAAGTGCAAACTATGTAGTTGCCAGTGTTCTCATTTAGGGAAGAAAGCTAGTGAGGCCTGCCCTCAAGCTTCCATTCCCTCAGAGTTGTGTTTCAGGGTCCGTTAGCTCCCGAGTGTGTCCATGTCACTAGCTTTTGTATCTTGGCACAAGCAAGACTCATCCCTGTGTTGGTGGGGGATACTGGTGGAGAAGGGCTAGTATGGGCAAGTGCTATTTCCCTTTCCTGAAATCATGTTGAACCATAAGTTATTGCTCTGCTGCTAGACAAGGGTTCTAGCAGGCTTGAAAAAGATTGTGGCTGTAAATAGGTGGCTTTTTCATTGCGCTTAGTCACTGATAATTCTTGATACTGCAGATACACTTTTTCTCAGACTAAATCGATGATCTGTAATGAAATAGTTTATTGATGCTAGTTTAGATGTCTCAGATTTGTGTGTATGCTCTTGCACTTTTCATGTTTACACAGGATAGGGTAATCCCATTTAATCAAGGTTGGTTTGGAGGAGAGTTTGCAAGGATGTCTATATGATCCACTAGCTGTTTGCTCAGTTGTCTGTTGTATATTAATGGCTTTTACTAACTTGGGTTTTGCTATGAAACTGAGAAGGTTGCTGATGGTGAGGCCAATACATTCTAATGAGACAAGTGCATTGCCATGGTATGTTTGTTTTGGGGGGCACGGTAGAGAACACCTATTCCATTTCTCTTGGTGCCATATTAAAAGTGTTTGTGTGCTTTTTAAAAAATAATCTCTCCAGTTTGTTTGCTGAAGTTTTGTCACAGCCATGCTAAGGCAGAGTGATTTTCTGTTTCAACAAGAACCACATAGTTCATAAAGTTTCAGTCCAAAATTACATTGGGGAATCTCAAGTTTGTGTTTCTGGGAAAGTTTGAACCCTTCTGCAATTATTTTTAAATATTCAGTTTCTCTCTGCTTATCTCCAGGTTTACTTTCAAATGTCATGAAAAGGAAATGAGAATGGTGAAGGGACACAAAGAAGTGCAGCTGGCCATGGAGAGCTGTGGGTACTCTATTCTCCCACTCCAGAAAAGTCATCTTTGTGGACACACAGGCCATTTCCACACTACACCGTTATGGTGCTATTATTCCACTTTCAACATCTATGGAATCCTTGGGTTTGCAGTTTAGGGAGGGGCATTTATAATTCTCAGCCAGAGAGCTCTTGGGTCTCAGTAAACTACAAACCCCAGAATTCCACAGAATGTTGACAGTGGATTAATAACACTGTAATAGTGTAGTGTGGAAATGGCCACAGTGTGGGTAGGATTGAGAGAGAGAGAGTGTGCGCATGGGCACTTCTGCAAGATTCTAACCAGAGAAATTGGTTCAAGAGAAGATTTCTGTTGCAGTTCAGCCTCTTGAAAATTAAGTGAGCTAAATAAAAGGAAGGAGAGATCCACCAATGGTCTCTGAGTCCTCAAGATGAACAAAGGAGAGCTTCTAGCTACTGAATATAAAAACTCTCTTAAGTGGTTAGTGGGTGGGTTTATTGATCTCTTATTACTCCAAACTTGTGTGCATGCATGCATGCATGTGTGCGCCTTAAAGTCGTCTGTTGACTTATGAGCAAACTCATGAACTGAATAGGGTTTCCTTAGGCAAGAAGTATTCAGAGTTGGTTTTGCCAGTTCCTTCCTCTGAAATTCAACCTGCAGCACCTGGTATTCATTGGTGCTCTTCCAAGCACTAACCAGAGCTGACCCTGCTTAGCTTCCAAGATCAGAAGGATCTGGTCTACTTTTTGTATGTTTTTTTTTTATTTCCTCTGATGCATCTGTTGCTTGCTGATATCAGCTAGCCAGGCTTTGAGCCAAACTTTAGATATATTGAGCTTTCTTTGGCATTAAAAAAAAAAAGTCTAACACGTTGGGAAAAAAACTTAACAGATTTTGATTTTAATCCAATTCATTACCCACTGTTAGTTGGAAAGGAACTAATGGTAAGAAAAGCATTAGCTGATGATTACAAAAGAGCTGTATCAAGTGTCAAGTCCATTGTATTCTTCTTATTTATATTATTTATAGAACTTTCCTTTCTGAAGCTGTTTCTATATCATCTTGTCTTTTGAAGAACCCTAACAATTTGTGCCATAACTACTTTGTAGTGCATAGGGTCTTGATACAGTTCCAAGTCTTAGAATCAGCTCACACGAATACATTTTGTGTTGGCTACAGGCTTACTGGACCTCACTGTAGCTCCTTGTGTATGGAAGGTACACCTTAAAACAGGGGGAGGAATCCCAAAGCCTCCAGATATTGGCCATTTCTGCCCTACACTGTTATAGTGCTATTATTCCACTTTCTTTTTTTTATTATTTTAAATTTTTATTAATTATAAAGAAAAAGCAAACAAAACATTATACCACATGATTACCATAAAAGTGAAAAAGAAAACATTGGGTGAAATAGCTTACATTGTTATTTTTTTCCCAGATCCTTTATCATCCTTTATCATCATATACTTATTCCACATGTTGTATATCATATTGCTTATATATTTTTGTTACATTCTTAATTCTATCCTTTTCAACTATAGTTAACCTATTGCTGTTGCTGAATATGATCCTATTACTGAATATATTAATACTAACCCTAACTTTAAATGTAACCTTAAATATAAGCCCTAGCAGTGTAAACCCATTACAAAATCGTAATTCTTTTTGTGGAGGTGTGACACTTCCCTCTTTTATTATGACTTTTCCCACAAATATCTTGCATGGTTCTTCAAAATGATTCCTTTTCATTATGCTTTTTTTTACTTTAATTTGATATGTTAGCTTATCATTAATCACTATTTTCCACACTTTTTTAATACCAATCCTTTATTTGAAAATCTTCTTGCGTTTTCCATTTTCTTGATATAATTAACCTTGCTGCAGTTAATAAATGTGTAATTAAATCCTTCATTGCCTGGGTACAATTAACCTCATCAAATATAGGTAATAATGCTATACTTGGACATATTTGTAAGTCAATTCCTGTTATCTCTTATTTCTTTAAACACATTTTGCCAAAATTTCTGTACACCTTCACAGTTCCATCACGTATGAATATATGCGCCCATCTCTTGGCAACCCCTCCAACATAACCTTGAGTGTTTCTTATCTGTTTGGTTTAGCCTTACTGGTGTTAGGTACCATCTCCAGACCAGTTTATAATAATTCTCTTTTAAACTTATGGATAATTTTTTTAAACAACGTTGATTCCAAATCTTTCCCCATTCCTGAATATCTATTTTTTGTGCTAGTTCTTCCGTCCATGTTTTTCTAAGATATTCATCTTCATATATTGACAATATTTTATATATTTCACCTGTGGTACCCTTCAATATTTCATTTTCCTCCATTCCATCTCTTTGCTTAATCATTTGTTCAAATCTAGTGTATTCTCTAATACCTTTATTATTACTTTTCCAATTCCTTGTCCACTGCTCTAACTGAATATAATTAAACTATGACATCTTAGTACCCTTTAATCTCTCTTTTATTTTATCTTTATTCGTCATTATATTCATCCAGTGTTTTAACATATAGTCTCTGCTTCTTTAATTCCGTCTCTAATTCATCCCCCAAATTCTTTGGAAATTTTTCCATCATCACTACTGGGGTTAATGGTGAAATAGCCAGCATTAATTTTTCCTTATTTTTCTTCCAGACTTCTAATATATTTTTCAAAAACGAGTTTTCTATTTTTTTTATTTCTCTCTTACCAAAGTTCCCAAAAAAAGATATTCTCTAATCTCCTCTCAATTTCTGTTGGTTCCCTCTCTTTTTTTGTTTTTTTGAAATATTTTTTTATTAAAGTTTAAATTGAAAATAAAAAAAAACCCTTCCCCACTTCCAAGCTTTTTTCTTTCTTCCAGTTGAGTCTGCTTGTTTACATTCCATTCATACATAGTTTCTGTTTAAAGGATAATCTTATATTGTTGCATCTTACATTGTTACATTGCTGCTTGTTTCTGTCTCTGACCGTTCTAAATCCCCTTTTCCCAAGACTCCATCTATAATATATCTCAATTGATTTGCTCTATAATACCATTTTAAATTTGGGAGGCCCAATCCACCTTCTTTTTGGGGTTTGTACCAGAATTTCTTATTGATCCTTGCTTTCTTATTCCCATTACAAAAACTATTCACTAGTAATTGCCAATTTTTCAAATCTATTTCTGATATTTTTATTGGTAGCATCCTAAATAAAAAATTAATCTTAGGCAATATTTTCATTTTTACTAATGCAATTCTTCCAAACCATGATAACTTAATATTTTTATATTCCTCTAATTTCTGTTCCAGTTCTTGTTTTAATTTATTATAATTTCTTTCCTCTAATATTTTTAGATTTTTTGTGATATTTATTCCTAAATATTTGTTTCCTTTAATTTAATATCTATTTTTCTTTCCTTTAAAAAAAGCTTGCTCTTCCATCTTAGTGTAATTAAACATTAACTCCGATTTAGCCTGATTTGTTTGTAACCCTGTCATTTTCCCAAAGCTATCATTCCACTTTCAACATCCTGTGGAATTCTGGGGTTTGCAGTTTACTGAGGCCAAAGATACCCCTGCCTAAACTGCAGTTCCCAGGATTTACTAGGATATTGAAAGTGGAATAATGCACTATAACAGTGTAGTGCGGAAATGGCCGTTGTTGGACTGGAAATCCCAGTAACTCTGGCCAACATAGCATATGGCAAGATATATTAGGGGAGCTGAAATCCAACAACATTTGGAGGCCTGCTTAGTTCTGACTCTTCCATTACAAATATCCACCATTCTAAAGTAGGTAAGCAAATTGCAGAGAGAGAGGGAGATGGGTAGTGGTAACATGGTATCTTTTTGGGAAGTTTGTTGTTGTTGTGTACCTTCAAAGCATTTCTGACTTAGTGTGATCTTAAGGCAAGCCTGTCATGGTGTTTTCTTGGCACGATTTGTTCAGAGGGGATTTGCCCTTGCCTTCCTCTGAGGCTGAGAGTGTGACTTGGCAAAGTCACCCACTGGGTTTCCATGGTCAAGCAGGGATTCGAACCCTGGTCTCCAGAGCCATGCAATTATTTCTCTTAATGCTAAGGAAACTCTTTAGATGTACTTCTAGTGAACTGCAGTGTTCCACAGAACAATATATGTTGGTTTTTTTAATTCATTATGTTACAGTAAGAGAAGTTGTGCTTGTCTTGTTAGCTCTGCAGATGTTCACAAATGCTTAAGTCCTCCCCATTCAACCCTGCATTTTTGACAGGTTAACACTGTATAGGTTGTAGTCTTTCATATCCCCTGGACCTTTTATAGATGATTGGCTAAGCAAAGGACTGTAGAACAAAAGGGTTACAAGTTTGGGTGTTTGAAAAAAAAATATCTGAGACTCTAAGAACAAATTTGCTCTTGCTTCCTGCATATAGAGAAAGTTTTGGTAATTGTTTCAAGTTCTGGATTCATTTCTCGTTTTCTTTCACTAATTGCATTTTGTGTTTCTCTAGGTGCTTTTCGTGGGAAGGTTAGTGACCTTCACCAGCCTAAGGATATTTGGCTTCATAGTAGGACGAGGACAGACCTGGGATGTATTCATACTGTAGAATTATAGTGCTGATATTCTACTTTAACTGTCATGGCAGTAGCATCCTGTGGAATCCTGGAGCTTGTAGCTTGGTCGGTGGCATCAGAGAAACTCTGAAGGCCGCTTCCTAAAATACGACCGTTTGTGCGTATTGGGTACAATTGTTTATTTTTTTTCCAGGAGACTTGCCAGGGACCAGTGCCAATGGGCAGGGACCACCACTGGTCCAGGGATGACCACTTTGAGTAGCACTGGTATAAGGAATGGCTGTTGCTGCTTTCAGCTGCTATATGGTTGCTCCTATCATGCAGGGGGAGTGGTGAAACACTGTGCTTATGGTAGCTGTTCTCATGGCCCGCCATGGTAAACATTAGACTGGGGGAGCAGAATTCAAATAGACATGATGTCACAAAGGCCACTAATATAAATAACTTTAAGAAGGATTAGAGTGAATCATGGATGGCTACATCTATTACTGTGAGCTGTTAGTCATGGAATCTAAATAAAAGCTCCGTTTTGTGCAGAGATCATGTAATTTGGGCAAACAGATACTAAGGGCTTATTTGGAAGCTTGTGGGGGCTTCTGACTTTTGCTGTGGGTGGAGACAGCTCGGCCTTTTGTTCAGGGTTCTTATTCAATTCTTGATATGTTTGGTTACACAAGTTTTTTTGCTGGGGGGCAGTTAGAATATGGGGAGGAGGAGGTAAACGACATAAAACTTGTCAGAATGCCAGATCTTAGCTGTAAAACTAGCAAAATTTATTACAGTTGGCTTGCCATATCCATAGGCTCTGTGAATTCAACCCACCAGGGATTCACATGTACACAATACTGAACATTTTAATCTATGGTGAGGAGCACACTAGCTACCTGCTTCTTCCTTCAAGGCAGTGGGATTGCTTTGCAAGGCAAAAGTGGGTGGCTGGTGCCATTTTTAATAGGGGCTTACTGAGTAAGCTTCACTTCACAAAGCTTTGCAGTTTGTTTTTCAAATGCAAGACGAGGTTTATACCCTAGGTCCCTATTAAAAAGGTAGGGTGGTGGCAGCAACCCCTGGCCACCTGGCACACCACATTCTTTGTACTCCCTTGCCCCCTGAGCAGCCTGACTGACATACTCCCTGGAGGCGGAGAAGCCTGAAAAATGCGGTGCTCCTGCTGGCTGGGCTTGCAGCTACCTCCACTGATGCCCTATACCATTTTTAATGGAGGCTTATAAGCCTCACCTTGTGTTTGTGTTCTCTGCAAGCTTTGGGAGACCAGCTTGAGCACACACATTTTTTGGTGTCAGGATATCCTGGAACCAGTCCCCACAGATATGGCACACCCCCACTGCACAAGTGGCATGAGGACATGATACAAATAAGAAGAGGATTGGTTGATTTATTGCACTAAGTATCTGCCTTTAGGTCTGTGTTGAAACTTTCTCTGTATGATTCAGAGATTTCTCTAAAATACTACTTTATTTTCCAAAAAGAGAATGAAAAGCATATACCTTTGAGGGCTTCCATGGTATTTAACAGAGCTGGATTGATTACATGAGTTATGGGATTTTACATTTCATTTACTAGTGAAGATTTCATGCACACGAGCTTCCTTGTGGCTGGTTGGTTGCTTTGGGAAAACAGAATGGCCTTTGGTCTAGTCCAGCAAAGAGATCTTATGCTAACATAGGGGTTTTTTTTACCTTTTTATTTGTAATGTTGTCATTTTAAATGAAGATTTGAATTGTTATAATGCTGTGACTAGTTTAACTACATATTAATGTTCACTTTTTGTATGTTTTAGGTGTATTGTTCTTTTTAAATTACAAGCTGCCTTGAGTCCCAGGTTTGGGAGAAAGGAGGGATACAAATAAATATAACAACAACACTTTTTAGCTCTTAAGTGATCCTAGAAGTTGAAGTGATTGTGATCTCACTGGTGACTGGATGAAAATTTGATTCTGAAGGTATCTTAAAGCATGTTGTAGTGTGCTATTTAGTCTACCGAATTTGTCTCAAAGCTGAGGCCAGACCTGTCCTTAGGCTGAATGAGGCAGGCGCCTCAGGTAATAGATGGGTAGCAGTGTTTCCTTCTGAAAGCCTTAGCTGTTCCTTCTTTTGGAGAACAGTGATGTGAGCCACCTCACCTTGCTAAGAGCCCTAAACCAAAGTCCTTAATGTCACGTGCATAACTTATTAAGTCTACCCAAGTAGCATTTAGGGATGCCTCAACTGCATAAGTTTCAGGAATCTATTTTCTGATAGATACCATCATATGTGGCCAACACAATGCACTGTGAGACTGCTGGCTATCCTGTGCCATATTGAATTCTATTGTGTTGGCCTTTAGTTTACATCATTCCTGTTCTGTTATTATTTCCTGTTCTTGCAGCCCACATCCCTCATAGATGTTGCACAGCATGCAGCAGCTATCTTACTGGAAATGGCGGGGGGGGAGGCACTCTGTAGCTAGCCTAAGGGACCTTAGCTAGTCTAAGTGCCATTCAGAGTGTGAAACAATGAAATGCAAACAGATCTGAACACTGGGGCATAACCCCTACTGAAGTGAATAGTAGCAATGCAAGAACATGCAAAACATTTTATTGTCCAAATAAATGTGAAAAAATGCCTTGGTGGTCTGTTGTTTTGGAGAAGGTGTGTGTGTGTGCGTGTGCATGTGTCTGTGTGTGTCTATATGTGTTAGAAAGGGCAGAATTCACTTTTTCAGGTTCTCTTCTTAAGGCATCAGTGTTTCACCCCGAGCCCTGAGCCACAGCCAGACTTTAAGAAATGCAAGCAAGGTTCAGTGCCTCCACTCAAAAAACTTGGCCTTTAGACAACAAAGATGTCTTAGGCTGCCCTTCTATCAACTGAAACAGTGTGGGCTTGTTTGTAGGTGTGCTCTGAAACTTGCTCTAAAATTTAATGTGTCTGTCCACAGCTGACTTTCTTCTCCCCAAAGCATTTAGGGTCCCTCAGAGTCCATCACTTGTTAAGAGAAAGCATGGGGAAATACTAGCAACAATGTTCTGTGCCCACGCACCTCTCTGAGCTCAGCTTTCTGCTTTCCTAAATGCCAAAGCGATTAACTTCCTGCTATTATGTACCCATGACAAATGAATACCAAGCAGTCTATGGGTTTGCGTTTATGTGTGTTTTCAAGAGTTAGATGAAAAGCTGTAATACTTCAGGAGAGGCTTCTGAGCTATGAAGAATGGCCAGCAAAGCAAGACATTTTAATCTTACTTTTCTTTTCACTTGCAAGACTAGCTTCTTAAAGAGTGGTGCCTGTATTTCTGTAAGCAGCTTGAAAACAGATGAGCAGTTTTGGTATTCACCCCTTTATACCCTAGTCTCCAGGGGTATGAAGCAGAGTGAGAATGTATTTACTTTTCTGCTGCTGGCAACCAGCGAGTACAGAGGAGAAATGCTGGGGGGAAACAGATTGTAGCACGACTGTTCTTTGTGGGATTTTTTGGTTATTTATGGATATTGCTAACTGCTTAGATCTGAAGATATCAGATTAATTCACAATAGTAATATAACATACTCTATGTACAATGCACAAAGTGAAAAAAATAAAGGATTTATGTTGTCTGTAATATCAGACTGCAGAGGGAAGGCTTTTAAAAACAGGTATGTTTTTGATATCCATTGAAACTAAAAATTATTGAGACATTTTGGATATCAGATGTGAAAATATTACACAAAGTAGGTGCCACCATACTAAATTCCCTGCTCTGAGTGACCACTACTTAGAGCGATTTTCCATGTGACCGCAAGGATTGGATGGGTCTATAATTGTTATGATGTCATAACAATTGGTGGAGCTTCTTGCACAGACAGATTTCTTTAACTAAATTCAGAGGAGTTTTAACAAACTTTCCACATTCAGGGAATTCTTCCCACATCTGTTTGTTTGCCAGGGAACTTCTGACGGGAGATTGATTTACAGCACCAGCACAAAATCCTCCCTGGAACTGCTGCTCTCTGGACAAAAAGTGTCCCAGAGGCAAGCATAACATAGCAGAGTTTCCAAACAGCAACAAGTGTGTGCAGCAGAGTACAACTACAGCATCAGCTCTGACCCCTCTACCCATTGGTTAGTAAATTCACGGACACAAGAGTTTGTCATCCAAAATACCTGGAGGCTTTAATCTTCAAAGTTGCAGTATATACATCTGTACACAGGATACACAGATCCACAGGCAGAGATTCAGCATCAGAGATTCAGGAGCAGAGTGACGGGATGCAGAGATTTGGGATGCAGAGAGTCAGAGTAAGCACTCATGCCCCTCTTATATACACACCTGCTTCCATGTCATCACTCAGGGCCTTTGGCTGATACAACCCTTTGTCATGATTTCATTATCATGACTCAGCCCTTTACTCCATGTCCCCTAGGGAATGAGTCATACTTTGCCCAGTCATTCCCCAGGTGTCCCATGACATGCTCATCAAATGTATTTTCAACAGGGGCAAATGTCACCGCTTTTTAATCCACAACTTCTTAGCACTTGCAAGCATCTTTTCTGTGAGAAACACAAAAAGTAGGGTCAATCAGAAAGTAGGTCTGCTTCTAGGCCTCTAGTAAGTTGATTTGTAGCAAAGGTTTTTGATAGCTAGAAGTTGAATGGTAACTACAACTGATTTCTTTTTTTTTTTAATCAGAAAAAAAGACAAGCTCTGGCATAGCTAGCTTTTTGCTAATTGTCTTTTTCTTGATCTTGTTCCTAGTGTGTAAAAGAAGAGAATTAATTGGCAGCCCAGTCTGTGCAGTTCTGCCGGCTGGTTTTAGAGCTTCGTAATATAATCCTTTATCTGTAGTTAACAGGTAGGTATGTTAACATTGGTACATGCACATTTTTCCAGTACGTGTCTCGTGAAATGCAGGAGTAACTGGTTCTGTCATATACAGAGCTGGGCAAAGTTACTTGTTGGAGTGCATCTCCCAGAATCTTCCAGCCACCATAGTCCTCAGAATTCTGGGTATTTCCTAGTTATGAGGGGTGCTCCCATTTTGTAACTGACTCACCTCTGTGAGGCCTGTTTGCCCTTGTTTCAGACTGTTTGGCCTTTGAGAAAAAAAACATTAAGAAGATCCCTCAAATCTAAAGGGCCCTCTTCTGTGGCCCACAGAACACTGGCCTACTGCAGATCTTCCCCTCACTGGTGCCCCCTGGACGTGTTGGACTACATGTTCTGTGACTCTTGAGCCTGTGTAGCCCAAACAGGATGGGGCAGCTGGCCTAACAGGCTGATTTTGGTATTTGAAGAAAGCAAGATGTTTTTCAGGGAAGCTTGTCTGTCATTATTGGTTTTAGTGGGGAGCCTTATGTGAACCTTAGAATTCTTGGAACACAGTTTGGAAACTCTTGATCAAATACTTTGCTTGTGAAATTAAGGCAGGGCAGATAATTCTTGTCAGTCTGAGAGGGTCACTGAAAAGTTCTATCTCATCACTAAGGGCTGGCCAGGTGACAGTGGAAATCTGGGGGGCTTGAATTTGGAATTCTATGTCCAGAAAATGGGGGAATCATCTAAGATAGGCACACTTCCTTAAGCTTCTTGGAAAAATCTGTGCAAAGGTTTGATCTGAGAACAAATATTCTGTAGGTTAAAGCAAAGATGTTCTTGCTTGCAGAAGAGATGCTGTAGCCCTGTGGATTCTTTTTGAAGTCTTCTCTTCCAGTTTTTAAAGAATGGTTAGGCCAATTATAACACCAATTATAAATAAGACTAATTACAAGACAGCACCACCTTGTGGTGTCTTTTGTAGCCCTAAAGAAGTTACCACTTCTCATATGAGTAGTAAACACTTTTTTATACTATGTGAGAAACCTGTTGGATGGATTAGGGTGTGTAGTGTGATCTACTTATTAAGAAAGGCAAATAATACATCAAAGGAATACTTTCTATGCTTCATTTATATTTCTTTCCTTTCCTTGTTTTGGGCTGTGTTCCTTGACCGAGAAAGATGCAGTGCCAAGCAGCAGAGTTAACCTTAAATTTGTATTTTGCAAAAGAGCCCATAAGTTGCTTTAATTAAAAACAAACACAGCATATCCTCTTGTAGGATAAGTTCCTTTCCCTTCACAGACATATAGGATGCTTCTAGATGAAGCTTTTATCCAGCAGTCATGCAATATTGGAGGTGGAGCTGGTTTTAAAAACAGTTGTCTTTCATTTGTAATTTATTTATTTAATTTACATCTTACCCTTCTCCCACTGTGGGGCCAAAAACAGCTTACAATAATGTTCCTGTGTTTTCCCTTTACTATTTCTTTTTCCTCTTATCAGAAATAAACACATCAAAGAGGGACAGATGGAATACTTGTGTAATGTTTCTCTCTCTCTCTCTCTTTGCTACAACTCTCCCTACTCTTATGCAGAAGGACACCAGATCCTGTCTGATCTTGGAAGCTAGGCAGTACTGGTTATGTATGGGTTAGTACTTGGATGGGAAACTGCTAATGAATACCTGGTACTGCAGGCTATATTGTTGTTGTTACTACTACTACTACTATCTTTATTCCCCCCCCCGCTTTTCTCCCCGAGAGGACTAAAAGCGGCTTACAGCAATTAAAAGAAGAAGGAACTGGCAAAACCACCTCTGAGTATTCCTTGCCTAAGAAAACCCTATGAAATTAATAGGGTTGCCATAAGTCGGCATATCTGTCCCCAACTTTACTAGTAGCATGCCACTGATCATGTTTGCTAGGGAAATCTGGGAATCCTAGTTTTTTAAAAAGTATTATTTCCCACCTTCTGCTGCTGGAGTAACCCCTGTGTTTCTTGTTTCTCCCCTTTAAAAATAATTTAGTACGAATGCTAAAGTACAAGACATTATCCATAAAAATGAAATTAAATGCACAGGTATAAGATAGGTGGTACATGGCTTGACCACAGTACATGTCAAAATAATCTAGGAGTCTTAGTAGACCACAAGCTGAACATGAGCCAGCAGGGTAATATGGCAGCTAAAAAAGCCAGTGTGATTCTGGGCTGCATTAATAGGAATATAGTGTCTAGGTTGAGGGAAACGATAGTACCACTCTGTGCTACTTTGGTCAGAATTCACCTAGAATACTGTATTCAGTTCGTAGCACCACAGTTCAGGAGCTATATTAACAAGCTGGAATATGTCCAGAGGATGGTGACCAAAATGGCAGAAGGCTTGGAAACCATGGCCTATGAGGGCTTAGGGAAGGGGTATGTTTGGCTTGGAGAAGGGACATGATAGGTATGTTTAAATATTTGAAAAGATGCCATGTGGAGGATGGAGCAAGCCTGCTTTCTCCTGCTGCAGAGACTAGAGCAAGGAGCAGTGGATTCAAACTTCAGGAAAAGAGATTCCATCTAAACATTAGGAGGAACCACCTGACAGTAAGAACTGTTTGACAGTAGAATACGCTGCCTCAGAATGTGGAGGAGCCTCCTTCTTTGGAGGGTTTTAAACAGAGACCGGATGGCCATCTGTCAGAATGCTTTGATGGTGTATTCCTACATGGCAGGGGATTGGACTCAGTGGCCTTTGTGGTCTCTTCCAGCTCTGGTTCTATGATTCTGTGAATTAAAGATGATTTGATTTTAAATTAAGCTTTATCTTTTAAAAAGAGAAAATGAAGCAGATATGATTTAAACGTGTGAGATCCTGATCAAATTAAGGAGGTGGTTGCAAAGATGAGATTAGGGCCATTTCCACATTAGACTGTTACAGTGCTATTATTCCACTTTCAACGTCCTATGAAATCCTGGGGTTTGCAGTTTAGGGAAGGGTCTTTGAGGCCTTTGACGCCCCTCCCTAAACTGCAAACCCCAGGATTCCATAGGATGTTGAAAGTGGAATAATAGCACTATAACAGTCTAGTGCAGAAATGGCCTATGATATGAGTACTTCTAAACACCTCTGCATGGAAGTGAGTGGAATGGCAAGGAAAGCCTTCCAAAAGCCATTTGTCTGAAAACTTGTGATCTCTCTCTCTCTCTGTCTCAAGCTTGATGATACTGATACTTATAGATGTTGAGTGCATTTTACCAAACTTGACCTATGGAAGTTTATGTTGAGATAGGCAAGCCCCAAGGCAATTGGCAATGTGCAACATTGTGCTGAATAGAAATAGCATGACAGATACCAGAGTAACTCATTTACTAGTTTGTCATGCACCTTACTTGATATTTCTAAACTTAAATTGACAGAATTGCCAGTTCTAAATGTTGCTATGTGAAATAAATCTATCTGCCCTTTGGGTAAGCTGTCAATGTTCTGATTTAAAAAAAAAGAATATTGTATTTTATTGTATAAACAATCTTTGCATGGTAGTGACATAAAGATACTTCTATTGTAAATAGATCTGTTTTTTCATATTGCTTTTGCATTTCTCTTGTCACAAGAACTTTTTCGCTGGATGTTTTCCATTAAGTCTGAGTTGGAAACCTAGCCCTAATCTTCCAGGGAAGTCTTTGTTCTTGCTTTGCATGTCACATGCAAATTGCTGGTACTTCAAAGGTCTTCCAAGATGAGATACTCTTCACACCTCAGTGGTTCTTCCTGACTCTTGATTGTTTAATTAAGCCATCAGAAACTGAGCCATCAAAGCCATTCCTCTGATCTGTGGATTCTGACAGCCATGTCCTTTTGGCAGAAATTGTATATTCAGACACATTAGATACACCCTACTGTTAGAACAGCCCACCTGAGTCAGAACTATTTTTTCCTTTTTTCTCCCCTCTTAAATCCCTCTTCCTCCACTGTCATTGGAGGAATTGGGATGAGTAAGATACATTTTCTCTGTCATCTTTACTAAACAGATGGGCTGCAGTCTTTAATTTAAGAATACAGGAATGATGCTGGATCTGATCCCACCCTGTGTTCCCAGTGTGACCAACCTGATGCCTATGGAACACCCACAAGCAACATGTGATGATGGCATAACTTTCCTTACTTTCTCGCATAATAGGTGTCTCTTATGCTGTTGTGTGCCTCAGGTGATTTCTGACTTATGGCAACCCTGAGGTGGCCCCCTCTGAAGGCCCCAGATCCCGTCTGATCTTGGAGGCTAAGCAGGGTCAGCTGTGGTTAGTACTTGGATGGGAGACTGCCAATGAATACCAAGTGCTGTAGGCTATGTTTCAGGGGAAGAAACTGGCAAAGCCTTGCCTAGGAAACCCCTGTGTGATTCATGGGGTTGATATAAGCAAGACTTGAAGCCACATGCACACACATGGGAGCTTCCTGGCAGGATTTGTTAAGGGGAGGGTATGCCATTGCTTTCTTCTGTGGCTGGGAGAGTATGACTTGCCCAGTGGGTTTCCTTGACTGAGTGGGGATTCACACCCTGGTTCCTCAGTCCAGCACTCAACTACTATACCATCTTAGGTCTCCACTGTCTGGCTAGAAATAATAGATCTTTGCTATAACTAATAGCCACTGATCCTTCATTCTCCATGGATTTGTTTAATTGGTTTTTAAAAGCTGTTTCTGTTGGTGGCCATAACTACATTTTGTAACATATTCCAAGCACTGTGTAGGGAAGTACTTCTTTTTGTCTGTCCTGAATCTCCTACGCTCAACTTTAGTGGGTGTCCCTGAGTTTTGGTATTTTGTGTGTGTGTATAAGAGAGAGACAAATTATTCACTTTTTCCACATCATTACTAATTGCTAATGCATCTTATCATTTCTTACTTCACTTTTTTTTAAAAGCTAAATATATTTAAAGAAACAGGTTGATTGTCAGCTAGCTGCCCTTTGGGTTTGTACTCAAGACTTCTGATGAAGGGGTATACTTGTAGGGGGACAATGAGGGCATCACCCTCAATTAGGAACTGAAGAAAAATTTCATAGTGGGTGGAAGAATTCCTATTTGGAGGGACAATGCCCTTCTCCCTCCCTGTAAGATACACTTCTGTTCTGATGAGTATTTCTGGGCTGTTACTGAAATTCTTGAGGTAATCCATTTCTGTGCATTTCATTAGAACATCATATACCTGGCTAAACCAAAGTTTAACCACTGGAAGTGCACATTCTACAACTATTTATATAATGAGCAATTGCTGACTTACGCCAATACACCAGCATAAGGTAGAGATGTAAACATTTCACTGTTTTGTCTTCATATGCCTCAACAAATAATTGCCAGTTTTTTCTCAACTGTGGGAGAAAACAAATACTTCTGCACAGTACTTGTCTGGAATTCCAGTTTTTCAAAGTGTTTTGGAAAATTATTTGATGCAAAAATGCATATCGGGTTTTGGGGACAAATATTGCTTCCTTGTATGTGAAGGCTATCATCTTCCTGTGTAGAAAACAGTATTTTGGGAAACCCACACACAGTTTTAGGGGATAAAATCATTTTTTTAACAGAAAAATTTGTTTCTCTCAGAAAACCCACGGTTTTCATATGAAACCAGTCTGTTTCCTAATACCCACATGATATTTTTTTTTTGTGCAAAAATGCTGGGATTTTGTACAAAAGACACCAATTTTTCACAAAAAAAGTGGGTAACTGGAAGCTGCTTTTTGCACAACAATGCATGTGCAAACTCCCCACATGTATTTCTGCACAGTATATTTTCCTGAAATACTTCTGGATATATACCAGGAGAAAACCATACAGAGCTCTTGCCTCTGTCATTCTTTCTGACCAGGCTTCCTAAGTGCTAAAGAAAGAATATTCTCTGTTATTTATTTCCCATCCAAAATATGGATTGTGGATATTCCTTCCTTGGTGTAAAGGACTTTTTTGAGCATCATGTAATGGAGGCAGGGGGCAGAAACCTGGGAGCTAGTAGCGCAGAGGTTTATTCTTTATTTAATCCCACCCTTCTGCCAGGATGGACCCAAGACAGCTTAAAACACCGGAGATTGCTCCCTCTGCCATCTTCTTCTGGCTGGAGTGCTTGGAGCTGTTTTTACCCTGCTGCAGCATCCTCACTGCTACCTGGGACAGCATAGTGATGCCAGCTAAGAGGATCGTGGTCATAATTGCAGGATCCAAGGTTGTTGGGAGGAGAACTCTTATCCTTATCTTTGTTGTGAGAGGAAACTTGGTGCAGTCATACCAACAAAGCTGGAGAAGATTATACAATGCACGAAATGCTAATAAGTCAGGCAATCATGTTGGATATACACAAGAGGGCATTGATAGTTGCAGCCTGTTAATCTCTGTATTGTGTAACTTTTAAGTCATGGGATGTCAGTTCACTTTCATTTTTGGTATTCTTTGTCTAGCTGTTGTGCTTTGCTTGACTTGTTGTTTAGTGCTTTTATATTTCTCTCTCTCTGGGAGAACAAACTGCAGCTGCATTTAATAGATGAGGTAATCCATCATCGGCCTTAGTGTGTGAGTTGAAATGCAGCATCCTAAATATTTTATTTCCAGCTAGTGCTGCAGCAGACTAACACAGCTACCGCCTTTGGAGCCTGATAGAAGTCATCCAGTCTTGTCCTGCCCTTCTCCTTTTAGTGATTTCTCTGAGGTAGATCCTCCATGGAATAATACTATTTCTTTGATTTGTTTACCAAAATATTTATATCGCACCCTGTAACCAAGGATCTCAGGGCAGTGTTGAATAAAATCAATTTCAACAGGTTTAAAAAGTAAGAACAATGATATTCCACCTTGAATATCCACTTTGAATCTGCCTTCCTGTGCCAAAGGTTTCACAGGGAATGCCAGATGGTTAGCCCTTTGCAGTGTGGAGATTGCTGTAAGCTTTATCATCAGCATGTGAAGGGATGGAAGAATGTGTGACTGTATATATGTTGTTGGACCCAACCTGCATCAATGCTTGCTGATTATGGATGATCAGGTTATGGATGATTGACTTGTGGGTTAGAGTATAACTGTGGGTTAGAGTGTAATTCTCTCCCCTTACCCAAGGTGGTGTCAGCTTAGAAAAAAAAGACGGTGATGAAGCATCAGATGCTGTGGAGCCATAGTCTGGGTGGGACATGCCTTCAAGATTGCAGCAGAAACCTTCTTAGTTACAAGAGCTAATTGAGGTTGGACTTGAGTACATGAGAGCTGAGGCTGGATTTGTAAGGTACTGGGTATTTTCGGCCATCTGTGGGTGATTGAACCCATAACAACTAAGGTACTGAATGGTGCGAGAAGAGTTAAGCCTGATGTAAATACAGATATACCTCAGTTAATGAAATAGATATGTCCTTGGGCATTACTTCTGTAGCAGAAGTTTTGATAGCAGAAGCAAGAACAACGTGGGGAGAATAGAAATCAGTTCCTGCACTGCAAAGAAGAGTAGCTCAACATGTTTGAGCAAACTTTTTATGGAAAATTAATATGCATATATGAAAGGGAATAACCAGGCCTTGCATAAGTAAAGAAAAATATTTTTAACCTTTTAGGGACCACGTGGTCTCCACTTTTCTTATAGTTCCTTTTTCGTCGGTCCGACTTAGAAATCTGTTCTTTTTAAATGTGGTCCAGAAGGCTTGTGGAAGCCTCTCCCCTTTTCTTCTGATCTACAGGTCCACTTTTATGTTAATTTTTAAATACCTTTTTCAAAGCTGTTGCAAAAGAATTGTATTTGAAGATACACTCATTTAAGATGAATTATGAGGGGAGTGCAAGTTAATTAAATAGCTTACTGTATTTGGGAGTGTTTTGTAATGCACATTTGTGTCCTTGCGCCTGTGCCCTGAATCTTTTGAGGATGCAGCAAAGCCCCTGGATGCAGGGATGCAGCTTGATAGAGCAGGGGCCGTGTATGCTTTTGTTCTAGCTCTTCGATCCAGCACACTTCAATGCAGGAGTCTAACGAAGACTCAGATGAAATATGAACAGAAGACTGTGATGTGTACTCACAATTTTTTCTGTTGTGCTCAGACTTACCTCTTGATAATATATAATTTTTGACTTTGAGTTAAAATGTCTGCATTATTTCCTCTGGGGGTGTTGGTAATTCTTGGGTATACAGAGTTACCTTGGGAAATGCTACCAATGTACTGGAAGTCCAGAGGCAGGAGGAAGACTTTGGGAGCTGACGTCTGAATGTAATTGAGATGCTTTCCCACTGATGGTGGTGCTGGGAGGGAACTGTTTCTGGGTACAACCACTCAGTTGAATTAGGGAAAGGAAATCAGGCTTGATCTCCTTTGCTTTTACATCCTATAGTTCTTTCAAACGTAACAATACATCAAGGAGGAGCAGGTGTGTTGCCTAATCAGATTAAATCAACCAACCCTGGGACCTTTAAAAGTTGTGGTTGGTCTCCTGGAAAGAATGGAGCTGCCAGGAGACATTCAGACCTCTCTCTTCACACTCACACACACAAACATTCTGGGTGTGTCTTGGGGGGGACAAGCACTCAATTTGTGGTGTCTGAGGCATTTTCCATTAGAGTTTTGTTTTGTTGCAACCATTTTTTTGCTAGGCCCCTGACAATTCAATGGGCAAGATCTCTCTCCTTCCCAACAAGTTCAAGCATGAAGCATGAAATATCCACTGTAACATAGTTCACCTGAGCTGAGATGTTGCCATTACAAATCTGTCCTAAGGTCCAGACTTGCTCAGATGAGCATCTTTGCCCCAGCCCTTAATCCCAGCACAGCCTACCCTCACTGTCCCAGCCCAGTTGTTGCCTGGTGCGCCTTGTGCCCGGTGGAAGACCTCGCTAGGGTGAAGATCCAACAAGTTTTATTTCACTGCACAGAGAAAGGTGCAAGGAGGATTTTTTTTCTTCAGAGCAAGCACACTGTTAGCCAGATCATAGCGTGTTAATAAACTCAGCACAAGAAAATAAGCAGGCAAGGTCATGGTTACATCAATGGATCATGTAACATTCACATGTGCATTAGCCCTGTCAGGTACCACCATCCCATAACAAGCTGAGATGGCTGCAGCTAAGTCTCCTCCTCTGGGTGTGATTTTTAGTATTCTAATTTGCTATATATGTATGCATATATGTGCTATATATATTCTATAACCCTGGGCCCTGTCCTTGGCTTGGCTGTGAATCCTCATCTCCTGGAATGCAGCCCATTTCTTATCACCCTGACTGAAATATGGGGTTGATAAATCCTCCTGGCCCACCTTACTGGCTTCTTTGTGAGGATTACTGACTGAATGTCCATGGAAGTCCTTTGATTACTTAGAATATATAAAGACTAAGGCCGTTTCCGCACTGGACTATTATAGCGTTATTATTCCACTTTCAACATCCTATGGAATCCCAGGGTTTGCAGTTTAGGGAGGGGCTGGCCGCCCCCTCCTGAAATTGCTAACCCCAGGATTCCATAGGATGTTGAAAGTGGAATAATAGCGCTATAACAGTCCAGTCCAGAAATGGCCTCAGTGTTAAGTGCTTATGCAAGTTACTTGCAGCCACTTGTTGTAACTTACCTAATGCTTGATTAAAACCTTGTGCAGTTTTTGTTGTCTGCCACCCACATGGGGAGAATGAAGCACGTGGTGGTTCCCATGGTGGGGAAGAGGCTTCACACTCTGTTAGAGCAGTTGGGGATTTTAGATATTATACACCCAGTTGCATGCCTATACTCATTTTGAGTTATTTAGCTCAATTTTCTCCATTTGCTCTCTTAAATATTGTAATGAGTGATCATAAATACTTTGCATATCTAAGCAACCAGACTACATGACCTGAGAAACCTCTAGAGTCAGTGGTCATATAAAAACTCCTCCTTCTCCATCTACTTTCTCTTTGCCTCTTTGATTTGCCTTCATTGTTCTTAAAGTTTTAAGCTCACTGGAGTTCTTCCTTTTACCTAACCTTTTCATTAATTAGTTAATATGGAGATAGTTTAAATGTATGTGCATTCTAAAAGCAATTATCAAAGTTCTTTCATTTGTACCTTAATGCTGCTTGCTTGTTTCTTTACTTAAGTCAGGCTCAGCCATGGATGTACTGAAGACTGGGGCATATTACTTCTGCTAAACTGTGTTGAGGGAGGTTGCTTCTTAAAAGATCCAGTCTTCTTATTTTTCCCAAATGGGCTAACATCTTGGGATATATTCACCTTTTTCCACAGAATTAACTCCACCATTCTTGCTGCCTCTCTCCTTTCTAACACCATCACCATCACTCATCTACCTCTGAGGGCCGCTACACAGCTTTCCTTCCAAGTCTCCAAGTTCTCCCATTCAGGTCACACTTCTCAATCACTTTTCTAACTTCACAGCTTTGCATGGCTGTATCTGATCTCAAGATGGTGGTGAGTGCTGTCAGAAAATTATCTAAACTCTGAGAGCCCAGGCTGGAATTAAATTAATCTGTAACCTGGGAGAGGCAGGCACATGGCGGGGGCGGGGGGATGAGAGGAAACACCAGGGAGAAAGAAGTGTGTGCCATTCATGCATCTCTCTCTCTCTCTCTTGCTGTCTCTCTCTCTCTAATTAACATCTGCTGCAGAAGTTCATAGACATGAGAGGCACAGTCTTGTTCAGAACTACTTATCCATAGCGATACGCAGGGGATGAGGAAATTTGTTCTGTGCCTCTGGGTTATATTGTAGGTCTTTAGATTTGTGTGCCATCTGTTTCACTCATGCAGACTCTGACATATTTGCATTCTTCTTTCTTTGCACATGCAAGCAAAGTGGATGTCCTGCCCTAGACTGGGCATGGCCATCATGTTGTAAACTCTTGCAGGTGTGCTATGCTGTCTCCCCCATTTGCACAGAAGTGAACCCACTCTTGTAATGCACTTGGGAAGCAGTTTTACACCCATGCCTGAAAGCACATGTAATCTGTTGGCATTCACTTAATCTAAATCAGACATAAAGAGTGCAATGAGAGAAGTAGTTTCCCTTGGCACAGTAAACAAAACATGGCATAGGACCTGAGGAAGTTTGTTTCTTCTTTTTCTTGCCTGCCTACCCTCAGCAATAATATCCTGTTTTGGAACAAATGCTGCCCTTTGGCCTGGCATCTCCGTGTTTGTTCCAGTAACAGAACCCAGTAAAAGTTGTAAGGTTGACCATAGGGTAATAGCTTTTCCAAGCTATTGGAATGCAGTATGGCTTAGTGAATTCTATTGATAGCAATAACAATAGCAACTGTATTTCTATACCACTTATCAGCTAAGTGCTCTCTAAGCGGTTTACAATGTATTTAGCTATTTTGCCCCTGCAAGCTGGGTATTCATTTTACCGACCTGTGGAAGGATGGGTCAACCTGGAGTCAGGCAGGATCGAACTCACAACCTTGTGGCTGCAGTACTGGCATTTAACCACTGCACCACCAGAGCTCCCTGGATAATGAGAATTTATAGACATGAGGTTTTAATAGTTCTCTAACAACTTGTCAAACCTATTTTATCCAAGATGGTAGTGGGATAAAGAATACTGGGGTGCACTGTGCTCAACGCTAATTGTACCATATTACTGTCAGTTGTCTTCAAAATGGCCTCTAAAGCAATTGTAGCCCAACTCCCTTGATTATTATCTCCCTTAGGATGCTTGAGAACTATGCCCAATTAGAGATAGGGAGGCAGAATGGACAGGTCCAGGGTTGAGGCTTGTCAGTATGATGACTCTTCTGTTACCTTCCAGTCTTACTGCCCTTAACGGATGTATGGGGTAGTTTATGTAAGCTGGTTGGTTTCTTTGTTAGCATGCGATTTGTGTTTCTAATGCGGATAGGTATTTTGCCTATACGTTTTCTCCAGTTTGTCTTCCGTGGGGTCAAATATGTGACTTGGCATTTTGGTCTCAAGACTTCACATCTGCTCTGCATTAATTTTTTGACCAAATTATTTGTCTTTGAGCCTCGCCTATTTGCTTTCTATGAAATTACTGTTGGAGCATAAAAACTGGTTCAAAGGAGTGGTTCTGTCTTTTGGAAGTCAGACCCCACATTTGTATGCAGGATAATGTATCACATGCTTTTTAAAAGAACTTTCAGCTTTACCACTTTTCCTTCTAGAAAAAGAGTGTTCTGTGCCTGGCCAAACCCCCATGGCAGCCATTTTATGAGAGGGTCTGTGACACTCTTTCAAAACAGCCCTGCATCTCTCTAACTTATATCTTTCCTTGGCTTCTCTTCTCTTGTTCTCCTTTGTCCTGTTTTCTCCTCTTCCTGGCATTCTCCCTTCTGCCATGTGCCTTTTTCTGTGCTTAGCTTTGAATAGCTTGCTTCTTTTCTATCATGCCAACTCTCTCTTTGCTTTGAAATTCCTCTTTGAGAACTGTTTTGTTCTCATAAAACTTTTTCTTCAGCTGCTGTCAAACTTGGCTTCCTACTTTTTCTGCTACACACACTGTCTCTCTCCCTTTTCCCCCATCAAGTCCTCCGAGCCTCTGAAACTGCTGTATCTATATATGATCTGAAGAGAAACCAGAGTATTGCTGTATCTATATGCCCATTTGGATTCTGTGAACCTACTGGAAAAAGTAGTCTGTATATACCAGAGTGAAGACCATTCTTCATACACACTCATACACACACTCTCACACAATTGAAACCAGAAGTCACATAATGTCACTTCCAGGTTTACTTTTGGCCATTTTCTAGCTGTGTTTTGAGGTTTTTGTGGAAGAGGGTCAGAGAGCTTGGGAGGAGCAAAACTGTTCTACGCTGCAGTGGTTTTGACCCCCTTTATTATTTTTTTTAAAGGAGCCTTGGGTGGGAAATATGTGCTGTTGTTTTCCTGTTTGGTTGAATGGGACTGGAGAACTCTTAATCTGTGGAAAGACAGATGGAAAGAAAGGGACGAGGAAAGGGAAACATTTAATGGAACAGAAGAGGTTTGGGATCCAGATAAGTTCCCCAGCTGTATGGGAGTCAAAAGGATTGGCATGGTGCGCACTTGGGGAATGTGGACCAACGCTGAAGAGAAATGCTGGATGATTTCCCCCTTAATTGTTTATTCTTCACAAAAAGAGATCTCAAAGCAATAGGATTTTTTTCCTTCTTCTTGGGGTTTTGTATTTTAAATTGCTATAAGCAGCTGGGATTATGTTGGTTTAAACATCCAAATTAGTGAAATATGTCCATGGTTGCTCAAAGGTTTTTACCTTTCCAGACATCTTTGTGAAGCAGATATGGTACTGGCTTCCCACATGAAATGAAGTGTTGTTTTTAAACAGAGATATTACTCACTGGTAAAATGGATACACTGGCAAGTGTTGTAGGCTAAACATTCTCCTGACTTGCTAGTCTTTTAATTTTAAAGGAATGTTTTTTTTATTTTCTTCTCTACTCCCCCACCCTTGTCTGTCTGTCTGTCTGTCTGTCTGTCTGTCTGTCTGTCTTTCTTTCTTTCTTTCTTTCTTTCTTTCTTTCTTTCTTTCTTTCTTTCAGACATGGCCATGCTTTCAGTAAAAAACTTTTTCACGTCCTGAACTTTTTAGTCTAAAAAACTTTTTTGTGTCCTGAAGGAAGAGCATTCTGTCATAGGAGCTTTTCCCCTATAATCTCAGGTGGTGCGGTCCAATTTTCTGTCCAATTGCCTGCAATATGAGGGCCTGATGTTTCTCTAGAGCTCCAGGAATTTAGCCAGAAATTCATAGGACATGCAGTCTGTAATGGGACTCATTCCCTACACAGAGTCAGGATCCACCCAGAGAGATAGCAAGTGTGTGGGCAAGAAGAAGGCACGCACAAGAAAGGTCTAGCAGAGACTTAAGCCTGGTTTAACTGTGTTAATTCCTGGGTCATGCCTGGGATAAATGATGACCAGTCTAAGGATGGTGCTACACAGAGTTCCAAACGTTTCCAAAATTCGACAGATCCTGACAGTCTTCACAAAGTAATGAATCGTTCCCATGATTTAGCTTGTATTATCATAACTTGGAAAAGTTAAATGTTTGTATTTCACTGTCTGTGATGGGAGTTGTGGTCCATAAAGTGTCTTTTCCGAGCTCTTGACATTCTTTCTCCAAAGTTGCTCTCTTGAGTGTGGTTGCAAAGGGTCAATCTCCCATGTAGTATGGCTGCTGTTTCTGCATGGTGCAGTATTTTAATAAAGAATTGCATGGCTCAGTTCAGTGCTATTTATTCTCTAAGCCTTGTTGCTTCTCCCTGAGAACCAGCAGTGGGGGAACAAGGAAGCAGTGATATCATGTATTTCCTGGTTACAGGCATATTGTTTGAACTCTGAAACAGTATGGGACTGAGTCACGGAGCTTTAATGTGGATCTGAATCAAGCGTCCAGTATATGTTAGTGTGTGGACAAAAAAAAAAATCAAAGGAATGCATGTTTCATCCCACTCAGCCATGGTGGGATGTAGACACTGAATATTCTAGACATGCTTGCAAAATAAAACTGTGGTACCTGTACTAGATAAATAAGATATATCCCCTATTTGTAGTAAGTGTAGCTGGCAGTCCGTGTTGGACATAAGACAGGTTTCTATCATCTGAGTATCTGTGTGCATGCACATGTCTCTTTCGCATAGCTATAATTAATGAGTTTAAGTGGCTTTGAGCTTCCATGTTGGATAGCATGATGCTTTTCTTACTAACTTAATTGAATATAGTTTTTTTCTGGGTAAATTCTGTGCCCAGAGGATGGCCAAAACAATAAACAAGAGAAAGAGAAAATGTGTAATTTGTAAGAGGCAAAATCAAATTTGGTCTCAGAGTAACATGCAGGTAAAATAAGCCATTTATTCCCTCTATTAGGGATGACCTGTTGTAGTGTGGGTGAATCATTCAGGCCAAACTAGCAAAAAAAGAATGTGATTGTGGCAGTTTCTCTCTGGGTAGATGAAAGCTTTCAGTTTTCTGTAAGAAAAATATTAATCTGATTCAAGCTATAGATGTGGACTGGGGCTCAAGTTAGAATAAGCAGAATGGGAAAGGAGAGCAGACTCTAGAGCTTTTAGTGGTGCATGAAAAACTGAAAACTGCTTGCTTCTTGCTTGCAAGATTTATTTTCCTTTTTTCCTTCAGCCTTTGGCTGGCTGCTCTGATGTCACAAAATGCCAAGAAGTGTTCTTCATTATCAATGAGAAGGGCCAGTCACAGTGTGTCACATTACCAATTAATCCAAATGCTATGGAAGCATAACTGTATTGGGGTGAGGATGAGAACACTCACACAAGGCTTTTCTTAGGGGAGCATGGACTGTCCGCTACTTCAAGGCAAAATCTAATGGTTGGGTGGCAGAACAGGTGGTGGAAAGGGGCGTGGAAGTCTGACTGGCTGTGTGTTAACTTCCAGAACGATTAACAGGCTTTCTCGTTACAATGACAGGAATAGCTCTGTATCCCAGTATCCTGCCCTTCTTCTCCTCAACCCTAGCTACCTGAGAGCCAGCACAGTGTAGTGGTTTGAGTGTTGCGCTATGAGTGTGGAGACTGTGGAGACCAGGGTTCATATCCCCACTCAGCCATGGAGACCCATTGGGTGACCTTCGACAAGCCACACACTCCCAGAGTAAGGCAAAGGCAAACCGCCTCTGAACAAATCTTGCCAAGAAAACCCTGGGATAGGTTAATTGTAGAGTTGGCATATGTCAGAAATGATTTGAAGACACACAACCACCACCACCAGTTAAGCAGTCAGAGCTGAGAGATAGGATGATCTTTTTCATCTTCTCTTGTTCTTCTTAGGCAGGGGTGAGCAAGGTGTAGCTATGAGCTGCATGCAGCCCCCAAAACTGTTTTGGGGGAATATCTGATTTCCCCCAACTGGGGGAAGAATGTAAAAAAAAGTACTTTTCCTGTTCTTGGAGGCTTCAGGGAGCAGGCTGTATTGTGATGGAAACAGGTTGCTGTGATCTCCATAATCAAAATTGATCCTGGACCTTCTGAAATTGCCCACTTCTATTCTCATCTGTAGCAAAAGCTGCACTGTATGCCCCTGATGAATTATTAAGCTGGGAGAATTGTCCATATATTGTCATCAATGCAACATGAATTCTCCTCGTCAATCTGATTGAGCATAGGGTAGTAGATACATTGATACAGTGCTTGAATTCCTCAGGGTGTGCTTCTTCAACAGACACACTTGCCTGTCTCTGTATGTAATTGAGAATCGGTGAGTTAATGAAATCCTGGGTTGCATTTCTTGCCATCTTGTTGATTTTTGCAATGGCTGATCTGTGAACAAACCCTCTCATCTTGCATTATGGGTTGGCACAAGTAGTCTGTGGGAAGCAACAGGGTGTTCAGAGTGGCTCTCAGTGCTTTCGTTCCCTGTGTCAGTGCTCCTGATTGAAGCTGTTCCATGAACATTTCAACCAATTTCTGCTTTTGCCCTTGAAGAAGAGACGTGCTGTTCATACTCTGGAAGAATACGATGTGGGTTTGCCTTTTATGTCTTTTATTAGGAGCACTAATATATTAAGAATGGTGCAAAGGACAATCAGGAGTGAAGAAGATTAGAATTCCTTTGCCTTTGAGAGGAAACTGTTAGTAGGAAGGAAGCGATCTCCTGAGAGCCCTGGATGCTGGCATCAATTTGAATGTATGCATTGTGTCATTCTTAACTCTGGTTAGAACTGGCAGACGGTTGAAGCTGTTGAATGTTGGAACTGCATTAAAACAAAAACAAAAACTCCTGTAAAAGTCAGCCTTGACAGAGGATGACAAGGCAAGCGTTCTTGAGCTGAAAGCTCTTGTTTTGCAGCATTAAGTTGAAGGTCGGTAGCATTATTTCTGGTGTAATTTCAAAGCCTAGTTGCAGGAGCATCATGTCTTGCTAAGCAGCCAGCTACATATTAAATAACTGATTAGGCGCTAATTGGAGGGTTTGATGAAAGGCACACATTAAGGAGCCCTGAAGATTAGTTCTACTGTTAGTGGTTGAATAAAAGCTTCCTTCCAGCTTCCCATTTATAACACTGGGCATGTAAATAAACATGATACAAACTGTATTGGCTGATTAACTGATTGCATCAAGGCTCACAGTTGTTTTCCTGTGTGGCTGCAGGGGAAATATTTAGGTGCTCTTGATGTCATAGAATCATAGAATCACAGAGTTGGAAAAGACCACAGGGCCATCCAGTCCAACCCCCTGCCACGCAGGAACACACATCAAAGCACTCCCGACAGATGGCCATCCAGCCTCTGCTTAAAAGCCTCCAAAGAAGGAGACTCCACCACACTCCATTGAGGCAGCAGATTCCACTGCCGGACATGTCTGACCGTCAGGAAGTTCTTCCTGAGGTTCAGGTAGAAAATGGAGTAATTGCATTGGAGTAAACTCTGGAGACCAGGGCCCTTTTCGCAGCGCCGGTGATTGCGCGACGGGGGAGGGCGGCTTGCGCGAGAACCCTCTCCCGAAATGCCGCTGCTCCCCCCGCTCCTCCTTACTGCAGCTGGCTTCTTCTTGCGCGACCGGCGCTCTCCAGCCACGCCCCCAGCTTCCGCAGCGCACCCTGGGAGCTGTAGGCGGCGTTGGGGGAAGAAGCACGACCGGCTCGTCTGCGACAGCGCACTGCACTTCAGGTAAGTGTGGGACGCCGCCGCAAGCACTGCGTGAGCACAGTTTATTTTCGGCTTCAAGCCGAAAATAAAAATGTGCGCTCGGGCCACTTGAGCCTCGTGAGCACTGCACGAGTGGGAGTGCGTCGTGCAAAGCGATGCTCCCACTCCCGCGAGGCTCACGGGGCTCTTGCACGAGAGAAAGCCCGTGCGAAAAGGGCCCAGGATTCGATTCCTGCATTCAGCCATGGAAACCCACTGGATGACCTTGGGTGTGTCACACACTCTCATCCCCAGAAAACCACTTGACAGGGTCACTTTAGGGTTGCTGTAAGTCAGAAATAGCTTGAAGGCCAACAACAACAACCAACAACTATTTTCAACAGGGAAGTGTCAGTTTTGAGCCTCTCTGGGTCATTAGCAGAGGATGAACCCATTGCCGCCATAAGACTGATGTGCTTCAGTTTCTTGGTAGGATCTTCAGCCTCTCAGATTATTCAGGGACTGTATCTCATACTGCAGCTGCCCTGAGGCTACAGTGGGGTGGGGGGAAACAAAAATTGTAGAATTATTACAAAATTTAAATGAAAAATTACAGAAATTTAAACAATCTATAAAATTAAAACCACGTAAAAACATTGCTGTTGTAAACAACAGATGAACAAACTCTTAGGCCATTTCCACACTACACTCTTATAGCGTGATGTTTCCACTTTCAACATCCTATGGAATCCTGGGGTTTGCAGTTTCGGGAGGGGCCAGCCAGCCCCTCCCGAAACTGCAAACCCCAGGTCCATAGGATGTTGAAAGTGGAATCATCGCGCTAAAAGAGTGTAGTGCGGAAAAGGTCTTACAGTACAACACAGTTCTGCAAGTCCCAGCCCCTTTGATCCTATGCTCATTACTTTTCTGTTACTTGACAAAGAGCTACCTCAGGGTTCTTAAAGAACGGCATAAAACTTGGAAAAAATGCCTTAAAAGCAACTAACAGAAGGCTGAGAAGCTATGGTGGAGTTGAGGGGGCAATTTTTATGCTCCTAGGATTCTGGGGAAGGGGTCACACAGATTTCAAAAAGTAGTGAAAACACCCCCCAAAATGCTCAAAGTCAGAAGTCTGGAATTTTTGATGTTAAACATTGTGAGGAGAAGAGCTGCAACTTGGTCTAAATGAGGATGCCAGATCAAAAAGCCAGCCATTCCAAATGTCTGTCGGCCTTTTCTCACCACACTGTTATAGTGCTATTATTCCACTTTCAACAACTTCTGGAATCCTGAGGTTTGCAGCTTAGAGAGGGGCCTTTAGAATTCTGAACCAGGGAGCTCTTTGGCCTCAGTAAACTACACATCCCAGAGTTCCACAGGATGTTGAAAGTGCAATAATGGACTTCCGGTTCGGCAATGGCGCCGCGATAAGATCCTCTTTGAAGCTCTGCACAAGGGGAACTTTTACCAGATGGCTGAAGACGATCGTCGAGATTGTGGGACAGCGTAAGTGCCTCCTTGGTATTGGGGGACGAAGAATCGGGGTTCCGGAGATCTGAATACGTCTTCGAGCTGTCATCGGAGCGAGCAATCGCAAGACGGCAGCGGAGAAGACGGGACAGATCGGAGCAGCCATGACCATCTGGTATAGCTTAGGCTTCTAAGCGGCGCCGGCGAACTGTTTTCTTTCAAGGAAAGAACTTTGATCTGAGAGGAGCTGGAAGAGTGTGTTTTTTATCCCTTTTGAAATTAAGAACCAGCGGACGATCTGAGGGTAAGGAATTTGTAAAAGACTAATCTTTTTGAAAGCGGTTTGTGAGAGCGAAAGGTGGGAGACCCAGAGCAGTTGCTAGCGGACGAATGGAGCACATGTTTAGGAGCCATAGTTAAAAGCTAGCGTTGCTTTTTGATCGGACTTGGAATACAACCCACCTTTCTGTAAAGTACTACCTTGAAATAATATATTGAAAAATAACTTCCCAGTTGATTTATAATTTTGGCCTAAGAAATCAAGATTTGGGTGAGGAGTGGACACTTATAAGAAAAGGACAGAAATAGATCCTGGAGTTGGAGAGTGACGACGCGTGGAGAATTAATGGCGGCGGAGGAGAGAGACTTGTAGGACTGTGAATATATCAAACTTTGACCAATATGGTGACATAAAGGGGAAGAAAGAAAGAAGGGAAAGAGTTGGAGCTGAGTTGGAGTTTGGACTAAAAGGTGGTATTTGTGGAGATCAAGTTGGGGAGCTGAGCGGAGGTGAAAAGAGGAAAGACTCGGGAGAGAGCTAATTCTGGAAGTGAAGAGGAGAAGATTTGGAAGAGAGAAGACGAATAGATTTGAAGGACAGTATAGTGAAGATATAACTAAGATATAACTGGAATGAGTAGAGAAAGCAAGTATTGAAAAATAATATAAGTTTTAGAGTATAACATTTCAACAGTGAGAGATAGTGTTATAAGATTGGAATAATTGTTAGGCATATTTATAATAAAGGGTGGAATACTTGAATATTTATATTAAAAAAAAGGAGGGGGAGGAAAATAATAATCAATTAATATTCTATTTATATAGTTATTTATATAAGATATATTTGAATCAAATTAGTAATTTCTTAGAATAAAATTGAATGTGATTTGGAGAATTTTCAAATGAAATTGTGTATTGGGTAATTGCCTGTTTATATAGTAAAGGGGTTATATAAATTTATATAAAGTTGAGATTAGGGGCTAAGAGGGGATAAGGGATAATTGAAAGCAGTAATAGAGCAATAATAGAGGGAAATTGATATTGAATTGAATTGAAAATCATTGATTATTGATTATTATTATTGATTATTGTTTTTGGTTTATATTGTAAGTAAATAAGATTACTGATAATATAGAAATTTATTGAGGGATGTGGATTTAACTTGTGATATAAAATTGTATAGGGAATAATAATAATATTAAAAAAAAGAGTTTATACTAAAGAGGGCTAGTGAAGAGAAAATAGTGATTAAAGATATTTAGGATTTAGGATCTAAAAGTAAATTTATGATAAAAGAACTCTTGAAGCCAGTTAACTTGTCAACATCAATCTTATCTATTTGGGACAACTTTATGGACACGAGGATGACATCGAGGTCAAGTAAGATGTCTACAATGCCTAACCAGCGAAAATTATCTCTGGAACCAATAGCAAAACCTGAACAAAGCAAAACGGACAAATATCAATCAACATTATTAGAAGAGATATGGAATATAAAATTGGAGATCAGACAAGAAATGAAAGACCTTAGAAGTGAAATGAAGCAAGATTTTAAAAATGAACTGAAAGGTATAAAAATGGCATTAGGAGGATTACAAGAAGAATACACATTAAAGAATACACATTAAAGAATACACAAGATCGAGTTTTACAATTAGAAACGAAAACGAAAGAAACAGACGAAACATTGGAAAACGTAACAAGACAACAAGAACGGTTATTGGATGAGAAGGCTTTGGCGGACATGAAAATTAGAGAAAATTTTATAAAGATTAGAGGTTTAACACAGTGTAGAGGAGAAAATTTATACGAGAGGCTGATCCCACCGTTAGCGGAATACTTAAATATCACAGCAGAAAAGATGGAATGGGAAATAGATAAAATTTACAGGATCGATTCAAGAATAGCGAGAGAGAGGAGACTTCCATGAGATATAATGATCCAGTTGATGCGTAAGAAGATAAGAGAGGAAATAATTCAAAGGAGTTTGGAAAATGATTTGATAATCAATAAGGTAAAGGTATATATTTATAAAGACGTGCCATCTCGAATCTTGAGGAAAAGGAGTGAATATAGATTTATAACATCGTTTTTGAAATCACAAAATATATCGTATCGTTGGGGGAAGCTTGAAGGTCTAAGCTTTTGGTTTAGAGAGAAACAGATTAAGATAGAAACAGTTCAGGAAGCCAAAGTTTTCATGAGAACATATGGAAGAGAAAAATCAAGGCAAAAGCCAGATCACATTACATTCACGAATAGAGTATCTGATTTATTTAAAAACAATTATTTGAAAGTGTGGAATTCAATAGCAAAAGATTAAAGAACTGGGGCAATTTAAAATTATCTTGGTTGGGAAAATAGAGCAGTAAAGTCGCAGTGACTTCCAAAGATGCTATATTTATTTCAAACTATCCAGTCATTCAAAATGAAAAGGTTATAAAAGATTGGCGAAAGAAATTAGTAAATTTATTTGGGAGGGAGAACCAAGAGTTAAAATGAAAATTTTGGAAGACGCGAAGGAAAGAGGGGATTGGCATTACCAAATTTGAATTATATTATGGGTGCATGTGCATTAAATTGGATTCAAAATTGGGTTAAATTGGAAGTTACGAAGTTATTAAGGATAGAAGGGGATGGACTGGGGCAAGGTTGGCACTATTATCTATGGTATAACAAAGGGAGAAATAGTAAAGAATTTAATAGTAATTATTTAAGGAAAGCCTTTTTAAAGTTTCGGGAAAATATTTTATAAGATATTGTGGAAATACCCCAACATGGGTTTCTCCGCAAGAAGCATATTATAAGAAGGAAAATATTTTATTTGATAAATGGATAAGATATAGAGATATAGTGACAATAGGACAAAAGCGAGTCAAATTAAATCCCAGCAAGAATTAAACGATGCTGGGATAAAATGCCATTGGCTTCTATATAGACAGATGAGAGAAAAATTAAAGAATGATATCAAAATTAGTGATTATCAAATAAAAGAAGAAGAATTAAATGAGATTTTATGCTCAGATAAGCCCAGGATCATCTCCTGTATCTTATAAAGTTTTGTTAAAATGGTACACTGAAGAGGAAGTAATTAAATTGCCTATGATAAAGTGGGCCCAGAATTTTTCACATCCAATTCCCTAGAAAGTTGGGAAAGACTTTGGACCAAAATATAGAGCATGCCAAGATATTAAAGAAAATGTGTATAAAATGTATTTGCGTTGGTATCTAACCCCCCAGAAATTAGCTAAGATGACAAATAAGTGTCTAATAAGTGTTGGAAGTGTGCAGTGGAGGTGGGCTCTCTATACCATATGTGGTGGTCATGTAAAGTAGTACAGGGTTACTGGAAACAGATCCATAGACAAATTGAATTAATTTTGGGTATAAAATGTAATATGTCCCCAGAAATTTATATGTTATCAATGTGGGAGAACAACTTGGAAAAAAAAGTGGGTAAGCAATTGTTTTATATGACAACAGCTGCAAGGATAGTTATAGCTTCTAAGTGGAAGGATAATAAGATGCCATTGATAGAAGATTGGGATATGAAATTGATTGATATAATCCAAATGGATAGATTAACTTGTTTGTTATGGGGAGAGAGTAAAGAAAATTTTGTGAAACAATGGGGAAAAACGCTACAATATCTCAAAAATTCATGATATAATAGCGAAATGGTAAAAATAGATTTTTGAACAATATTTAGGGATTAGGAGGTATAGTGGAAAGAGGAATGTCACCAATTGGAAATTAAGTTAAAGAATATCTGACTCTCAGATCAAAGTTGGAAGTAGGAGGAAAATAGATTTGAATTAACAAGAATTTAGAGTTTATGTAAGTTTTAATAATGTAAGTCTAATGAAACTGTCATGTAAATTTGTTGGTAAGTTATGTAATTTGTATTGTTATGTAATTTGTATTGTTGTGTCAGTGTATTCATATTATAAGAATAAAGCTTTAAAAAAAAAGAAAGTGCAATAATAACACTGTAATAGTGTAGGGTGGAATTCGTCTCCCACTGCCCCATGTGACCACAGGTGGCGGGGGACGGCCTTTGCCGCCCCTCCACGGGAAGAGAACACGTAATCTCTGTGCGCCGGGGAGGGGCGGGGTTTGCAGACACCTTTAAAGGCTGCCCCGCCCCTCCCTCAGCCTTTTGGTTTCCTGGCGACCCACCCTATGGTTTCAGTGTAAGATCGCCGGTCGCTTCGGGGCCGGGTAGGAAATTTTTCCCCCTGTTTGTAGGGGTTTTTTCGCCTACCCTATACTGTGCCAAGGGATTGGGTAATTGGCTTCACAGGGTGGTGTCTTAATTAGGATTAAATAGGTTTCCACAGCCACACTTGTATTTACCCATGGCCAGTATGGGGGGGGGGTCTAAGGGTTTGGTGAGTACCTATGGTATCCTTTGGTGTAGGATAAATGCTATCCTTGAGGAGGGCCCGGGACTCGCCGCTACTGTCGTGAGCCGGAGGGGTTGCGGTTTGTGGACTCGCCTTCCAGAAAAGGGCCGGCCAAAGTCTTAATCCACCATCAGCGGTTGGCTTTGGGGCCCGGTATCTTGCTCAAGGGCTAGGGAAGAGGTCGGGAGCTTACCCTTGCCTTAGCCCACCCATGCTGTTGACCCCTCTTCTCAGGGCATAAGTTTAAGTTCATGGTCAAGTATAAATTTCAAGCCCAAGTTCAAGGTCAAGTTCACTTCCAACTTTATGTTAATTAGGCATATTAATAAATTGCTCTAGTTCAACCCAAGTCCTGTGTGTGGTCTCTTCATTTCGTGGGTTGGGCGGCAAAGGTCCTTAGTTCCTTCCTTGTTACATTTTTAAAAAGGAGCAGGTAGGTACTTTGCTGTCATTTACTGCTTCTCAGCTCTGCTTTTGGTCTTAAGTGGTGCTAGATAGACACAAGTTTATACTCCTTGTATTTAAACCCAAAACAACTGCTATTTGAGTTGATCAGCCCTAATGCAGATTATATTCCTATTTCTGTGCTATCCATTAGCATATGTTTAAAATGTTGTAATCCTCTGGATTATCAAAAGGGGCAGACCTACAGGCTTCTTCAGGCAAAGAGAAGCATGGATATGTTTTGCTGTGTTCAACCTAGTGTTCCTTTTAAAAAGAAAAAAAACTGCTTCAGGTTGTAGCATCTTATTTACCAAACTTGACAACAGCAAGATTTAGGTGAGCCTTCCTACTCGCTAGTTTTAATGTCTTCCTATCTGCTCTGTTACTGTTGGAGAACATCTGTCTCACAAGCAGGCTTGAGGATGAAAATGTGATTCATGTAATTTTTTTTTAGCATGTAATACCTGTGGTAGTTCATCTGAAGTATTTATTTGTCCATTGCTTAAACTTGGCTTGAGAAAGTAATTTATGTCAGTTTTCTGTTAGCACATACCAAGTTTTATATTATGGGCGAATGAGAGAAACATGGCTAAATATTTGGCTTCCACGATTGAAATACATAACAAGTTGATAGCAGAATGTGTTTGTATTCACTCAATAGCAATTTGTCTGAAGTAGGTATGTTAACTCTCATTAACTCTGTAGACCATAATTGGTATATACGCACAATAAAATTGATTTATGCATCAAAGATACAAGTGCTCCCTCCCTTGACTTGAGGTTGTATCTAATGTTCTGGAACCTACAGAGCTAAACCATAAATGGTTTATTTATTTTATTTAAAGCCTTTATCCCCCTACTCTTTTCAGAGAAAAAGGCTTTCAAAGCAGCTTATGTATCTGTAAAACCAAGACAAGACAGTGCCTGTCCCCAGGCTTACAGTCTTTAAAAAAAAAAGGGGGGGTCAAGAAAGGAAAACGAGAAAACTGGAGCAGAAGTACTTGAGGTTATAAAATTGTAGGGGTAATTCTGTTGACCATGAAACCAAGAACACAACTCCCTTTGTGTGGTGCTAGTTTCATTGTGTGTATGTATCTTCAGGTCACCTGTCAACTTATGAGAAGCCCATGAATTTCATAGGGTTTTCTTAGGCAAGGTAGTGCCGAGAAGTGGTTTTGCCAGTTCCTTCCTTTGAAATATAGCCTGTCCCTACCTGATATCCTTCGGTGGTCTCCCATTCAGGTACTAATCAGGGCTGGCCAGCTTACCTTCTAAGATCAGATGGGATCTGGTGCCATTACCGTGTTTAGACCCCTGCTACCTTCATTAGGCTAACCAAACGGTGCAATATACCTCATGCTAGCTTTCACCCTCGAGACTGAAAGAAAGATATTTGTAGTTATAAGCTTTCATAGACACAGTCTACTTCATCATAGCCTTTTTCATCAGACAAAGAAATTAGAATAACGTATAGGGAGAGGAAAGTGATGGTGTTGGGATCACAGTATTTCAATTCTTTTCTGTTTGTTATTTTACCATCTTTGCCTAATAAAAAATTCTATGAGCTATGGAAGCTAGTGTTGTTGGGGGTTTTTTGCACCTTTTTAATGGCTGGATAATAAAGATATTGCTGCAAGATGGATTGAAGTTAAATATGGTCATTTCTTCCGCAAGTTAATGGAATTGGATGGGAATTTGAGCTGTCGTCCACCTAATGTAGAGATTCAAAGTTCTAAGCCCCTTTTGAGGTAGAATTTGGGTAATGACTGATTTGTAGATTGCCTGGAAATCTACAACTTTTTCCCCCAAAATATGATTGTTCTTTGAATTAATTCTCTTCTACTTGAAATTTGCCACTACCTGGACCACGGGATGCATGGGTTGGGGACAGCCCAGTGCATGATGCTTCAGTGCTAGAAGGAAGAGGAAGAGCTGCCATTTGTGCAACAAATGATTTTGCACTGGTTGTCTTTATTTCAGCTGAACAGGTGTGGATGTGAACAAAAAGAAAATAAAAACAGAAAGCGCTGGGAAGTTTTCCCTGAAACCTGGGTGTTGTAGTTGGCAGTACAGTATGTGTTGTCTTTCCAGTTTTTGTGATCAAAACACATCTTTAACCTGTCTCGTTCTTTATCTTCTGCCCCTGTTATAGCTCCCTTTTTTACAGAATTTTGTTTTAAGTATGAGAGCCAGCGTGGTGTAGTGGTTTGAATGTTGGACTATGATTCTGGAGACCAGGGTTTGAATCCCTGCTCAACCACAGAAACTCACTGGGTGACCTCGGGCAAGTCACACTCTCTCAGCCTCAGAGGAGAACAAACCAAAGCTCCTCTGAAGAAATCTTGCCAAGAAAGCTCCATTATAGGTTTGCATTAGGGTTGCCATAAGTCACAAATGACTTGAAGGGATGCAGCAAGAACCATTAAAAGAATAACAAACCCCAAAGCTCGAAAAGAAGAGGGTATAAATAATCCCAAATTATATGGGAGAGACTGGTCCCTAACCATCAATCATAGGTTGAGAGGCTGGCCTCCTAAGAGTGATAGAAAACTAGTAGGGTGGCAGCCTTATATTGATTCAGGCCATTGCTCCCTCTAATTTAGATTTCTGTGCTGAATGGTGATAGCTTTCCAGCCCATCCTGAACATATGAACAATTGAACCTGAAACAATGCAAACAGTGCATTTTAGGAGTCTCTCCTTTTTAAAATTACAACTCTCAGACCTCCCAGAAACCATGCTAGTTGGGAGATTCTGGGATTTGTAGTCAAAAAAGTAACCTTTTCAGTCTCTGATTCTACCATAGACCTATGGCCCCATTCCCCTTTAAATAGTGATATTTTTGGTTTTGTGTCTGCCCCACTGCTGATCACTTGGAAACTTGCTGCGTGTCTGACAATTTTTTTGCTTGTGGTGAACTCCTATTTGCAGGCCTTTATCTTTTTGAAATTGCTTTTTAAAGGTTATGAGATGCTTTGTTGGTCAACTCTACTGACCTGCATTCTCAATTTGTGTATGTATCTGTGTGTATGTGTGAGTAGTACTAGTCACAGGGTGTTGCATAGCTTTGGGCAGACTTTCTGTTTCTTGAATTGCAAATCCAGTGGTGCCTCATTAGTTGAAGTAGAGGCTTCACAGCATGTGCTGTGATTACAGTAATTCTTGTCTCCTCTCTGATATCATAGTGCTTGAAAACAGCATTGGAGTTTTCCTTCCCAGACCTGTTTTTTGCACCATAATTGTGCAGATACTAACATTATTGCTCAGTAGTACACGGGGCCAAGGAAGGTTAATCCATCTATCTTTTCTGTGATGGAAAAGTTGCTAGTAAGGGCTAAATTAGAGTTTGATTTTTTGTGGGGACAGTAGTTGCTCTTAACTCAGATTTTGGCTCTTGTTAATCTTTATATTTTCTTAGAACTTAATTTAAGATACTTTTATGCCTTTTTCCAGGAAGCCCTCCAGTTTCCTAAATAAATTTTAAAGCAAGAAAATATAAAATGCAAACCATGGTATAAAACAAGTTAAATAACTAGAGCAGTTTCAGAGAGAGAAAAATAATAAAAATGAGCATCCACTTACTTAAGAGCAATCTGAAACATGTAGGTTTTAAGTCCTATTTTAAAGTTGTATGCGCTTTTTCCGTACGATGACAGTGTCCCAGCTTGGAGACATGAGAGGAGCAGGACTGCAACAACGCTCCCGCATCATGTCATTGTGGTCCCCCCTTCTTGCATCACCAGTCAGTGCAATTGTGAGCTATATCATTGACAGAAAAACTCCGTCAGTGACCCCCGATTGAATGAGACTTCTGTCACAGCTGGCCACACAGAAGGGCCGGAAGCTCAATCTGTGTGCTTCCTCCTCCACTGCAGCATGGAAAGAAGACCAGCTGCAGTCTGGAAGGACAGAGCATGACCCTCACACTACCTTCTGCAGGCAGCTGGTCACACGTGGAGAGGAGTATTGGGAACACACTCCCATCCCGTCACAGACACTGCCGAGATTGTGATGGGACAACATGTGAGAGCATCATCGTGCAGAAAAGGCCATAGAGGGGAACTCATACGTCTCATGGTGAGGCATTCCATCAGGAAAGCGTCACTACAGAAAAGACCTCATGTGCCTACTGACCTAATATATGCTGCTGGTAGGTAGACAAGCAGTTTCTCCATGCTCAGTCATAGGCCCCAGGCAGGTTTATATACTGGTCAGTGATAGAGATGGAAAGAATGTTTGAAAATATTTGAAAAATGGTTGGAAAAAAACGTCAAGAAACCCTGACGAAATGAATCCTGATGACTGAATTTTGGGACTTAGTATGCACAAAGTTCCCATGTTAGTAGTTTTTGAGCAGAAAAATGGCATTTTCTGCACAAAAATGTTTTCTGTGCAAATATATGTGAATTTTGCAGATTAAGTCCCAAACTACAGAATGTTCTGTACCGGAAAAGCATTTTGTACACAAACAATACTTCTGCAGAGAAATTTTGGTTTTGGTAAAGAAAATACTTTTTTCTATTACAGAAAAGCAGAAAGCCACATGAGAATTTTGTGCACAATAAGTCCCTAACTGTAAGTAATCTTCAAAAACCGCACATTTTTGTCCCATTTGTACCTCATGTAGTTTTTGAATACTTTCTTGTAGCCTGAAGAAAATCATTAAAATTGTGCATTGCTTTCTTCGAGAATTAAATCATTTAAGGATTATGAGTATCCTTAGTCAGTGGTCTTTCAAATATTCTGCTCCTAAGCTGTTTGAAGTTGACCACCAGTCACTTTATACTAGGTCTAGAAACATAATTCCAGCCAATGTGACTGATATCAAATCAGTGTTATATGGTCAGGATGTCTACCCTCTCCTCCCATGAGCAACGAGAGAGGCATATTTATCTGTAGCTTCTGTGCATGGTTGTAAAAGCTAGGCAGTGAAGAAAGCTACAGGAAGAAAAAAAAACATTTGAAATGTGGTGCTGGAAGAGAGTTCTATGGATGCAGTGCACTGTTTAAAAGAAAAACAAGTGGATCCTAGAGCAAATCAGGACTGAACTGTCAATAGAAGCCAAGATGACTAAACTGAGGCTGTCTTACTTTGAGCATATCATGAGACACTGTCAGTTGCTGAAAAAGACAATGATGCTTCATAAGGTAGAAGGCAAAAGGAAAAGAGGAAGACTTCATAACTGGTGGATTTATTCAATCAAGGAAACCATAACCCTTAGGTTATAAGACCTGAGCAGGACAGTTGGTGACTGGGGCTCTTGGAAGACTCTCTTTTGTACGACTGCCATAAATCAGCATTGACGTGACAGCAAGTAACAACAATATCAAAGTGAATGAGTGTATCTAAGCTGTATTTTTCCAGACAGGAAAAGGCTGCGAATGGCCAGTAAGTCTGACTTGACCAGCTAGTGATCTGTCCATGACACACACCATACACCCCTGCTCTGCAGAATGTACTGTTTTCATAATTGGGCATATTTTATGGCTGGAAAACATATTTGAAAGTGTGCTGGTGATAAGCATATGCCAGGTCAGGATGACCTCAAATGTGATCAGATCATAAGTCCAGAGAAGATTAGGCAGGAAAACCTGATGCTAATGGGCTTGGAATAATCCTTTCAAAAACTTTAAGTACTGAGCACTCCTGAAAACAATAGCAGGTGAAACTGCCCAGGTGAGGTAGTCAGGGACCCCTACTTGAGCATATCCTATGGAGATCTTCCCTGTTCACTTTACTGGACCAAAACATTAAGAGATTGTCAGAACTCTCATCAATGTTTTGTCACCTGAAGTTAAGGCAATCAGCCCATGCCAGAATCCTTTGCCAGTTTTGTGGGAAAGTCATTACAATTTTGTCTATGCTCTTCAGAGCAGGAAATAGGATATAAAAACCCTAGCTTCAGTCCCAGTAAATTGCAGTACTTGGACATAATACATGGTGCCTAGAGCTCTGTTCATTTGTCCTATCCTCAGACATGCTGTCTGAGCTACTCCACTTTGACCTTCTGCTTCAGAATTGGTATCTATCGCTCTTTCCACCCAAATTCTCTCTATCCAATCTTTCTTGCCTCATTTTCCAATAGCCTTGTATTATTTCCTATAACCTCCTTAATTCCCAGTAAACTCTGTTTAACCTTTTAACTGGAGTCCTCTTCACAGTTAGTACTGGTATACACAGGGGAAAGATCCTGCTGTTACCCTCTTCTTGCAGGCCTCCTTTGAATTATAATTCCTCCAAATTCCAAGGAGATGTCAGCATTACAGGTAGAGCCCAACATCCCTCACCTTTAAGAGTCAAAATCTATGTTGAAGTTTTTTCCAGATGTACGAGACTCAGGAAATCCTCAGAGCCACCCCAAGATTACCTCTGTCAGCTTGGATGTGTAGAATACTAGAGGGTATTGTAGGTATAATAGACCAACAGGAGCCCTGTCCTCCTTTGATTCCCCAGTGCCATTTATAGGGCCTTTCCACACTACACTGTTATAGTGCTAGTATTCCACTTTCAACATCCTGTGGAATTCTGGGGTTTGTAGTTTGAGACCAAAGAGCTCTCTGGCTGAGAATTCTAAAGTCCCCTCTCTAAACTGCAAACTCCAGGATTCCACAGGATGTTGAAAGTGGAATAATAGCGCTAGAATAGTGTAGTACGAAAAGACCCACAGGCATTTGGAATGGCTGACTTTTTGATCTGGAATCCTCCTTTAAACTAAGTTCACTCCTGCTTGCTCTCTTCCATTGAGTAGACATGACAAGGAGTGGTCAAACTCTAATAGATTAGTGGTGTGAGTAATAGGTTGTATTGATTGATTGATTGATTGATTGATTGAGGAACTGTCCTCATCTATTTTAACTAAAGTTTAGCCCATATAGTTCCTGGTATGATTAAATTGCCCCAAGTAATAATTCCAAAGGAACATATCTCATGCAAGCAGATTTCTCTTTGAATTGGAGAGAGTGCCTTGAACCAAAGTCTGTGTGATTGAAATGATCATGTCTTCTTTCCTCGTACTCACTTGCAACTTCATTTCCTTCCCTTCTTTGACTGTTTCCTTTTGTCTGTTTTAGAACGTTAAGTCCTTTGAGATGAGAACAGCTGTCAGTCATACCTTTTCTTTGTAAAATTCCTTATATGTAGATGATCCTGTATAAATGAATATGGAGCAACATGAAGACCTTAGCTGTTTGACATAACTCCAGTTTGTCAAGCTTGTGCTCTTTCTTCAAATGGTATGTAGCTAAGGTAGAAAACCTTTTACTTTGAGATGTTTTAGGCTGTAGCTCCCACAGTCCCTTGTGACTGGCCATACTGAGTATCAAAGCATCTTCAAAGAGCAAAAGCTTCCCAAACCAGAAATGTACTGCTAGGCAGTTTGAAGAAAAGGGTTGCAGTATACATTAAAACAGAACATCTAAAGCAACATGGAGTATGAAAGTTTAAAAAAAAATTAAAGTGTAGGAGTTGAAATACAACTCCCATGATCCCTCACCACTGACTATGCTGGCCAGAGCTGATATGAGCTGCACTCTAGCGACATTTGAAGGGTAACAACAAGTGTCTATTCCTGCTGCCTCAGCCACATTTGTTCTCCTCAAATTTAAATTATTGGATTTATATCTTGCCTTTCTCCTCCAAAACAAGACTTATGTTGGCTTACAGTAGGACTGAATGAAAATGCAAAACAAATTCATATATTAAAACACAGTAAATTAAAAACACAATTTAAAAACACATCAGTACAGCAGCTGCTCAATTTTTTAAAAAGTCTCATCTTCAGCACCTGGTTTTAGTTGCCAAAGGTGTGGACCAATAAAAAGGTCTTTGCCTACCAGAAGAAAAGCAGGAAGGAGGACACCAGCCTAGTCTCCCTTGGAAGGAAGTCCCACATTCTGAGAGTGGTCGCTGGAAATACCCTTCTCATGTCCCTGCCCATGCATGATCCTTCTGATGGTATGATTCAAAAGAGGGCCTCCTTCAAAGATCTTGAAGTCCAGGAGGGAACAAGATAGAGTCCTGAGAGCACCCACAAAGCAGTGACTATGGTACATTGCCTTCACTTCAGAACTTGATATTTCAGAAAGTACTGGAGCAACTACAAAACACTGCCTCCAAGTCCCGTTCAGAGAGGTGACCCAGAAAGCTATCATGTTCAGTGATACTGAAATCATCAAAAAGTCCAGCAAAACCAACAGAGACACACACATACCCAGTCTGGTCTGCCTTGTTAAATTGCCCACCAAGTTATTTTACTTTCATAGTCAGAACTCAAGTCAGATTGGATCTAATTAGTGGTTTCATCCAGGGAACCCCTGCAGCTAAGATGCCATTCCTTGCTTTAATATCATGCACCACAAGGAGTGATACCTTTCTTATGCTATAGTTCAGAGAGGGTTTTTTTCCAGCAAATTTTAGAAGCATTTCCCATGGGATAGTGATGGCTTTGTTTTAATTGTTGGCATAAAAGAGTACATTTCATGCAAGGCAGTGGGTGATGCTGCATTGGCTCCAAGGATTACTGCCAGATTTTTTGCCTGGGAAACTCATGACAGGAAGGCTCTTGATCACTGCCAAAGTGATTTCTTGGGAGATTAAAGGGGAAGCATTTTTAAGGCTTTGCCAGCATTGCCTGCCACAGATGTTAGCTGTGGCTTTTAAGCTTGCAGGATAAAAACCTAAATATAGCTGAGATCAGACCCAAGCTGGGAGAGGGAGAGCTTCATGGTCCCTCTGTGTTGAACAAGAGCAGCATGTTCTTGTGAATTGTCTTCCTTTAGGCCTCTCTCTGCTTTGCATTTCTGCCTGTTTAGTAGGGGGAGTCCTGTGGAGAAGCTAGGTTGAGGCCTGGAATTGTTGATTGTACAGAGGTCATTAAGCATACAGCAGACTGATAAATGTATAGATAGAATCATAGAATCACAGAAGTGTAGAGTTGGAAGAGACCACACAGGCCATCCAGTCCAACCCCCTGCCATGCAGGAACACACTCAAAGCACTCCCGACAGATGGCCATCTAACCTCTGCTTAAAAACCTCCAAGGAAGGAGACTCCACTACAATCCGAGGCAGCATATTCCACTGCCGGACAGCCCTGACTATCATGAAGTTCTTCCTGAGGTTCAGGTGGAATCTCCCTTCCTGCAGCTTGAATCCATTGCTCCTTGTCCTGGTCTCTGGAGCAGCAGAAAACAAGCTCTCTCCTTCCTCTACATGGCATCCCTTCAAATATTTAAACATGGCTATCATGTCCCCTCCTAACCTTCTCTTCTGCAGACTAAGCTGACAGTATAGTCCTTTGGGAAGTTCTCCTGCACCAAGCGCCTTCTGAAGTGAGAATTCCAAAGATGGAATTGTCCTAAGGCAGGGCTGGGGAACCCATGGTCCTCTAGATATTGATGAGCTATCATCCGTCAGTGTTGGTGAAGCTGACAGGTACTGATGGGAACGGGAGTCCAACAGCACCTGGAAGAATGCAAGTTACATGCAAGCATGTGCTGGAAAAGGCAGTGCAATTTGGATTCTTTGTCTGGGTTGCAAAACAACTTACTCTGTTGCTGATTGTTTTTGAAATAGGCGGGGAGAAAAAAAACTAGGTATAAAATTATTGTTTTTACACTAAACTGACTCAAGTAGCTAATAATTACAGTGGGCCCTTGGTGTCCACTAGGTTTTGGTTTCAGACCCCACTGTGAATCCCAGAATTTGTGGATACTCAAGTTCCATTATGTACAGTGATTAAAAAAAAATTAAAAAACAGACAGTCCCCCCACCAAAAGTCCCATTATGTATAATGGTGTAATAAAACGGTGTCTCTTATATAACATGGCAAAATCAAAGTTTGCTTTCTGGAGCTTTATTTATTTATTGGAATATTTTCAAGTATACAAATCCACAAATATGGAGAGCCAACTGTGTAACTAACTAACAAACTTCCTTCCTTCCTTCGGCACTTACCCATTGCACATTCCTACAACTGGCTAGCAGTTGGAATGAGGAATGAGCATTTGAATTCAGCTATCTTACAGGTTTTTGTAAGAATTGCAAAACAAGAGAGTGCTTGTTAAATGTTTTATTCCATACAAATGCTGAGTATTTGCTCCTTCTGGATGACATCGAGAAAGCCCCCCCCTTGGTTGAAACAGTGTATTTTATTGTTAAATTTATACTCAGCCTTTCTGCCACAAAATGGCACTTGAGGCATCTAACAATAATAGCATTCAAAATAAAAACAGATACAATTAAAATATAAGAAAACGTTGATAAGAGCTTTACAACTTGGATAAGTTGTATATATACAGTTTTGATAAGAGCTTTGTTAAACCTTAGCTGCACATCAATAAAAGCAACATCTAAATAGTCAAAGCCAAATAATTCAGGTTAGATGTCAAAAGCTAGGCTGGATAAAAAACTCTTTCCCTACTGGTGAACAGACACTGTTGGGAGTTCCATAGCCTTGGTGGGGGGAAAGCGTTTTGAGAAAAGAAAAGCCCCTCTACGACATTTTTAGGCTCCTGCCATGCCTCTGCGGGCTGGATTTAGAATCCCACAGATAGATGGGTACTGTAAGACTTCTTGATGCCTTTATGAGGTTCCCAGTTATAAGCTGTGCTCCTGCTGTGCTCTTTTAAACTGGACTTCTAGAGTAGTGCTTCTCAGGATATCTAAAGTGACTGATTGTCAGGGCTTTTTCTTCCCAGTGTGCCAAGGACCAGCACCACACTTGTGCCTGTTGATCACAGTTGTTGCTTTCTTCCTGAAGACTCTCTGAGGATTGGCATCCGGTGGCCCAAGTGCTGTCACTTGGCCATAGGCCACCACTTTGAGTAGCGCTGTTCTAGAGTATTATATTAGGTTTTCTAATCCACTCTGTCTTTGGAGACCTTGGTTAGATAACATTTTAAATTTGTAAATTTTTAAAAACAATGGAATATGTTTTAAAATAACTGCCACTAAAAGAAAAAGAAAATAACAATGAACCACTGTCAGCCCACATGCATTTTCAAGGGTAGGGCTGCACTGGAGAACATTGTAACAGTGAAGTGTCAGATTTGCAAAAAAACATAATGGAAGGTTGCTCAGTCTGAAAAGGAGGTTCCATGGCTACTCTTCCAGGTAGTGTGGGAGGAAAAGAGCTGTAGATAGAAACAGACTCATTCCAAGGCTGAAGAGCTAAATGACTGAAGGGATGGAATTTGATCAAAACCAATCCTTGGAAGCCAGAGTAAAAGGCCAAGGTGATGGCTACCTGTGAAAACATACAGAATTGTCATTTTGTCTGTCCCCATCTTTGCTAGGAATGGTTTTGATAAATCATAACTGCATTTGTAAGGTGTACTTCAGCTTGAGGTAAAGAAAAAAAACCCAATTCTCTTCCTCTCTCAAAAGAAAGCGAGCTCTGATTAGATTACAAATGTTGTATGCTTCTGTTGGCTAGGCTCTTAGGATATCACCAACACCAGATCTTGTAAAAGTTACTCTTTTTGGACTGTGGCTCTCAGAATCCCATGTTTGCTGGGGGATTCTGGGAGCTGTAGTTTGAAAACTTAACTTTTCCAAGCTCTGAAACGTACCTTCCTTGACATAATCCCATCAGTTTTGCAGTGTTTGTAACATGTATTTGGAATGCCTTGCAAAGGAGAGGATAAATCTACACACATGCATACATGATCATATATATGCCACTTTAAAATGACTAGTGGGATTTGGAACAGAAAAATAGATTAGACCTTAAAGGAAGAGACTATTCAATGGAAGCAAAAATATAAAGGAGAATGTAAATGACCTTGAATTGGGAATTAAATTATAATATACTATATTTAAGAAAACTACAAGTAGTTAGAGTTCTATTGGAATAATTGCACTGGACAACTTATCGTTGGTAAATACCATCTATGGAATCACCAATGGGAACAGGAAAAGAGAATAAGGGAAGGGGTTTTAAAAAGAAATAATTGTGTAATTAAACAACTGTGTAAATAATTAAGATATCAAAAACTAAGCGATAATATGAGAAAATTAGAAACAACATAAGAAAGTTTTAGAAATAACAGCCTTGTAAGACTGTATATAACTGTATGTTTTCTTTTCTGGGATTTTTTTAGGTTCTGTTCTTTTTGGGGGGAGGTTGCTCTTTATAATTAATTTATATTGTTACTGTAGTAGTTGAATAAAAAGATTTGAACACATAAAATGGCTGGTGGGGGTATAGAAGACTGCCAGGCTACCTACCTGCAGCCACAACATTGCCCTATGAGGTTACTTTTTATAATACATATTTTTCAGTGAATGTGATGCAGTCATAATCCCCAGCACTCATGAAGATATCTGCTTGTATTAAAAGTCTGTTGGTTGAAAGTTATCCTTCTGCTTTATAGTGATTAAAAGCCAACAAATGACCATTTTTCTTCCAGGCACACACCTTTGCATCTTGTAACTGCTGTGCAAACAGTAGCTAATTAATTTTGTCTTTTGTGAGATGCCAGGAGATCGTGGGAAATGAGAGATACTCGCTGAGTGTCAACACTTGTGGTTATCATGCTGGACCTGACACCTGTTTCATCCCCACCATGCACTGCCCTGCAGACCTCAGTCTTAATTAATTTTTATCTCCCAAAGCTCTGGAAAAATAGTTTAGCGCTAAGAATTAATGAGTAATAATGTAAGTGCAAAGAAATATTTTTATCTGTTGGGTTTCTTCATTGGTATAGTGTTGTTGGCCATTGATACTGGCAAAGCTGTTCAAGGCAATTGCTTTAATGTATTTGCAAGCCACTATGATTACGTTGACATTTTATGGTTGTGGTTGTTGTTTAGAAGCAAAACTTATGTTGCAAGGATGAGGCATTTTGATCCTTCAGACATTTTTAACTAAGACTCTCACAGACCCTCACAACTCGCCATGCTGGGTGCACCTTCTGGGATTTGTTAGCCCCAAAAAATTTGGATGGCCAAAAGTTGAAAAGCTGTGCACCCTGAAAGAGGCGTCAGTTTCAACATAATAAGCAGAAGCCCTTAGCCAGTGTCTTTTACTTCCTTTTATCTCGTAACATCTTGGAGAACGAATTAGCTATTGTTTGCGCAGAAGTTATACAAGGTATAAAACTTACCTTGTGTTGTGTGATCTTGCTTGTAGCTAATATCTATGAGTGAGAATCTCCACTTATTTTTTATAAGAATTTATCAAAATACATACATTTCTTCAGTCTTAGGAAAGAAATTGGGATTTAAAAAAGCCAAATTAAATGTGGGAGAGAATATGACTGATATATCCATCCATACCTAGAGGTTTGAATGTATAGTTATTAAAATTTCCTTTTGATTTTATACCTTTTAAAATTAATGGCATTTTAATATGATGTCTGGTTTAATTGTGTTTTAACATTTTATCATCAGGTTCTTAGTTTTATTTTATTTTAGCCTGTTATAAGTCACTTTGGGATCCTGTGTTGGGAGAAAAGCAGCACATAGACCAGAGTTTTCCAGACTTTTCATGTCGGTGACGCACTTGTTAGACATGCATCATTTTACGACATAATAATTCAGTTTTACTGGCAAACTGGAGGTTAAACTAACCCCTTATAAGAGATACAGACACATACATAGATTGTGATAACAAAATGTATGGAGATACAACATATTTCACAAAAACCTTTCATATATTTTTAAAAGTGTATGATTTATAAATAATAACATGCATTTCCAAGATTGTAGGCGACACACCTACACACTTCAGGCGACAGACACACTAATGTGTCACAGCACACCATTTGGGAAGCCCTGATATAGACAAACAAACAAAAAAAATTTAGCATATGCAACTACCTTAGAGCAGAATTTGGGTTACCACCTCTCTCTTTTTCTGAAAGGCTCCATGTGTACCTGGCAGGCAGGTCTAAAATAATCCTCCCCATCATGTGAATAGCTTTTCTTCTGAATTTGGTCAATGCAAATAGGGCAGTTTATTTTAGTTTAGCTTTGAAAAATTTACCAAAATTTTCATATGCCTTCATTTTCAGGATAGAAAGAATTTGAGGTTTCAAAAAAATCTGAATGCAAGAGAAAGAGAAATGGGCTTATTTTCCAGGTCTAGCTTTCGTGTTTTGGTTCCTCATCTATCATCACTGGTAATATGTACATTGACTTTTTATAGTCTGAAAGCTGCACAAGCTTGGTTTCTACCAGTAGGCAGAAAAATGTTTAAGTTGAATTTACTTATATGCCACTTTCCCAGAATAGATAGTGCACCAAAGAGCTCTTGGTAAATGTTAAACTTATCAAAATACATGGGGGAAGGGAGACACAGTTGGTTTCAAGACATATCAATCTATTCAAAACCACAAAGTGAACAAACATAGAATAGTAATTTATCATATGGAGTAATTTAGACTGAACACATAGCAAATATAAAACAAAATAAAAATGAAGAGCCAAATAAAGTAACTGAGCAAGCTAATCTGCAGTAATTGTGCAGCTTGTGATGCCTTCTGTGGGGGTCAAGCAGGACGTCTTCCTCAGTCTTAGTTGTTCCCAGATGAACTCCCAAGGAGCCTGGCATCAGCAAAGGGGAAGTGCTAGCAAGTGGCAGTTATGACATTTCCTCTCCTGAACCTTTCTAGATGTTCCAAGCCCAGAATTTGGAAGCTACAGTGTGGACTTCAGTTCCAAGAATCCCACGGCCATGCTAGTTGATGGGCTATGGGAACCATAGTATTTTATTTAAAATACTGTGATTTCAATTTCTGGTTCCTGCCTCCAGCTTAGGTCTTAAATGTGCTCAAGAACAATATTTTATTGTTTCTAAAATGTTTTGTTTTATTGCATGTTTTGTAATAATCATCCTGAGACAGTACTCTTTGAAAGGAAATGGTACCCCTTAGAGACCAAAGGGAAGAGGGTGGTGTAGCAGAGGGAAGAGGGGGCCTTAGCTTACAGCAGGGGTGGAGAATTGAGAAAGGCTAGGGTGCTGCGTTAATGCTCCAGAGATCTTGGGAGGGCCACCCTCCTGCACCCCTGCAAAAACAAATAATTTTTTGCACCCATATTCCTCAAACTACTATTGAGAGGCAAATGGGGCGTGCATTTTGCCAATTTTGAAAGGGGCTTTTTTAACAACAGGAAGCAAATGGAAGTTACTTCCTGTTCAGTTCTTGTTTTAGAAAAAGCTCTCTCCTGGGCTATGCCTGGCTTAGAGGTAGAGATCCTACTCTACATGGCAAAAGTGCCTGGTTTGATCCCTGACATCTCCAGTTTGAAAAATGATACCTGGTGGCAGGGTGATGTGAAAGACTTAGATCCCTAGAATGCTCATGCCATTCAGAGTAGGCAATTCTGGTTTAAATTGATGACTACCACAATATGAGTTTAGCAATTTGTTTTACAGTCAGCAGAGGTAACCCTGCACTAGTAGTCTGTTTTACTATAATGGGGCAGTTGTCCTATTATTTCTTGCTAGCAGGAGACTGTAAAGAGGTGGCAGCCCATCAGTGCCTCCACAAGTCACTGCCTATATCTCTCAATAAAGAGCTATTCATTTCTGTCATGTAAAACAAGATTGCTTGTCTTTAATCTGACAGATGTAGGAAAGGTATGGATATCTGATAGTTACTGGTAACAGAGTACCATTTTTAGTCCACTATTGCTGGATCTGCTACCAGTACTAAATGCCCCGGAACCTATGCATCTGTCCTGTCAGAATGAACTACTGTTTTGTGCCTCACAGTGGCTAGAGAAGTAGTCCCTCTGCCATTGAATCCCCCTGTATTGAAGGGAAATAGGTTTCACTGGGTCATGCTGGAAGGAGCTCCAAAGCCTTAAAATGATTGATTTTCCAGAATTTTTTGTGTCATGGAACCAGCGCCTCTGCACTTTATTTTGAATTTTCTTTCCAGCAATTACTTTAATCAACCATAGCAATTATTGCATTATTTAATAATGGGGTAAATGCAAAGAGTAGAATCTATTTATACTTGCTATTGTTCTTGTGAACTCTGATAAGAAACATCAGGCTAATTTATTCACAAATATAATAACATTGTGCTGGATGTTGTCATGTCTTCCTCTCTCTCTCTCTCTCTTTCTGTGTCTCTCTCTCTGTTAATTACAAATGTGGTACTCTTTGAAGTGGTTTTACAGGAGGAGCATTTTTCTCTTAATCTTCCTAACAGGTTCTTTCCCAGCATTGTGATTAACCTCTGCCTGCTTCTTATCATCTTACAACAGAACTAGAACTTGCAAATTGAGTTTGCTATTGTACCGTAGCCTCTTAGGACAATAGCTAAATGCAGGAGAGACCCGCAATTTGTTTTCAGCTGTGAAGATACCTTCCAGTGACTTACAGCTTTGAAAAGAAAAGAAAACTGACAAACACCACAACCTTTTGAACTATCCTTTGTGAGCAGTATGTGTCCTGAATAAACAAAGTGGGTATTCTATGTGGGTAAGGATTTAAATGTTGTGGTGGTGATGGTGGTGGTGTGGTCCTAAGGCAAACCAATCATAGGGTTCTGGGGGGCTGAGAGTGTGCGACATGCCCAAGGTCACTCATTGTCTGGCTGAGTGAGGAATCAAACCCAGATTGCTAGAGTTGTACTCCAGTGTTCAAACCACTACACCATGCTGGCTCTTGATTTAAATGTTACCAATAACTAATTTTGCTTATAATGTCCCAAGGTGAGTTCTAGAGTACTTAGGCTGTTTATGCACTAGACTGTTATAGCCTTGGTATTCCACTTTCAACATCCTGTGGAATCCTGGGATTTGCACTTTAGGGAGGGGCCGGTGGTCTAGTGTGGAAATGGCCTTAGAGTATGACTGGGAATGGTGCGATGTCTGGATTCAGTGTGTCATAAAATTGTGGAAGTAGTGCATGTCAAGGTCTAGGCAGGAGTCTGGGAATGATGGGAGATAAAGATTCTTTGCATTTTTCATGTTTTAAAGGAGTTTTCAAAATATTGTTTCTAACCATCATTGAAGAAGTGTGATATACGTGGATGCAGTGGCTGCAAATTACATTTGCTCCTTAACATTAAAATACTATCCTTCAAATGATATTCATTGACCTTGATTTCTTACGTCTCCATCACACTGTCCCCTTGCCAACACTGTTCTTCCCTCCAATAAGTCCACTTTTGCAGCCCACTTTACCATGTTTTGTTGATACTCCTGTCCGTGCAGAGGTACTCTGGAATGAAGAAATGCCGCTCATTCCTTTCTAATTCCTTTCTCATTCTCATAAGCAGGCCTCCATTGAGGAGCATACTACAGTTTCCACATGGGCTGTGTGAATGCCGAAGCCCAAGCCCAGGAAGCACCATGGGACTCTCATTCTTTGCCAGATACAGCCACCTATGGCCACAACAGCTGCTCCTTTCTGTCACTTTGTGCCACTACACACAGTTCTTTGCCGTTTTACCTGCTGTTCCTGTGGGACAGGAAAAAATAGTTATGACTTGGACAGCTGTTTAGCTGTGTCAGAAGGAAAAAGAACTTTAGTGCACAGTTTCACACTGCACAGTTACAGCAGTAGAATCATAGTGCTGTGGCAACATCGTGCGGAATCATGGGATTTGCAGTTTAGGGAGGGGACTTTAGAATCCTCAGCCAGAGAGCTTGTCTGGTTCCTCTGACTACAAATCCAAGGATTACATAGGACGCTATTGCCATGGTAGTTAAAAGGGAGTCATAGTCCTATAACTGTGTTGGTGTGAAAGGAACCTTAGAACAGGAGGAATGTCCCAAGAAAGAATCTGTACAGTCAACAAAGAAACGCAATACTGTTTAACCATCCACAGATTGCTGTTAGAGGAAATGAAATGCCATTGTAATATCAGAGGAGGCTTATGACTGTCATTTGTTAATGGAGGTGAGACTGTACCATGTTTGCAGTTATACTGTGGCACTGAATTGTTATGGTGCTTTTTTTCTTTTGGCTTGGCATGGGCTCTGTCTTCGTATGAATAAATGTGCCTTAAATACGCTCTGCAGACAATGCTTTGGAATTCCCAGGGATTGTTGGTTAACAAAGAGTCTGAGATATGTAGAGTGGAGGGAGTTTTGAAGTGGTGGTGCTACTATTGGCGGTTCCCTCAAACCGCATAAAAATATGGAAACTTGGGGCCCTGACATTAGTTCTGGATTTTGTGAGATGCCTTTGCAGTCATCTGGTGTGCTGAAGCAAGTGTGTGGTAGAGCCAGGACAGGTTGTTCTTTGCTTCTGTTTAGTATTGGCTCGCTTCCTAGGAGATGCCAAGGCTTTTGAACACTGAGTCATCCAAGCTGCAGCTATGAATGGCTTTTATAGCAGATGTTGCAATGTGGCGCTCATCCAAACCTTGACCGTACAGCAAATGGGCATGTTATTTATTAAATTCCAAAACATAATGAAGAGGTGGCATTTAAAAACTGCCCCAGTGATTAAATAATTGAATAACCTTTATGCTAGGGGCTTGTTCTCCATTTTGTTCCATGCAGGCTTTGTGCAGTACATAAGTATCTTCTGGGTGAATTCTAAGAGCCCATCCAGCTAATCAGTGAACACAGATCCAGACCATTCTATTCAATATACTTACAGCCTCCTGAGTCATATGCAGTAGCATGAAATGCAGCCTACAAGACAGATAAGGAGCGCTTGTAGGATTCTTGTAGTGCTGTTTGCCTCTTTTCTTTTCTATTTCCTTTCTCAAAGAAGGCAAATGTGTTCTATAACTCTACAACTGGTTGGTATTTGGACTTCAGAGAAATGAAAGAAAGATTAATGAAATAATGGAGAATGGATGAATTGGCCTTGTTTGTGTTCCCATTTTGCTACCTGCTTTAAGCATAGGTGCAGCAATGCTGTGAGAAGCACATGATGTCAAGTATGGCCTCTAAAAATGCCTCCTCTTTATCAAAATTCCCAGGGCAGATTTCATCAGCAGTATTTGGTTGGGCTGACATATTTTAAAATGCATTAGTTGCTGAAAAAAATATCAAGTTCAGCACCAGGTAAGCCTTTCTAGGAAGAGGATACAGCATGTATGGTGACTGGCCTAATTATCTCACCTCAGCTCTGAAGAAGAGGAGGGAGCAGTAGGCAGAGTCATATGGAGGAGGTATCCCTTAAATACCTGGATGCTAAGGAGTTTGAGGCTTGAAAAGTAAGATCCAACACTTCGTATAGTGGCCAGAAATGTAACAACAAGCAGTATGCTTGTTGAAGAACATACAAGATACATTTTCTGCAGCCAGTCCATGTGTTGTACTCTGGATTAGCTGTAATTTCTAAGAAGTCTTCAAATATCAATCCGTGGAAAATTATGACCAAGGTATCTTTGCCCAGTAAGGGCCACATTGGGAGCCCAAAGAAAAATGCAACCACATCCAGAAATGTGAACATCAGCGAATCAGAATACCTTGCTAGTATAAAAACAAAGATAAAATTGTTGAAAATCAAGATTGGGCAAAAATTATTCTCTGATTTTTGAGCTAGCCCAAATCTTTTGGTTCCCAAAACACTGTCATATTATGGGATTTTAATTTTTTAAATGCTATTATTTTTTTAATTATGGGAAGCTAAGTGCCATAACTTTAGTACATAAGACCAATAGGGTACTATTTTAAAAATTATATAACTTTACCTTTATCCCCTTTTAAGTGCATCTGTACTTCACAGTTGCAACAATTTGATGATACTGCCAGGATTCCATCTTACAGAATTCTGGAATTAGAGATAAATTAGAATTCTCTACTAGAGAGTTCTGACCCACTTCCCTGAACTAAACCATTTCAGCTGTCTAGAAGCAGAGAGCCCAGAGTACATCATCAAAGCACAAATTCCAAGATTCCATAGCTTGGAACCATGGCAATTAAATAAATATCAAAGTGCCCTAATTGTGCAGTGTGGACACATTCACTGTGTCTGTGATCTCCATGGATAAGAAGAGATCAAAATGCTCTCCGTAATGTTCCCTGGATATATGGAATATTACTACAACCAAGCTACTTTCCTATTGACTACTTCTTGTGTGCAGGCAGTCCCTCAGACCCTCTCTCCCTGTTTTGCTCTCTTCTTCACTCCCATGTTTGTGTGGCTGATTAATTCCTAATTTCTTTCTGTTTGGGCTGGCCATGTTTATTTTTTTGCAACCTTTTTAAGCAGTGCCAAAAGGAGCCTCTCTTTTTGTGGCTATATACCTTCCTTGAGAAAACATTCAGTTTTTCATATAAATTACCCACGGTACTGTTATCACAAAGCCAGATTAGTGTTATCCTGTTCACTGTGTGGTCTCTGATTGCTGGTCACTTTACCTACCATGATGGCTGGCTTAAGGCCATGTCCAGTAAACTGTATTAAGAAATGGAAAGGAGGAAAGAAAGTGGTTAACTGGCCTAGGCAGGAGGAAATGGAAAATGGCGTTGCTCATGACCTTACAAGCAATATCCTGTAGGGGTGCCTCTCTCACCCGTGTAATTGTATAACAGTGGCTGAGACTTCATTCTGATTTCTAAATGACAAAATGTGGTGTTGAGTGCTTGGGACGTGCACTATCATTGTAACAGTAACATTTCCTTAAGGGAAACTAATTGGATCATAGGCAACAAGTGAGTAATTGCACATTTATTAAGCATAAAAGAAGGAGGGAAGAAAGTTCACAAGAACCATCAAATTGTCCTTTAGATCCCTTTCAGATGTCCAGCTACTGCTACAGGTCATCAAAATAGTCTCATACTCTTGAGCGGGTCACTCTCACAAGCAAGACTAGGTTGGCCAGGTTACACAGTGAATCTCAGCTTGGAGAGGTACCTCCATCTGTGTGCCTCTTCAGCTGGATAAGGCCCCTAGGGGATTAATCATGATGATGATGATGATGATAGCATTTAGCATAGCATTTATTTATTTCTATACCGCCTATCAACTAGTGTTATCTAAACGGTTTACAATGTATTTTTAGCTAATTGCCCCCAACAAGCTGGGTACTCATTTTACCGACCTGGGAAAGGATGGAAGGCTGAATCAACCTTGGAGCCTGGCAGGATCGAACTCACAACCTTGTGGTTGCAGTACTGGCATTTAACCACTGCGCCACCAGGGCTCCATGATGATGATGATGATGATGATGATATTTTAATCATAAATTAGACATTCACTTCCATTGCCAAAATTCTTTGGCAAGCCCACAAATTTCTCAGCAATGCAAATATTATGAAAAACTGACAACTCCACTTTGACTACTCCACCTGCAGTGAGGAGGAAATTTCCAGCAAACAGGTGCCACTATGGGACAGGTCGTATTCCTAATGATAAGAACTGTAGTTACAACATGAGAAAAGTCTTACTAATGACTTCATCTTATGAGGGTGCTCATTTGGGAGAATGTGCTCCTATTATGTATTTTTATTTCATGATATTTGTATCAGGAACTAAATTTTTTCAAGCTCTTGACTGGATTTCAGACTAAAGTGGTTATTAAGCAAGTCCAGGGGGAAAAACAACAAGAACTGTACAGTCCTGTTTATGTAAGTGCACAGGACTTAAAAATAAGTCATGCCATGTCCACTGGGTTTACTCACAATGGCAGTTTGGTGTCAACATCACAGTTGGTGACTCAAAACAAAGTATAGGCTCCAGTATGGATATGGACTCCAGCAAGCCTATACAGAGATGATTTTGAACGTTTCCTGTGCTCTGATAGAATCACGGAATAATATAAAGTGGTTCTGAGAGATGCCAATCCATCTCCTATGTAAAGATTCTGTCTCAGATCTCCGAGTGCAGCTATGGCCTGTAATATATATTCAATTTAAATTCATGAATTAGTTTCTGGTGCTTTAAAGTGCAGCTCCAGAGGCCTTGATACAAGTTTAATTGAGTGATGGCAAAGAGATAAAAACACCCCACCTGTATGATAGGGTCCCAGTCTTGCTCAGATCACCTACACTTTCTCATACGTGTTTTTTTAAAGGGGGGGCAAGGGAGAAAGCAGTGTTAGCCATCATTTTGATCAACATTCAGTTTGATTCTTAAGGTATTTTATGTAAATAACAGTAAAGCAAACATAGCTTCTAAAAAGCTTCTAAAAATAGCATTCTAACAAATACGCTGATTCTAAGCAAGTCTTAAATGTTTAGAAATATATGTGTGTTTCCTAAGACAATTTTCTAAGACAATTTAGAAAGCCTCTCAGTTGAGGGAGGTGGTGAAATACAGCCTGATTCTCGATTTGGTCAAATGCCTTGGTCTTTGATTTAGAAGTTCCTAGCCCATACATGAAGAAAAAAATAGTTTATTCAATGTAGTGTGATGTGACTGTCCTGCATAAATTAATATGCTATCTCTGATCTTTTGACATGTGAAGTCATAAGGGACTTACTAAATTCCAAGCTTGCAGCAGGGAAGGAAATTGTATTCTAGAACTCTCCATTACCACTGACAATGCCTTTAGGAAAGGGCAGATGAGGGCTCAAAGGGAATCAACAGAATAGGGTTGAAGTATTCAAGAAGCATTTCAGACCCAAAGGTAGCTGTCTCTAGAAGGCACAGTCATTGACCTGGAGCATATTTACTTATTCTGCAACCAAGATGGCAGCAGTACTCATGTACAATATGAACATATTTCAGAAAGGAGAGGAATAGTAGTAATGGCAGATTTCAGCTATTCTAATATTTGTTGGAAGACAAGTTATCCTCTTGTCAGAGTTTAAAGCGCAGCAAATTACTTACTTGCCTTGCAGACAGTTTCATAGTCCAGAGGGTGGAGCAGGGAACAAGGGGAAGGCTGTTTTGCATCTTGTCCTTACCAACAGTGATGATCTTGTTAATGGGGTGGAGCTGGAGGGATCCTTAGGTGGAAGTGACCATGTTCCTCTGGAGCTTATTACATGGCAGAAAGGGGAGACCAAGTATAGTCAGACAGCTGATTTCTTACAGGTAAATACTGGGAGTGATGCCATGGTCAGGAATTATAAAAGACAAGGGAGTGCATGATGGTTGAGAGTTGTTTTTTTTAAAGTAAGATATTAAAGGCACAATTTCAAACAATTCCAGTGAGGAGAAAAAAATGGAAGATGTCTAAAGAATCCAGGATGGATGTCTAAGCAACTTTCAGTGGAGCTAAGATTAAAAAGAGACATGTACGATAAATGGAAAAAGAGGAAAATCACCAAAGAGGAATTCAAACAAACAACCAGCGAGTGTAGGGAGAAAGCTAGAAAAACTAAAGTGCAGAATGAGCTCAGGCTTTCTAGAAAGGGTAAAAACAATAGATCATAGATCATAGAATCATAGAATTGGAAGAGACCACTGGGGCCACCCCAACCCCCTGCCATGCAGGAACCTACATCAAAGCACTCCCAACAGATGGCCATCCAGACTCTTCTTAAAAACCTCCGAAGAAGGAGACTCCACCATACTCTGGGCAGCATATTCCACTGCTGGATAGCTCTGACCATCAGGAAGTTCTTCCTGAGGTTCAGGTGGAATCTCCTTTCCTGCAGCTTGAATCCATTCCTCCTTGTCCTAGTTTCTGGAGCAGCAGAAAATAAGCCCGCTCTCTCTTCAACATGAGATCCCTTCAAATATCATGTTCCCTCTTAACTTTCTCCTTTGCAGGCTAAACATACCCAGCTCTCTAAGACACTCCTCATAGGGCATGTCTTCCACATCTTTCACCAGTTTGGTCGCCTTCCTCTGGACATGTTCCAGCTTGTCAATATCCTTCTTGAACTGAAGTGCCCAGAACTGGACACAGTATTCTGGATGGGGTCTAACCAATGCAGAATAGAATGGTAGCATTACCTCCCTCAATCCAGACACCATACTCTTATTGATGCAACCAAGAATCACGTTGGCTTTCGTGGCTGCCGCATCACACTACCAATTCATGTTCAGCTTATGATCTACCAAGACTCCTAGATCTCTTTCACACATACTGTTATCCAGCCACGTGTCTCCCATCCCATATTTGTGTATTCCATTTTTTCTGCCTAAGTGTCAGACCTTACATTTCTCTCTGTTCTCTAATGTGCCAGAAGACAGGGTCAGAATTCAAAATTACCTAACCAGATTAGCCAAAACTAACAAAATGAATTTCAGCAGGGAAAAGTGAAAGGTACTACACTTGAGCAAAAAAAGAAAAAAAAAGATGGGTGACACCTGGCTTGACCACAGTACATGCAAAAAGAATCTAGGAGTCTTAGTACACCACAGCTGAATGTGAGTCAGCAGTGTGATGCAGCAGCTAAAAAACAATGCAGTTCTGGACTGCATCAACAGGAGCATAGTGTCTAAATCAAGGGAAGTGATAGTACCACTCTCTCCTGCTTTGATCAGACCTCACCTGATACTGTGTCCTGTTCTGAGCACCAAGGAGGATATTGACAAGCTGAAACATGTCCGGAGGAGGTAAGTCGGAATGATAGAAGACCTGGAAACCCTATGCCCTGCAATTCTATAGGTTTTGCAAGATTTTCTACCTGAGGAAAGATGCTTTAGACCAGTGGTTGCAAAGCTTGCGTTCCCAGATATTGTTTACTTTGGTATTATTTATCCTCATTGTAGCAGGTCTCCACAGGTCCATGTGGGAGTTGGCTTAGCTGAGCTGAAGATACAAGGGATTGAACCTGGGACCTTTGGCAGGTGTGATCTGCCACTGAACCACAGAACTTTTACGCTTTTGTTCAGCCATTCTGACAAAAGAACTCTTGTTATCCTGAAGTTTAGAAGTGGTTCATCAGAACTTCAGCGTATATAACTGAACTCAAGTCATGTTTAAGCTAGTCTCAGAGCTTACTTGTGCAAGCTTGTGGAGCAATATGCCATTAGTGCAAACTGAAATTTGGCACACCACAGAAAAGTTTTCCATTGTGAGGTTGTGTTTATGATATATAGGTCATGTGGCCTCATCATCATCAGCCTACCTTGAGCGTCAGTTATAAGCTTTTCATCATCAAAGTCTTGTGTGGATTAGGTCTGAGGAGTGCTCATGAAGACCTTGGGTGAAAATTGCATGGACTGCATAGACGAGTAACAGAACTGTAATTGATACGTAATTCTCTGCAGATGTTAGAACATGTCGTTTTTTAAGGAGGTGCTCTTGCTATAAGCCACTTTGAGCATGATTTTGTCATTGGAAAGACATACCATGATGATGATGATGGTGATAGATGGTGATCATGATCATAGTGGAGAAGAAAGGTTGTGATTTTAAAAAAATAAAGTTTCTGAAAATGTAAAGTTTGAGTATTGTGTTAATTTCAAGGAATATCTAAAGCCATTTGTCATCTATTTGTTTTGAAAAACGAATCAGTTTGCAATCAGGTTGAAGTCTGTGAGTTACATAAGTTCATCAGGTTAATAATTTGCTTGATTTCCCCCATTCATATATTTTCTCCACTTCTGCTACTTGTAGAGGAGGGTATTCCCAGTTGGCCATGGAAACCCCTTTGGTAACCTTGGGGAAATCACATATTCCCTCACCCTCAGAGGAAGACAAGGTCAAATCCTCTCTCAACAAATGTTGCCAAGAAAACCCCGTGATAGGCTCACCTTAGGGTCACTGTTACATTGGAAATTACTTGAAGGCACACAACAATAACAGCAGCAGTGGCCACACAGAGCACTGGAGCCCCACCTTCTGACAAGAGACAAATTTATTCAGCCACCCTTCCTTCCAGAGGATCATCATATGTGGAGACGTATTTTGAGAGCCATGAGAATGAGAATTTTTTTAAAAAAATAGCCAAGATTCTTAGGAGACTGAATTTTGTGGTCATGGAGTTGTAGTTTTTTTAAAAAATGTAATTTAATTTATTTTTAAATATAACATATGTGCAGTTGTCGAATTATTACAGCACATCCATGCAACTTGTCAAAACTAACTAAGGAGACAGCCTTGTAAATTGTTTGGAAATTGTTTACATATGTTTGTTAATGGAGAAAAGAAACCATCAACTCAGATCCTGCTTTTGATGTGAGGTGTCTTTTGTATACTTTCAAATTTCTGTCTTGTGCATGTAGAGTAGAAGGTGGGCATTGTTTTCAGAAAAAAATCCTATTGGTCTGTTGTAATAAATTGTACTTATGTTCTTTCCCTCTCTTTGCTGTACTCAGTTCCTATTTCTCTGTGGCAGACAGGTGCAGCAACAGGAGTCCTTTCACACCATATGAGTGTAGCACTTTGATTCCATTTTAACTGCTATCCTGTGGAATCCTGGGAAATGTAGTTTGTTGGGGCTGTAGAATTCTCTGAGTGAAAAATCTAAATGCTCCTTCCTAAATGTCCAATCCCAGAATTCCATTGCATGCAGCCGTAGCTGTTAGAGTGGAATTGTAGCTTTGTAACTGTGTTGTATAAAAGGACCCCAGGCAAATGCTTCAGAGGGCTGCTTGAGGAGGTGTATTTGGGGATACTTCTTTTCTTCCCTCTTTGGTGCAGGGTGGTCAAAGGAACCAAATGCAGCAGTTTCCCCCTCTTTCCTTTTGCAATATTACAAGGGATCTTGAGCAATTTCTTGTTCTGGTTGAGCAAAATGCCTTAGACTAGAAGATGCAAAACAAAATGCAAAAGCAAAATGAGGCTTGCTTTGGGTTTATTGCCTCCTCCATCCATGTGAATCAAAAGGCTGTCTAGTTTGCCCATATACATCACTGTCCCCTTCCCTCCCTCTCCTGAACACTTACATAAATAAACATTCTGAGCAGTCAGAAGTATAATTAGATTTATTAGCTGTCCCACTTGTTAATTTTCTCCCTGTTCTGCTACTGTAATTCGGCAGCTATTAATCAGGTCTCTGCTTGCTAGCCGTACAGTCTTTCTTTTGTTGGGCATTTTTCTAGGCTGTGTTTGCTCTGACACTTAGCTCTTACTGTGTTGTTAGGTGTTTTGCACTGGAGACTGTGCAGGCCTGCCCAGTTCACTTTGGGCTCAACAAAGGCACACAATTTAACAGCCTGGCATTGCTCAAAAGATGTTGCCTTGGAATCCTAAAGCCCAACCTGTGCCCCTCACACTATGTCTACTGGACATTCAGCAAAATCATTTTTGAAGCGCCTCTAAGAAGTACACTGACTTCTTTTTATATTTTCACATTTTGTTTTCTTTTAAAGCCTGCCTGTGTTCAGAGACTTTAAAAGCCCTGTTATGTAAGTTGCAGATTTAATCCTTCCAAGATGGATTGCTGTTCTTGGATGCAGGGGTTGTGCATCTCTATTAAACATTAACCGCTTTGTAAATTTGGAGGAAGCTACCAGGGTGGCTCTCTGGAACGGATCATTTCTTGGGCCTTTCAGGTTCTGTGGTTTTCCAAGAAACACATGGACCAGGAGCAGTTCTTATGAGACCTAGTTGGGTTTTCACCTAAGCTTTTCAAGGTGTCCAGCAGGCAGCTCAAATTCACCCATATCAGCACCTCTGAGCTGACCTTGAGATGTTTTTGAGACAGAGAAACATGTTAAGTGGCAAATGTGCATAAGCAAATAGATTGACAGCCAACTGATGTTGTAAATGAAGAGTAAAGGAGATTCAGAGAAGGTTGAAAAACATTGGTTCAGACCACACAATAATGGTCCAAATGGGTGCTTATCCTGGTGGCAGCAATATGTAGTTACGACTGCTTCCTTTTGGCTGCACACAGAAAACACCAGCATGTCAGGTAGAGGGTTGCCTGCTAGCCTTCACCTTTGCTATGTTATGCTGGCAGAGTCGGTCTGTTTTTGTTTTTGTTTGAACTCAACCTTACTATATTTTATTATTTTATTTATATATTTGATTTATATCCTGCCTTTCTTTCAAACCTAGGACTGAAAATACTTCACAACAATAGAATACCTTTAGAAAAGGGAAAGATGAAAGTCCAAAGATATATTAAAAGTGGACAACTTATAATATTAAAACGAAACATGAAGTGCAGCAGTAAGTACTGTACTCACCCATTAGAAAAGCCCTTTTCTCAAGAATAGTCAGTTTCTTGAGGCCTGCCTGAATGGAAAAGTCTTTGCCTCCCGGTGGAAGTCCAAGAGAGAGGGGGCCTGCCTAGCCTGCTTTGAGAGGTTATCAGCCTTCTTCAGTGGTGTAGTCCAAAAACAAATGTTGTATTTGTCTCAGTGAGCATAAAACTGTTTACCTCAATGAGGTAAAAGGCGGCATTGCAAAAGAAGTCTCAAAATAATTAGCAGTGTGAAATATCTATGAACATCCCATTGCATTCTGAGTACCATAAGTTTTTCTTCAGGGGACAATATGAATACACAAAACCATTTTTCCACAAAATAAAATTTAGTTTCTAAAATTCATCATTACTGTACAATCACTGCATATTGTTAGAAAAGAGTAGGAATGACATGTTATACATTACTTTGAACACTTGATGCTTTGGTAATGCAGCAACAGTAACAGAATCATTACCCAAATCTATTACAACAAGATAATTATACATTTGAGAAAGACACTCCGTATCAGTGCCACTGCTTTCATATTCTTGTACACGTTTATATTGTCAAAAGATATGCATAATTATCACCTTCTTCTGTGCTTCTTTTCCACAGTCTTGTTTTCAAATATGAATATTCTGTGGCACAATGGAGAACCAGTGTAGCATAGTGATTGGAGTATTAGACTGGGTTTTGGGAGATTTTGAGTTCATGTCACTTCCTAGCCGTAAAATTGATCTAGTGACTTTTAGTCACTTGCTGCCATCTTGATCTGCCTCTTGGGGTTGTTGTGAGGATAGAGGTGCAAGGAGTACAGATATGTATAGGACCTTAAGCTCATTGGAGAACTGGTGGGATATAAATGTGACTGTTAAATGTAACTGAGAACTGTTCATTTGAAGAGCATCATTTTTCATTTGTTCTCAGCAAATTAAAGCATATGCCTCTGAGTGGGCTGATCAGTGGCAGGCAGGGCATTCAGTAAGGAGCCAAGCAAAGTCTTCCTCGGCTTTAGCAGTAAATGTCTCAGAGAAGAGCCACACCAAAGCTAGCAGTTTTGTAGGGACAGATAGAACCCCAGCGGTTCCTTTTAAATTAGTACTGTTTTTAATAAGACTTTTTCACACTTTATTGATACCTGTTGTCTTTTAGTGACATGTTTTACTTTTTGTTGTGAGCCACCTTTGGTCTCATATCCTACCTGTGGGATATTAAATTAAGTAAGCAAGTAAATAAATGAATAATGTTGTTTCTTGCCAGGACTGCTGAGTGCTAGCTTCAGATCCCTGCCCAGTCATGAAATTCAGTGGGTGACATTTGGACCTTTCAGCCTCAGCGACCTCACAGGATTTTGGGAAGGAAAAATGTAGGGGGGTGAAGAATAATATATAACTTCATTTTGTTGGGGAAAAGGCAGAATGTAAACCTAATAGAACAGGGTGTGCCATCTAAAATTTCTCAAAAGGAAACATTTCTTCAGCTGTACTCTGTGGCCTTATTCCTTAGTGGTGCCGGCAGTCTGGTTGTGAAGGGGATGGGAAACCTGAAACCTGAAACCTGCATAATGGGAAGATGGGGGAGAAGGGCTTTCCCATTCTTTGCTTCCAAGACGTGTTTTTTCTCTTGCTGTTCTTGGTAACCCTGGTGGCTTGGTGGGCCCTACTATATTAAGCTATCATTAACTGTGATTGGATTTAAATGTCTTATCATTTTACTTTACATTTAGCAAAACTTGCAGTATTTTGTATTCAAGTGCATGTAAGAGGGTTGATCTAGTCCCTGCCACAAATGGATCTTCATAAAGAATAACCGTCTTCTCTTCTTTTGATGGATGCAGGAGAGAGAATTTTGGCTCAGTTACAAAGTTGCTTAATCTCTCTCTCTCATTCTCTTTTCCCCCTCCCTGCTCTTTATTCCTTCCTTCCAAATGCTGGATGAGTCACCTGCCTCCATTAAAAGTGATTCACATTTGTTTTAAAAATGCCTGGATAATATTCAGTTTACTAGAAAATCCCACACCTGCCAGTATGATGCACACTCCCTGCCTTCTAAAAATAGCAGCTGAAGAGGCCAGGCGCTGATATTTCCCCTCACGCCCTCGGTTTTTTTTTTTTTTTTTTTGCCCGCATGTTAAAAATGCCAGAACGAAAAAATGCTACTTTCCAACACTTTTTGTTTTTATAGAACTTTGGCTCTCAGAAATTGCAGCTTGTGTCAAAGGGCTTGCGGAAGCAATTGATGGACTACGTGATGACCAAATAAATTCTTGTGTTACAAGCACTGATCTGAGCCTTCTACCTCCAAAAATGTCCTCCTCTCTCATAAGCTGCTAATTGCAACCTTAGCTTATGTAGGAACAAACCAAACGAATCAGCTAAAAAAAGAACAAGACAGCAAACATGAGGCACTGGTATGCATGCACTTTGTCCATTGAGGCTTTCTGTCACGTAAAGGATGTATCTAATTGGTGGTTGCCTAAATCTCTGTCCTAGAAAGACAACAACAAAAACTGTACTTTTCATAGTTTAGAACAGTGGTTCTCAACCTGTGGGTCCCCAGATGTTCGTGGACTTCAGCTCCCAGAAGCCCCAGCCACTATGGTCAATGCTCAGGGCTTCTGGGAGCTGAAGTCCACGAACATCTGGGGACCCACAGGTTGAGAACCACTGGTTTAGAAGAACCATCTCCAACCTGACACCTTGCAGATGTGTGAGACCACATCTCCCAAAATCAGCCTCCAGAAGATTGGGAGGCTGACGGGTTGGTGAAGAGTATCTTCAGAAAAAAGGCTGACTTACTATTGCAGAAGCAATCATCCTGTTTTACCCAGTGCATGATCAAGCATGGGAAGATGATGGAAAGCATATGTACCTATGGAGTTGGATACATCTGCTTCCCATCTTATGTCCTGGGCTATTGTGCTTATGGCCAGGTAAGCCGAGAGTCTGAATACACCTCTTCTCACACAGTATCAGTGATCTTCATTTCAGAGCTTTGAGTAAGAGATTCTTTGATGGACCTCAGTGTTGTGAGGAAATTTAAATCTCACCATCCTTATGCTTTGAGATGTGGAGAAGTTTGTGTGTGGAGAAGAGAGAGAGAGAGAGAGAGAAACCCCAAAAGTGGGGGAAGGCCCAGGTCCCATCTGCCACTGACTTTAGCTGCGCTCACTATATTTATATGTGATCCTTGTCTGCATGTGGCCCTTGGAGTGGAAAGATTGCCCAGCCTGCTCCAGAGTTTCTCTCAAAAGCATAAACTTCTTTCGTTTCCCACTTCACCCCTCAGATACTGGTGCATCTGTATTTCACCCCGCTCACTTCCTGCAACGTGTTAAGGAAACTCTTCTTACCCATACCTCACTGTCAGAGAGGAAATGTCACCTCAGCATTCCTCACATTTAATGGCGCTATCTGTATGTTGCCTGGAAACTCCGATGCATGAGGGGATGTGAAGGGATATGTAAACTCCCTCTGTGGTACCTTTCTTGACCAACCAAACTGCACAAAACACATCATGCAAGTGTTTGAAGCTCTACTGGTTTCTTTGTCAGGAAAAAGATGCCAAAAAAAAAAAAATTAAACAGAAGAACAAAAATGATGTTCTTAAGGACCAGAGGCTTACATTTTGTATCAGATGCTGCAAAAGCAAAGATTTGAAAGCTGACGTGAAGTGTTTTGTGCATTTTAGTTAGTGAATAAAGGTGTCACACTTTTATGGGGTTTGTATTATTTTTGTTTTATTTTGCAGTGTGGCCAACGTGGTTAGCCCTGACCGTGTTTCCCTCTGTGGTGTTTCCTGTTTGAACTAGCAGTGGTGCCTCCATGGCGGTAGGCCAGGCTTGTCTGTTGCCATGGCAGCCTGTAGAATGCTGAAGCAAAGGCTCTGTGTGGGTCTATAATGAAGACAAACGACCCTCCAGCACAGGATCTATTCAATTAGACTAATTGATGCTTGGCATCATTAACCTCCAGGGTCAACTGAGCTCTGACTGAACCACAGAAGGAACTCAGTGGCAACTTCCATGGACTGTAGGAATCCCTGTTCAAATGGCACTCTGTCAGGAGTAGAAAATAGATTTCATTTTTCCCTGAAAGCAGTTGGCTTCAGAGGTTATGCCTGTATGCCTGTGCAGAGATGGAGCACAAATTTTAGGCTGGAGCACAAATATAGTGATGGTAGAGAAAATCACACTGGTTGCTTTTTCATACCTGGCACAAGACTGACTTCCTTGCAACTCTTTTGTTGTACTTTTACTTGTAAAGCGCTATGCACAGTGATAGTGCCATATAAATGGTGATGATCATCATCATCATCTAGTTTGTATGCCTGGTGGCCATGTAAATAAAGGTATCCCCAAACTGAGAGGAGGAGGAATTATAGTGTTAAATATGGTTCATTGTTAGGAAGTATAAAGACAGATGATAACATTTGGGGCGACCTCTCCCCTCCCCTCCACCCCACCCACCCCACCGTGTCTTGAATTTGCTCATGGTGGTCTGAGATTTCAGGGTCTGATCAGGAAAGAAATTTTGGAGTTGCAGTGAATAGCTTAATGAAAATACTGAAAGAGTTTTTCTGAAGAAGACAGATTCTATGTTGGGGATCATTAGGAAAGGAATTGAAAATAAACCTGCCTCTGTGTGTGTGCCTTCACATTGCCAGTCAAATTATGACAACACCTTGAATTTCATAGGATTTTCTTAAGTAAAGAATACTCAGAGGGGTTTTGCAAACCTACCGTTATCATAAAGCCTTTTTACAAGTTTCTGGTATAACCACATTCTGTGACATTCTGGTCACCACACCTGAGTGAGTATTGTAGAGATGGGGAAGAACGATCAAAATGATCAACTTTCCTATGTGGAAGGTTACATTAATTTTCTTGTTGCTGTTGTTGTTTGTCTTCAAGTCATTTCCAACTTACAGCAACCCTAAAGACGAACCTGTCACAGTCTTTTCTGGGGCTGAGTGTATGTAAGTAATAGTAGTAATCTACATATTGTCCCAAGGCTCATCCAGAAAGGAAGAAAGTCCCTGGAAGTATTGAGTCTTTCCTGTTTTGTTTTCATTTTACCTGTATATTTATGGTTTTGCATCCACATTCTTTTTTGAAATTTCCTGGGTTAACTTCCCTCCCTTGTGTTCTTCCTCTTTCTGCTCCAACTGGTCATAGGTCACATCTAGACTGAAGGAATGTTGCAGAGATTGACTTTCACCAATTTCCACTGAGCCCTTTTTAATTATTATTCAGGCATTATAATTAAAGTGTTAATGATCTTTAGCAATGTTAACACTATTGAAGTGTCAGAGGACAAGATCAAAATTCAAAATGACCTTGACAGATTGGAGAGCTTGTTAGTCAAAGCTAACAAAATGAATTTCAACAGAGAGAAATGTAAGGTCCTGCACTTAGACAGAAAAAATGGAATGCACAAATAAAGGATAGGGTACATGTGGCTGGACAACAGTACGTGTGAAAGGGATCTAGGAGTCTTGGTGGACCACAAGCTGAACATGAGTCAGCAGTGTGATGCGGCAGCCAAGAAAGCCAACACAATTCTTGGTTGCATCAATAGGAGTATGGTGTCTAGATCAAGGGAGGTAATAGTACCACTCTATTCTGCATTGGTTAGACCTCATCTGGAATACGGTGTCCAGTTCTGGGCACCTCAATTCATGAAGGATATCAACCAGCTGGAACGTGTCCAGAGGAGGACGACCAAAATGGTGAAGGGTCTAGAAGCCATGCCCTATGAAGGGCGGCTTAGGGAGCTGGGGATGTTTAGCCTGCAGAAGAGAAGGTTAAGAGAGTACATGATAACCATGTTTAAATATTTGACGGGATGTCATGTTGAGGAGGGAGTGGGGTTGTTTTCTGCTGCTCCAGAGACCAGGACAAGGAGCAATGGATTCAACTTGCAGAAAAGGAGATTCCACTTGAACCTCAGGAAGAACTTCCCTACGGTCAGAGCTATTCGGCAGTGGAATATGCTGCCTCAGAGTGTGGTAGAGTCTCCTTCTTTGGAGGTTTTTAAGCAAAGGCTGGGTGGCCATCTGTTGGGAGTGCTTTGATGTGTGTTCCTGCATGGCAGGGGGTTGGACTGGATGGTCCCTGTGGTCTCATCCAACTCTATGATTCTGTGATTCTATAAGGAGTTATTTTCTTTTATTGTAGCATTCCTTTTTTCCTCATTTGATCTCTGTTGGATGAGGGACCTGAAAAAAAAACATTATTGTTTCTTGGTGGCAGCCATCTTATCTACTTCTGGTATAGCATGAGAAACAGCCATGGAAAGGTACATTTCGTTTTGGAAATCAGTGGGTTAATTTAAAGTGATCTGGGAAGTGGGAATGCAAAGCCTTCAGTAATGCCTGGAGTTCCTTGGGAGTACTTTGGGATGGGGAAGACATCATGTAGGTCTCCAAAAGAAAATCAGTTTGTACAGTAGAAGAACCTAGGACTTTCTGAGACTTTGTTCTTGTTCACAGAGGCTCTCAGGTATCAGAAGGCAGGTTGAATCTGAATACCCATTGCTGTGGGGAGGGGTACTGTGATTGTGGCTTGCTAGTGGATTTCCCATAAGCAGCTGATTAGCCCCTGTGTGGACTGAATGCTGGACTATTTTGATCTGATTTAGCTGGCTGTCTTTGCCCTTCCTCACTAGGCATTGAATCGTTTTCCACTTTAAACTAATCTCTACTTTGTTTAGACTATGTCTCTTTCTGCTCTTTGGCTAATCAGAAGGCAGAGTTTGGCTCCAGTTTAGGCAAAGATCTAGATAAGAGAAACATGTAAGAAAGCCTCTTTTCAGAACAAGAGGATTAAGAAGGAGACTTGTACTTTCATCCCATAATCCTAGGGGTGATCTAATACCTACTACATCTAGCAAGAGATAGAGCCATTCAGTCTGCAATCTCTGTCTTGAGGCTAGATATAAATGTCTGGGAGACACATAGGTAGATACAAGATAGTGCTGCTGAATGTAGCAGAGTTGTTCTCTTATTTCCTGGAACCATTGGGACTAGATCCTGCTGTATGGGGAGCAAACAGTTATATGCAGAAGATCCCAGATTCAGTCCTAATGAAAAGGATCTTGTGCCAGCAGCTACACTGGAAAGGAAAATAGCAAACAATCTGAGCAGATACAACTGGACTTAGGTCTGGCTGAATATAATTCTGTAGGTTGATACGAGTGCATTGTTGTGTGTTCTTAAAAAACTAGGGCACAGTTTTCAGTCTTTCATCCACACTATTTGTATTAGTGGTTGTGGTGGTGAGAAAGTAGCTTGTTTTAATTGTTGACTCTGAACATGAACATAAAACTTTTAAATCACTGAGAACAACATGAAGATTATAGGTAGCACTCTGAAGGCCACAGTCTTATAAACCTCATGTCATAATAATGTCTCCATTATTGGGGGATGGCAGCACAAACCTTTGTTTTCATGACTAAGTTTCAGCACTTGAATAGCTCTCAAAGCAGCTGGATGAACTGCAGATGAGATTGCTGTTAAACCTGAGGTGGAATTGCTGTTCTACAAGAACGGAACCACCATCTGTGTCTTCTGGATGTTAAAAATGGACAGACAGACGGGACTTCTTGGTTTATTCTTTTTTCTCTTCTTGGTTTCACGCCTATTTTCCCAACTAGAAACCGCCACCCTGGAGTAACATCTGCCACCACATATACTGTTCATCTGAGCTCAGGCTTTCCAGTATCCCTTACGTGGTGTTCCCAGAGGCAAAGGTGCATAATACAAAAATAATTTATTAAACTGAAGTTCAGCATAAAGTTAACAATTACTTATTTAGCAAAGTGTTGGAAGAAAATGAAGATCCCATCAATGGCTGAATAGTTCAATAGGTTGATGGCAGTATTGGAGATGGATAAACTTACAGCTAGATTAAAGGGCCATAGTGAACCAGATTTTGTTTTGGGGTGGAACTCTTTTCCCTTAGCTAATCAATTTAAGAGTTAATTGATGACTTTAGGATTTTGAACCTGCGTGTTGTTGTTTCTTTTGAAATCTCTATTTCTACTGTTATCATGAGAAAGACATTATGAAAATGAAAGATGACTTTAAGTTGTTGTTACTCTAATATTTTCAAATAACATATGTATGGTTTAGTGTATGCGTTAAAAGTTATTGGTAATTTACAGAATTTACAGAATTTATTATTGTCAAAATACTATGATGTTATTAATAATCCCATAAATATGTAAGTTGGAATTTAGAAGTTAGAATAGTTTAATACTAGAATAATAGAAATATATCAGTAATGGTGTTTCTTTTCTAGGTATTTGATAAAAGTTTTAAAGCATAATTAGCAACAAATTTAAAATTGATTTTAATTAATGATTATAAATTAAGTACATCTGTTTAGTAGAAGCTGTTTGCAACAAGGGCAGGAATCAATTTTTAAATAATTGTAGTTTTCCCTTTGTTAGTTAAGCTTTTCTTCTGTTATAAAAAGACTAATTATATAAGAGTTACGTTCATAATGTTTGATATTATTTGGTATTTTTTTATTTTGATTTGGTGTATGGTTTTGTATGGTTTATGTGTGTATGTGTTCTGTGTTTTTATATTTACGTTTGAATCCTAAGAAAAATTATTTTTCTTAAAAATTATTTAAAGAATGTAAAACCACACTGGCTCTACCAACTTGCTCTCATTCGTATTCCTCACTTCAACACATATCTTTCTCTCATTCTGACTGTCACCGATGCCAGACTTTTTAAAATCCCTTCAGTCACTCAATCACCAGTCACTCCCAACATTCAAGCTTTTTAACTTCTCCCAGCGGATCACTTATCTTGTTACACTTATTAAAGACCATGTATTTTACTTTAATTTCTCTAATAAACAACATTTTTAACAAAAGTCTGTAGTGTCACAATAACAGTGTAAGTTGTAATTCGGCTTCTTGATGGTTTGTTTTCTTTATATAGAAATACATGTATCCTTGGTCTTCTAGCATCTATGCACCAGTCAGAATGGCTGACAGCTGTTAAAACCACAGTATAGCGTGAAATAACATATTCAGTTAAAACACAGACACAATGCCCATTCCTAATGCTTCTTGAAAATTGCAGCCTGTATTGTTTGAAATGGAAGGTTGTCAAAGGTTTTTTTCAGTTTGGATGGCATCAGTTCAGAGAGGAATGACATCCCCTGGCTTCTAATGGCTGATACAGCTCCTGTATCTAAGGAAAACAGTCATAGAAGAGATGTCACCGAAGTTTGTTAGCATCCTGATTCAGCTGCAGGGATTTGTTTGGCTCATAATGCTCAGCCATGTTACTGGGTGCTATTTGTTGTGTGCATTCAAGACGTTTCCAATTGATAGCAACCCTAAAGTGAACCTATTATGGGGTTTTCTAGTCAACGTTTCTTCAGAGGAAGTTTTGCCATTGCTTCCTCTGAGGCTGAGAGGGAGGCCTAAGGCCACCCAGTGAGTTTCTGTGACTGAGCAGGGATTTGAACTTTAATTTCCAGAGTCATAGTCCAATACTGGAACCACTACACATGCTAGCTTCTACTGGATGCTGTTGCCCCTCAGAAAGTCTTTATACATGGAATATTAAAACTCTGAAGACAGAGGGACCAGTGCCTGTGCCTACCAGTTGGAAAATAGGAATCTCTGCTGCCTCTGATCACTACCATGACTTCTTCACATAATCTGGCCCACATTGTGGGTGGAGAAATCTGTGCCCATTTCTGATTTATGTTCTGGACCTTTGTCCTAAAGCCGGCTCTATTATTGATCCGTCAGATACATGATGAGGCTGCCTCAACAAACAGCCTTTGATCTCCTTGGCTCCTTTCTTCTCTGGGTGAATTTTGTCAGCTGCTGCTAGTAATTTTCCTGCATCTAGATCTAATGTCCACACTTGTTCCTCTTTGTGTTTGTTGAGGGGTGGATAGGAAGAATTGATATGTTTAAATGGCTTCCTAGTGTGAAAAATGCTATAGGGTGGGAGCGGAACAAAGGAGGAGGAAGAAGATGATGAAGAAGAAGAGCAATTTCTATTTGAACCTAAGTTGAAGTGAATGCATGTATCTGCAACATGTGTGCATCAACATTATGAGGTGGGAGACAACTCTTATGGAATAGACTATCTGTTCCTAACTGCTTAATTACTAAGCCAAGCCTAAATCAGTCCTGATTCGGCTATCACTAATTTTCAGGCAGTGAACTTTTTCTTATGCCCCTGTTTTCCATCAAGGACTGGATGTGGTCTTCAGTCCAACCAGTATGGATCGGTTCTGAACATGAAATCATCACACTTCTGATGTGTCTTCAAGAACTGGAGGCAGTAAATTGGTTTGGCTCTCTTAAGGGTTGGCCATTCATGGATAGCAGTACCTGCTAAGATTGGGGCTCACTAGCATGTAGGAAGGCTCAGATATAATGGTGAACTATGCTTAATTGTCATGCACATGAGCAGAAAAGAACCCAAGCAGAGCTGTAGGCTAAAGTGTCCCTGCTCCTCTTTCCTTCTCTTGTACAGATTGAGGAATTAATCAGCATTCAGTATCACAGTGTTTGATTCCTAACTTCTTGTTACATACAAACCAGAAGCAGTAATTCAATTCTGCTTAGTTGCTAAACAAGCCAGCTGTAAGCCATGAATAATTCAGCTATCTTGTTTAAGAAACAAAGTTTATTTTAAACCATAATTTTAAAACCAATTCACAGGGTCGCCATAAGTTGACAGGCAACTTGAAGGAACAAGCGCGCACACACACTTCAAGCAAGAGGCCAGGGATCAGACAGAGTGAATTTGAGTTCTGGTTTATTCCTCTCCCAACTGTCTGGGAAAATGAGAAGGGAGCCTTAGAGCCTGATGTTTCATGTGTGCTCCCTTCTGTTCATGCATGTGGTGCTTCCCTGTGATTTAGCATTGCGTGTGAATTTAGCCCAGTATCTTGCATGCTTTCTTTACCCACTAAATGTCTTTTGCTTGGGTGCCCACATTTCTTGCTCTTCTGCAAACACCCTTGGGAGTCCAGCTGCCTGATCTGCAACTTGCAGACATCACTTTATTTCTTAGTGAAGACATTAGCCTATATACAGTCTTCATATTTTAAAAAATGCTGTCCTAATTCTCTGCCTCTGAATACCTTGGAGGACTTAATGAGACCTGATGTTCTGCAAGAAGGACCAAAACATACAGTCTCTCTAGATAGCACTGAAACCAGGATGTATGAGTTTGCCAGCAGGGCAGGAGAAACACATTTGCTACCACTCCCAAACTACTAACTCATCACAACAGCTTTGCTCTAAACCACATTTACAAAGGAGTAAGCTAAAGGCATCAGATCCTGTCTGATCTTGGAAAATAAGCAAGGTTAGCCCTGGTTAGTACTTGGATGGGAAACAGCCAATGAATGCCAGGTGCTGTAGCCTGTATTTCAGAGGGAGGAACTGGCAAAACCACCTCTGAGTATTTCTTGCCTGAGAAAACCCTATGAAAAATTCATGAGGTCACCATAAGTCAAAGGGTGACTTGAAGGCACATACACACACAAGCCCTACTGAATATAGTAGGGCCTGTGAGGGTTTTGTTTTTATTTTTGTTTAATTTTAATATATAAAAATATTGCTTGAAATATATACAATCAGACTTATAGAAAACACACAGGCCATTTCTGCACTAGCCTGTTATAGTGCTGTATTCCACTTTCAGCATCCTTTGGAATCCTGGGGCCTTTGAGGCCCTCCTAAACTGCAAACCCCAGGATTCCATAGGATGTTGAAAGTGGAATACACACTATAACAGGGTGATGAGGAAATGGCCACAGAGAAGAGCCTCTTCCAACAACACTTGGACCAGTCACAGTATTCAACAAATGATGAGTAAATCGTTCCGTAAGTTACTGTGTGAAATAGGTAGATAGTACTGACTACTGTTATAATTAGACTGCTGAATAAATGGAGTCTCTATTACATAGAACAGATTCTCTGGTTGGTCTTTGCTTTTCTTGTAAATGTGTATATGCTCAGCTTTTCCATAACTGCCAGAGCCCAGAGTCACTTTCTTCAACTGTGAAGGGACAAGTTACTTGCATCTTTCCAGGAACATGCTATTTCTAATCTTGCTGCAAAACAGAAAATCCACCCAAGTCTTTATGCTAGTCAAGTTCATTGGGTTTCAAAAATAGTTCTGTTGCAAGATCAGTTTAAAATTTCTAGGGAAAAAAGGTAGGGCTTGTGAGTAAACATGTGGAGATTATTTGATGCTAGCAAAATGCAGCGTTCTGGACAAACATTTTTAAAAAAGAGATACCAACATTTTAGTGTTGCTGCTCCCCTCTTCTTCTTTTTCTCTTCCTCCTCCCACCTTTTCCCAAGTTGGGAACTCAAAGTGGCTTCCAACAGTTAAACAAACATGGTTAAAAATTTACAACTTACAAAAATTAGAAAGCAATTAAACTATCATAAGATTAAAAGCAGTTAAAACAAATTAAAACAGCCTTGTCTTGTTCCTTTTTTTACATCAATTTTCCTTGTCTTTTCTCCATTTACTAGTACCGTTGCCAATTGATTTTTATAAATCTGATTAATCCAATTCACCATTCTCTCACTCATATTTATCTTCTTTAAGGTTTAATTCATAAACATCCAATTTATGTTGTCGAATGCTTTCTCTGCATCCAGGAAGATCAAACCTAGCTTTTTTTCATTATGCTTATGGTAATATTCTATTACATCTATCATCACTCTCATATTATCCTTAATAGATCTTCCTGGGAGAAAGCCATTTTGGTCCTCATATATCCAATCATTTAACACCTTTTTTAATCGTTCTGCTTGGATGATGGTGAAAATTTTATAATCTGTATTCAATAGCAAAATTGGCCTATAATTTTTCACCTCTAGGTGGTCTTTATTCTCTTTCGGTATTAAACTGACTGTTGCTTCTGCCCAGTAGGCTGGCCTGTTACCTTCATCTAATCCAGTGATTCTCAACCTGTGGGTCCCCAGATGTTCGTGGACTTCAGCTCCCAGAAGCCCCAGCCACTATGGTCAATGCTCAGGGCTTCTGGGAGCTGAAGTCCACGAACATCTGGGGACCCACAGGTTGAGAACCACTGATCTAATCCATTCATTGCTTTTTGTAGGAGCCCAACCAGTTCATCCTGGAAGATCTTATAATAACACGCTGTATAGCTGTCAAGACCCAGAGCTTTACCACATTTAAGCTTTTGGATTGCATTTAGAATTTCCATTTTTTCTATTGGCTTATTTAATTCTATTCTTTGTTCATCACTTATTTGCGTTATCATTGTCTTTTCTAAATATTTTAAAATATTTTTTTAAAGATAGTATTGTACACTGGTACAACTTGCAAAAATTACAAAACATTCTCAAAATGCATGTTGGAAATGTGATCAGAAAGGAATGTTATACCATCTGTTTGAACATGTATAGAGGCAAAAAGAAATCTGGAAGAAAAAATTCTGGAACAAAGTCCACAAAAGAATCATCAAAATATTGCAAATAAATGTTTCAATGACACCAGAGATATATTTGTTAAATATGACCAATGAGTTCAAACAGTTTAAGGAAACACAGAAAAAATTGCTACTTTTCATGATTACAGCAGCTGGAATGATTTATGCTAAAAAATGGAAACAAAAAGAGGTACCAAATATAGAGGAATGGTGGATGAAACTGTATGGTCTGATGGAAATGGGTAGACTGACGATTATACTATCACATAATTCGACAAAAGGATTTAAAGAAGTTTGGAACTCCATGTTATTGGCATTAGAGGAAAAATGGGGTGAGATAGCAATAATGGGGATAAAGGATGAACTTTCTATGGAAAAGGAAAAATAGAAGTTAAAAGGTAGAGATATTTGAAATACATATAGGTATATAGAACTATAGAAGAAAATTCAAAATCCTGAAAAAACATAGTATTTCTGGAACATTTGTTTTGTGAAGCTGGGTAGGGAGTGTGTGTTGTGTATGTGTATGTGGTTATAACCAGACTTAGGTAAGAAACAATATGTGAGATAAGAAAATGCTGGAATGTATAGATATTTTCTTTTATTGTATTGTATTATTCTAATGTAAAGTTCTGTATTCTTAGTTGTTTTTATGTTGTTATTGATGAATAAAAAGAATTAAAAAAAATTAAAACAACCACCACCATCAATAAAAGTCTAGCATTTTATACATGCCTGTTTCCCTTGAAAAATCAAATTTTCGATGGCCTGCCAGAATACAAAAGCTTTTACCTGCTTGCAGAAAGATAGCAAGGGGAGTGCCAGCCCTGCATTTCTGGGAAGGGAGTCCCAAAGCCTGGAGTAGCCACTAAGAAAGTCTTTTCCCATGTTCCCACCAGATGGACTTATGAGAGTGATGGAACAGAGAGAAGAGACACCCCAGAAGACCTCAGAACAGAGGCAGGTTCATGCTATAATGCTCCACAGCAAGGCTTTAATTGTAACGTTAACCTCTTGCACTTCATAGCCTACCACATTGCTGGTTAAGTTACTATCTGGAATCCTCATATCGAATAACTTCCATGTGCTCTGGAAGGCAGTATCTATTATATCTCATTTACTCCAGTCATTCAGGAAATCCAAGTTGAAGGACAACAATGGGGAGTAAGTAGCCCTCCATAGGTAGTTGGACTGCTACTCTCATTATCTTTCATATCTGGCTAGAACTGAAGAAGGCTGCAGTCCAACAACCTCTGCAGGGCCATACATTTGTCACCTCTGTTACAGAGCGAACTGCAGTGCTTGTAGATTTTCCAGCTTTGGTTTTAACTAGTGGAGTGTTTCTCAGCATGATTAGCACCATTTATTTAATTATAGTCATATGAAAAACTTAAACATGCCTGATCAAGAAGGTTTTAAGTTGAAATGCTACCACCAAGGGTGTCAAATTAGACTCCAAGGACCCACAACTTATGTTTGACCACCTAATTTCTCTCCTGCCTCTCTCTTGTGCATCTCTACTGCACTTGGGATACAGAAAATGGCCCCTTTGTCAGACCTAAGAGTTGGGCAGGCTGCTATGGGTGGAGGTGGTTCCTTGGATACATCAGGCCCAAGCCATGTTGCTCACTTTGAATTGTGCTCAGAAATTAAGTGGTAACCAGAGGAGCTCTTGCAGGATGAGAGTGATATGATCCTGTAAGGAACTGCCCATCAGTATTGTTGCTGATGCATTTTGGATAGACTGCAGTTGCCAGAGCCCCTTCAGAACTAGCAATAAGCACAGCGCATTGCCACAAGCTAAGTATAAGTCACACAGTTCTGTCCTCATCAAGAATAGACCCATTTGATGCACACCAGCCTTAATCTGCCGAAGGCACTCTTAGCTGCAGCCACCACCTCAGCATCTAGATGCAAAGGCAAATACAAAGACAACCCCAAACTGTAAGCCGCTCCTTGACTTAAGCAATTATGGGAGTTGAGGAATGTGATAGAGCTCCCCTGTTCTCTGAGGTTACAAGATGCACTGTAGGTCCTGGAATTTTTTTTTTCAGAGGGCTGCAGATAAGTGTACCTTTCTTGCCTGGCTGATAGATTGCTTGTGACAGCTACACATGTGCTTATTGATTATGCACTTTTTCCTCATGCACGACTTCCCCATCTGTTATGAGGTGAGACAGCTCTGGTTGTGACGGGTGTTGGCAGCCTGTCAATTCTGCTGAAGGGGCCCTGGAATCTAGTGTTGCTTTCCTGCGCCTTGCACTCCATGCCCTCTTTCCTATGGCAGGGCTGGTCAGCTAAAGAGGGCACTGGGACATTGGAGCCTATAGATGACCATAGAATGCTGAAATCCTTCAAGTCTATGTCGAGGTCAGCAAAGACCAGAGCTTAGCAATGTTTCCTTTTTGAGACTACAACTCCTAGATTCCCACAGCCAGCATGGCCAATGATTATGTTTGCTCTGAGATTCTGGGAATCTCAATGCAAAAGAAGGAATTTTGTCTATGCACTGCTGAAGTTTCCATGAAATTGCAGCCCAGCTCTTTAACTCCTGCATGCTTCTGCATATAATCAAGCCTAGGGCCTTGTAAATCAAACAATCATAGAGTTATCTAAAACTGATATGCTTTAATTGAAGTTTAATTATTGCATTTTCAGGCTTCAGTTATGATTTGGAATTTTGCCTGTGTTTTTATACCAGGTTGCATTGAGTGAGTACTGTTTTTGGAGGAAACCTAGCATTTATGTTATTCTCATACTTATTTATATAAAGATGCAGACACATGCATATTTGTTAGTGCATCTGTATTCATTCTCCCAGTTATCCTTCCTTCCCCCCTTTCTGTTTTCTTCCACTAGGTTGATTTTTAGGTAAGCTCATTGGGACAGAGAAATCTTGCACTCTAGAAAGCAGTTGGGTGACTTGAGTCTCACATGCTGCTTGTCTAGTTTTGCTCTGATCTGTGAATAAACTTAAGTATGTAGTTTTAAATTTCTTCCCAGGCAAATCAACAATTTGTTGCCAGTTTCTTGATTTGATTTGCGCTACCAAAGGAGTTTGGGTCTTTAAGACCCTGTTCCTCTGATATAGCACAAGCCAACATGGCATGAGTCTATCTCTTTTTTTGTCATTGTAATATTAAGGCAGTGCCATCCTCCAGGCTGCCTACTTATGGCTTTGGCCTTGAGGGAGCCAAAGAATGTCAGCAACCTGGCATGTTGGGAATATGCCTGTGGCAGTCAGGTGGCTTCTTTCCGTGCACAGCTTGCAGCTCAACCCACATATATTGCTTTGTATAGCCCTATGGGCATTCTGGTCCCTTTTTTCCCCCTTGTGGAACCTCACAGGCTGTGAGAAACTGCTATTTTGAATGTTTGATGGGTATGAACAGAGGGAAAGATGATCATAAACTGTCAAAAAGAACACTGCACCTTTGCCCTTGACTGAAGGATAGGTGATAATAGCTGTCAATCAGAAATTTTGAAAAGTTATTGTTTTGCGTTGCCATGCTGGCTAAGAAATTCTGGCAACTGTCATCCAGAAAAGTACATTTTCCAATTTCTGTTCTCTCGATTGTGTATTTGTTACCTTCTTCTATTTAGAAAAGTCTGTGATAGAATTACTTGAATCGAGTGTGCTTTTAAGACCTGCTAGGGAAGGAACTGGTAAAATCACCTCTGAGTATTCCTGACCTAAGAAAACCCTATGAAATTCATGTAGTCACCATAGGTCAACAGGCGACACACAGCGACGAGGGACAGACAAACTCTTAGCCACTGTTGTGATCTCACTGGCCCATGCTCCCTTTTGTGTGTTGTCTGAGGAATGTCAAGGTTCTTTCACACTCTTTCACACAAAGTAGCTCAAATGATATAGATAGGGCAGGCCAAGTAGAACTAGAGAGCAACAGGGGGAGGGAAAGTAACTTTAGTGTAGGACTTCCAGGAAGGGCACATGGTCTCAAGTCTCTTACACTAATGCACAGAGCATGGAAAATAAGCAAGGTGAGCTACAATTGTTAGTACAGCAAAATAAATATGATTTAATAGGCATCACTGAAACCTTGGGGGTGAATCTCATGACTGGAATGTAGGAATGGGGGAAGTATAACCTATTTCTCAGAAATAGACCAAACAAGAAAGGAGGAGTAGCCTTATATGTCAAGGATGTTTTCACCTGTGAAGAGATCCATAACTTAAATCTGGGAAGCCAAGTCGAGAGCATCTGGGTAAGAATTAAGGGAGCGAGAAACAATAGGAATGTGATTGTGGGAGTTTGCTACAGGCCTCCAGGCTAGCGTGAGGACTCGGATGAGACCTTCCTGGAGCAGATGATCACACATTCAAAAAGGAGAGATGCAGTGTTAATGGGAGATTTCAGTTATCCTGATATTTGTTGGCAGTCAAACTCTGCCAAGATCGCAAGGTCCAACCAGTTCCTTGCTTGCTTTGCAGACAATTTCATGGTCCAGAAGGTGGAAGAGGCAACAAGGGGATCAGCTATTTTAGATCTGATCCTGACCAACAGGGGTAACCTAGTTGATGAGGTGGAGGTGGTGGGATCCTTAGAGGGGAGTGACCATGCTCTTTTGGAGTTTGTCATTCAGTGGGAAGGAGAAGCCAAGTGTAGCCAAACACGCATCTTAAACCTTAAGAAAGCTGATTTCTGTAAACTTAGGGAGTTACTTGCTGAATTCCCGTGGTCAAGAATACTAAAAGAGAAAGGAGTTCATTATGGATGGGAGTTTCTTAAAAGTGAGATACTGAAGGCACAATTGAAAACTGTGCCAGTAAGGAGGAAAAAATGGCAGGTGCCTAAAGAAACCAGAATGGTTGACTAAAGAATTCTCAGCTGAGCTAAGTGTTAAAAGCAACATGTATAGGAAATAGAAGAATGGTGAAACCACCAAAAAGGAATTCAAGCAAATAGCCAGGAGATATAGGGAGAAGGTCAGAATAGCTAAAGTGCAAAATAAACTCAGGCTTGCCAGAGACATTAAAAGCGATAAAAAGGGCTTTTTTAGATATGTCCGCAGCAAAAGGGAAAACAAGGAAATGATAGGGTTGCTACGTGGAGAAGATGGCCAATTAATAACAGAGGGAAGAGAGACGGCAGAACTACTCAACACCTTCTTTGCCTCAGTTTTCTCCCAAAAGGAGAGAAGTACTCAACCTGGGGGATGGGGAGCAGGTGAGGAGGTGGGGACAATGCAGCACAGAATAAGTAGAGAAATACTACTGGAATATTTGGCTAAACAAGATGAATTCAAGTCTCCAGGGCTAGATGAATTACATCCAAGGATATTAAAAGAACTGGCAGAAGTCATTTCAGAACCACTTGCAATAATCTTTCAGAATTCTTGGAGAACAGGAGAAGTCCCAGTAGACTGGAGGAGGGAAAATGTCGTCTCCATCTTCAAGAAGGGGGAAAAAGTGAACCCAAATAATTATCGCCCGGTCAGCCTGCCATCAATTCCAGGAAAGATCCTAGAGCAGATCATTTAACAATCAGTTTGTAATTACTTAGAAAGCAAAGCCATAGTCACTAAAAGTCAATATGGATTTCTCAGAAATAAGTCACGCCAGACTAATCTCTTTTTATAGTTACAAGCTTGATAGATGAAGGGACTGCTGTAGACTTAGCATGTCTTGACTTCAGTAAGACCACTGACAAAGTTCCCCGTGACATTCTTGCAAAGAAGCTACTAAAATGCGGGCGGGACAGGGCTGCTGTTAGGTGGATTTGTAATTGGTTGACCAACAGAACCCAAAGGGTACTCACCAATGGCTGTTTTTCATCCTGGAGAGAAGTGACTAGTGGGGTACCACAGGGTTCTGTCCTGGGCCCAGTGCTATTCAACATTTCATCAGTGATTTGGATCAAGGAGTAGAGGGCATGCTGATCAAATTTGCAGATGACACCAAATTGGGACGGGTTGCTAATACCCTAGAGGACAGGATCAAATTTCAAAGTGACCTTGAAAGATCGGAGAGCTGGGCCAAAGCTAGCAAAATGAGTTTCAACAGAAAGAAATATAAAGTCCTACACCTAGGCAGAAAAAATGGAATGCACAAATATAGGATGGGGGGCGTGTGGCTGGATAGCAGTACATGTGAAAGGGATCTAGGAGTCTTGGTAGATCACAAGCTGAAAATGAGTGAGCAGTGTGATGCGGCAGCCAAGAAAGCCAACGTGATTCTTGGTTGCATCTATAGGAGTATGATGTCTAGAACAAGGGAGGTAACGGTACCACTCTATTCTGCATTGGTTAGGCCTCATTTGGAATACTGTGCCCAGTTCTGGGCACCTCAATTCAGGAAGGATATCGACAAGCTGGAACATGTCCAGAGGAGGGCGACCAAAATGGTGAAGGAACTGGAAGCCATGCCCTATGAGGAACAGCTTAGGGAGATGGATATGTTTAGTTTGCAGAAGAGAAGGTTAAGAGGAGACATGATAGCCATGTTTAAATATTTGAAGGGATGTCATGTCGAGGAGGGAGTAGGCTTGTTTTCTGCTGCTCCAGAGACTAAGACAAGGAGCAATGGATTCAAGCTGCAGAAAAGGAGATTCCACTTGAACGTCAAGAAGAGCTTCCTAATGATCCGAGCTGTCTGACAGTGGAATATGCTGTCTCAATGGAGTGTGGTGGAGTTTCCTTCTTTGGAGGTTTTTAAGCAGAGGCTGGATGGCCATCTGTTGGGAATGCTTTGATGAGTGTTCCTGCATTGCAGGACTGCATTGTTGGACTGGATGGCCCGTGTGGTCTCTTCCAACTCTATGATTCTGTGATCCTTGTCCCAGTTCTGATTCACAGCATAAAATTAGCTAATTAATTAACTCATAGAGTTGTTGATTCATTAGGTTTTCCTAGTGATTTGGCTTAAATCACTGGATTCCCCTGTTAACGCCAAAGTTAAAATATGCCGCAATGGACAAGGATATTAGGTTTCTTTAAAATTCATTAGAGTGGGTACCTCTCCCTCTGACAGATTGAGTAAAATAAGGGTTTTGTTACTGCCTCAGGAGAAGATGGATAAGGATTGGAGAAAATACTTCTGTTTGTTGGGCAGCCTAGAAAGAGAAGGATCTAGAGTTGAGATCAAAGCATCAGAAAGAACAAAAATCAAAGAAGGGAAAAGAATAAAGGGAAACTTGGAATGGAGTCAGGTAGTGGGGGAGAGCAATTTGCTTGGAAACTGAGGGCCTCAAGCAGCCAGGCCTGAGAACGTTTCAGGCCTGGAAGGCTGGTGTTCTCCCCTTCCCAATGGGCATGCATAGAAGGAAACTGAGGTCTTGCTGGGGTGGGATTGCATTGTAACTCTTTCCAGTCATTTCTGCTCCTCTAATCTAGACTGGTTTCTGTTAGATATCATGGCATAATAGTCAATCTTGCATAACATTATTTGGAGTGAACTGTAATGAATCCCTTTCTAATCTCATTTTACTCTCATAGTGCTGTACATGCTGTACATGGATAATTAAGTGAAACCTTTTTCCCACCCCACCCTCTCCTTCCTAGGCATCTTCTTCTCTGTCCCCTTGCTCATTCTGCTTTTTAATCCTCCCTCTTCTTTTTACCCACCTGCTTCTAGTTGTACACACTTCTTGAGTGGGACTGGAGAAAGAGTGATTCAGGGCATTATCACACCAGCCTGTTGTCTCACGGTAGTTGCATTATTGAAGGAATTGAAAACATACTGGTATAGAAACAGTATCACATTGTCTCTACAATAATGCTATGGTGCTGATTTGGTGATGCACATTCCCACAATTGGTCTCCTGTACTACCCCACTGGCTCTACCTCTCTTCTCCTGTCTGTGCAACCTAGCTGTTGCTCTCCCTTCCATGCTTTTAGGTAGCTACCTTGCTTTGATGCTTTATTTGGCTTTACTATGATGTGCAGGGATGATGGGATTGGCTGGGAAACAGTGTGGAAGGAACGAGGAAATATTATAGTGATCCTCTACATCATACTGGCACTTGTAATGTATTTTTCTTATCTTTTTCTTTGCACAGTTATGTCAGGAGACATCCTGTCCCTCATTTTAGCCCTATGTTTCCTGTTGTACTACCATTTCAGCATTTTGCTCTTCCAGAGTCACGGTTGGCTGTTTTGCTGTAATGGCTTAACTGAGTCTTGTTGGCAGCCAGCAGGGACGCATACATGCACAATTACACCAAAGCAGCAGAATAAAAAATGTACTGGGGAACAGAGTAAAAGCGGGATTGTTCACCTGCACCATGATGTCCTCTTTGTGCAGACACCAGAAGTGCGATGAACTCACCTTGCTTGGGTAAAGGGAGGGGAAAGCGGAGGACAATGCCCACTGATGCAGCATGGCTGCCACAATATCAGAACTGCAGCAGAATGACACCATTGCACCAATGGACAGTAGTGGAAATGCAGTGTTAGGGGGAACAATTCATGGGTATTTCCCAAAAGTTAAAAGAGATGACCCAATAACAATGGGAATACAGTTCAGTGACCGGAGAGTGAGGAGATCGTCTGATAAGGAGAGATCAAAACTGGAAATGAGCCAGTGCAGTCGTAAAACAAACTGGTGTATGATAAAGTTCTCAGTTGGTTCTCTATGTATTCTTAGGCTTTCCAAACATTTCCAATTCAGAAACTTGCACCCTTTATTCATTGACTGATCCTTACTGCTGCACTTGTAGTGGATCAGTGCTTTCTAACTAAAAACATAATTCCTTATTAACCTTTAACAAACAAAGCATTTGAAGAGTGAGAGAAGTGGGCATGTTGGTGGGGGTGGAAAGAAAAGAAAAAAACACAGATGAGTGATAAATTTAATTAAAGAGGTTGTAAGATGAGATCCCATGCTTTAGCATGGTCTTCGACAGCCTGACAATTTCCAGACCTGTTGCTCTCCCATCATTCTCACCAATCCTATTACAAACTTTGTAGTCCATTTGCAGAAAAAATTCTAGACAGAAGAAGGACTATATTACAGGGACAAGGAGAGCATATCTGAGGGAGTCAATAATGAAATGTGACTTTGGGGTCAGTGGTGACAGTCATGGTACCATTCTCTGTAAATCTCATGGTGTGTCCCCAAACTAATGGCTTAAACATGTACTTAACTAATGACAACCAGCTGAATGATTAGCACTGATGGTAATGAATTAATCTCCCAATTTCTCATTACCAAATTAATTTTGAAATGTAATATTTCAAGCTCTGCTCTAAGTGAAGAAGTTTCTTGGCACTTAATAAGAGGAAATTCAGAAGGCATTGTTAACAGCATGGTAGCCTCCGTGACATCTTCTCATTTTGTACTGAGAGCTAGGAGACTGGCCAGCAGGGAAGGAAGCCCGGGAGTGGCACATGCCTTGTACTCATCCAGCACTGCTTTCTGGCTTCCTTTCCCCTGCTTGCCAGTACCACCTCCTTCTGTGACAGTGAGAGGAGGCCTCCTTTCATGCACAATACCTGATGCCATTGCAATTGCCTTGGACTTTCTTGCCAAGCAAAGCCACTGCCTCACTTTCCAGATTCAGTTGAGGCTGAGTTACCTACTCTGTTTTTTTTGTTCTCTGTTTGTTTCCCTGATCTCTGGCGTAAGCCTTTTACGCTGCATAGAATCAAACGGCATTCTATTCACTCTACCCATGTGTAGAGTAGTGATGAGCACCCTTTTCTTATCCTTTCTTGTGTTATGCACATAAGAAGAATTTTCAGAGATGTACTGCAGCATAACTAGAGCTATTTAGAGAATATGTACTGAAGAAAAAAGCAGTTATTATAAATACTTTTTTTGAGGGTTGTATGAAATTAGAATGCACAGAAAAGAGTGGAAAGAAAGACTGTTTCTGCCATGAATTGGTATTCTTGAGGGCTCCTTTTGCTCAATTGGATTCATCAATGCTGGACACAACCAAAAGTTTTCTGTTTAGCATAAAGTATGAACCCATGGAGCAAGCAAGCAACAAAATCCCCTTTAAAAATAAAACTTGAAAATGTAAAAAATCTGACTTGCAAATCTAGCTTTTCCACCATCACTATAGCAGATGCTACAGAAGCAGAATTGAGGAGTATTAAAGCCACTGCAAAAAACAGGGACAAATCGCCATCCTGTCTGCTGTAGCCTGGGCAGGACAGGAAAGGTTAAACCATTTGCTGTTGCTGCCCTGTCTGTGCAATTTGCACAGTGCATTGTGCCGGCTTTTCTATTTATATTGCACATTATCAAATCCATTTTGCTTTTCAGCTTTGCCGCTCAAGACAGAGTGGAGCAAATTAACCCTCCAAAATGCCTGTTTAGTTGTCTGCAGTTTCTTCCTCTCAGTCATTTGTCAAAGGCAGGCTTACTTTGGTCTGTCTCATTCTGTAGTTGGGTTATGATCGCACTCACAGTGTCTCATGTTGCTGCATAGAACCATCTCATGACTGTCCCTGATTACAAAGAATAAACAGTCAAAGCAGGAAGTGGTGAGGCAAGGAAAATGGTCACTGATGGGAAGGGGGGGAATTGTTAACTGTTGTGGAAACTGGAAGAACTCAAAGAGCCATCTTATTCAGTTTCTGTTCCAAGAGAGGAACAGCCCATTCCAGCCATCCAGTTGAATTTGCCAGGAAAGGTATTTTTTGGACTGTAACTTGTATGACCGCCCCCCCAAACTGTGATTCTGGGAGTTGCACTCCGTATAATAATGTTCCTGAGCTCTGGCTGCTACATGTTCTAGAACACTGCAAGTAGAGAACTGAGCGCATTGCAGAAATGTTTCCGCGACACAAAATTGTTCAGATGAGTTTGTTTGCTCCTCATGTGCAATCTATGCTGAAGGAATATGTGGCCACCTCTCCCATCCCTTTGTTGCAGCAAGTTAAGCAAATGTCTCTAAACTCATAACCTGAGAGTGAGTCCAGCTGGAATCAGTGAGACTTTCATTTGAATTGGAAATATTTAGCACTGGGACATGTTTTGCGCTGTAGGGGAGCTTATCCAAACCCCAACCGTTTGTCTTTGGGAGAGTAATAATGCTTGTTGAGTGCTGGGACTTGGATGTATTGGCCCTTTCTAATGTAGGATCCTCTTGGATGCTTTCAGGCAGTTCCTTGCTCATCATCTTGTTGAGCTGGGAGGTGATACAGAAATATTCTAAATAAATAAATACATAAATAAACTTGCTTGCTGAACCTTCCAGGGAAGAAATCAAACTTCACTGTTCTTTCATTGACATCACACTGTCAGCAGAATCTAGATACATCTGGTACACTGAAGTAAAATCACACATGAATTACTTCAGGTTGCTCAAATAGCCAGCGTGGTTGGATCCTGCGTACTCTTTCTGTTACTTTCTGCTTCTAAAGTGATGGACAGAGAAACATTCTCCATCTATTTTTCAATGGTCAGATAATCTTACTATTTCACCTATGCATGAACAGGCATCTTATAGACTTCAACTTCAAAAAAAAAAGTGTTTTTGTAAATGCAGTCAACTTATATCAATGTATATACCACATTCTTATCTTATGTACTTACCTACTTTTTAACTTCTCCTTTCTATAAATTTATACTCTTTAAAATCCAATAAATAGATACTGAGTAAGAAAGATGCTCAAATGCTACCCTGCTTTATCTGTCTTTGCATTGATTGTTTGGCTTGAAGATTTCCTGAAAGAGACTTGGAATAAATGAACTTCATCATGCTGTATTTCTTGATCTCTGTTGCATTTCATCCTAAGAATTAAGGATAGAAAGAGAGTTTGCTATGCTGACATTTGTTACTACTCTGATGTTCTCCAGTGAGCTTGAACTTTGTGTGGTGTGAAAAGGGACTCACAGCTGGACCGAGAAGAGTTAAGACCTGAGTTGCAACTTAAAGCATATGGAAATCACATACAAACTGGAATTGTTGACTTCCAGATTCTGTGATAATCCACTTTTCTTAGGTTTTTTTAAAAACAGAATTGCGTGTAGAAATCTGGATGTCAAGTATCAAATACCAGTAGCAAACTAAATTTAATTTGACATGTTAATTCGTCATCGTGGCTGCCACCATAAAATTACCTGATCTAATATCAGTTAGTATATGATGCATCATAGAGGTACTGAATTACTGCAGGTGTGTTTAAGTACTGTGGTGCTGTTGGTGACCTTTGTGGAGGTACAGCAGTGATGTAGGTGGTAACTTCATGATCTTGGAGGCATGTACAATCTGGTCTTCTAGACATCATTGACACCACAAGCCAGGCTCAGCTCAACAGGTTTTCACGTCTTTGCCATCTTAGTCACAGGTTGCAACAAAGGACCTGCCTTTGTTGGTGCTGTGAAAAGCAGATGAGAGTAAAAAGTTATACATGTTACCCATCTATTGTTCAAGAGCAAAGAGAAGGGGTTGTATCCTCATGTAATTTAGGCATCTGGGTAACCTTCCCTGTGTGGCTTTAGAGTTTGGAAAAATTCCTTTTTTAAACTACCATTGGCCATACTAGTTGGGAGATTGTAGGAGCTGCATTCAGAAAAAGAAGAAGAAGCAGAAGAAGAGGAACTTCTCCAGGCTCTGAAGCTTCAATATGGCAAGCACTTACAAAGTAGGGGAGCCTGCTCAGATCCAGAGCTCCCTATCTTTTTGTGGTGTGCTGTAAGAGACATCATTGCCCAAAGTGGAGAGTGTTGCTCCCTTACCGAGGTAAAGGCTGGGATGATGTTTCCTTCCCCACAATCCCTGCCCCAGTCCTCTGATGCCAGTGGTTGTCTTCAATGGCAATGGTCCATAGCAGACAGCAGAGAGACGGGTTGTTAAAGTTGTAGATACCATATATGAAGCAAGCAGACAATGAAACAAAAGAATACAGGGTAGAGAAGGGCAGACTGCCATCCCAGCTTTTTGCCCTCAATAGTACTTTGCTTTATCCATGCCAGTGTGGTTCCAAATGAAGCTTTTTTGTCTGTGTGTGTCATTGCCCTGCCTCAATTTGACATTCTCCAGATGGGAGCTCAGATGTTGTTATCTGTCATGTAATCCCACCATTTTTTCTTTATTTTGTCCTGTCATGGAAGAATGTGCTAAGGCTGGGGTCTGAGAGAGCGATGGAATATCCATACCGTGTCTTTTGATTCATCGTATTAGCTTACTGTCTTAAATACATACCAGCTCATCTGTAGTCACCACTCAATTATGTGGGAAAGAGTACCTTCCAGTGGCAACCATGCTGCAAAGGGAGCTTACCTCAGTTTTATAATCCAGAAATAAGCCACAAGTGAGTCAGTTCAGGTTTGGGTGACAAACAACATCCCTTTCTTGACAATAAATTCTTGAATGTGCATGTAAAAGTTAAATGTTTCAAACTGGACCCGGCCTTTGAACAATCTGGATTACTTTATATGACCTCTCCCAGTTCCATGGCTGTGAGCTAGAACACCAAATGTAAGCAAAACATTGCACTGGGCTTCATTACAATTCCACTCTGCTCTCATGTTCCACATTACCTCCCTAAAACCCACTCTATCATTTTCCCTTTTGATAGGATGCCCAGGAAAATCAGCCACTGTGGTGGTAGTTCTCAGCCTGTTGTCAGACCCCATGCCAGCTGGGGATCATGGCAATTATAGTCCAACATCTGAGGGGCACTGGGTTGGAGAAGGCATATGTAAGCTCTTGTTTGTTATTTCCCATAAGCTGCCAGGATTCCTGTTGTTGTTTTCTGCTGCTCCCAGAACCACCCAGCCAGCCTGAGCAGTAAATGTGCTGAGCTCTGATGGTGTCCTGGCCTGAGTTGTTTCCCTAACCTGTGGGCATTCCCATACCCACCTGCTTTTGGTCTCTATGTAGTACCTGGTAGCTATGTGCTTGTCAGTGGGTGGATGAGATTCTGAATGATCAATACCATGGGATGGAGGCAGGAGGAAAGAAAAATAAGCCTTTGAGTGAGCTGAGGGGTTTCCTTGAGCTTGACTGATTTTGCAGCCGGGCGGGGCTGTATACTCACCATCCATCACTCTGACCGGCAGGGCACAGTTCGTGGAGATTCCTTGTGCTGCTGAACTCCCTCAAGATGAATGGCTAGGAGTCCAAGGTAACAACCTCCAATGCCCACATGCTATTGCTGAGCAACCTGATCTGTCCTCAGATGCAACCTGGTGTCTTTTCCTCCTCAAGCCCTGCATGACTGGCATGCCCCTGCCCTCCTCTTAAGAAAAAGCACCTGAGCACACTATGGACCTAACGACAGAGAGGATTTCCTTGTCTATTTCAGAATGGGGAGTTCTGCTTCTTTTTCTCTTTCTTTCTTTCCTTCTTTCTTTCCTTTGACTCTGCAGAATGAATCTGCACTAGATTCTTGGTTTTCAGTTCTTTATGCAGCAAAGAGGCAACAGAAGCAGCTTAAATGAGGAATTAGTCTTTGTTTCTCCACTCCCGCATTTGGAGAATAATTGCTGGGTCTTCCTGAAGTAGTTTCTCATTTGCTTGGACGCCAAAAGACCTCCCTTCATGTGTCTCCCCACAGCCAGATGGAAGCAGGTGCCCCATGCTGAAATATCATGGCACTGGGACTGAGGTTGTGTGGAAATAAAGTAACTACATGAGTGCGGAGCCCACTAGTCTGAGTACTGCACACATTTCTTGCAACCCCCTGCTGATGGTGACACCATGCTTAATTCTGGTGGGGGGGGGGTGAACACCTCTGGACAGAGAAGATGGGGAAAGTGTTGGTCCCCAGATGTTGTTGCACTGCAGTTGCTAGCATCCCTTATAACTGGCTGTTCTGAATAGAACCAATGGGAGTTGCAGTCCAGCAACATCTGGCAGCCAATATGATTCCTACCTTTAGAGAATTTATGATCTTGAGATTACTTCTGATGTGCAAATTGGTTTTTTTAATGCCATAATTAAATATATGTTTGCGCCATGATGTTCAGAATCACTTCTGTTGGCATCTGTGTTCATTTGCATTATGGATGCCTCAAGTCCACTGTTGTAAAAATCGAATTAATATTGAGCTGCTGTAAATTTTCAACATAGCATTTGACATAGCATAACATTTGACATGGTACCCAGAAATTGGCGTGGGCTTTCAACCAGAAGCCACAAACTGGTTCACAACTGATACTGTTGGACTGTAAGTCTCCATATCAGAACACGCTGTTCCCTGCTGGGAACTTCCTAGCCATCCTCTGAGACTAATTGTCAATTAAGCAGATGGGAAATTGGGCATGATACAGAGAGGCATCTGGGAGGAGCAATCACTGCTGTGTGGACTGAGAAGAAAAGGGAGTCCTACGGTGGAGACAGTATAGGACTAGTCCCACAGGAGGGAATAGGACTGTGGTCTTCGCTTCTCAGCAGTTTCTGACCTTGCTGGGCAGAGCAGAAAACAGCTATATATAAGGATGTGGAAGCAGCGGTTGTGTGACTCCCATCCTTCCAAATACCTTGAAGACTTTGGGAGGTGCCATTAAGTCATCAAAAACATCAAAGATGGTTGTTTCCTGTACTTTTAAATTAAAAGGTTCTATATGAAAGCAACTCAGACTGCCAATGCCAATGTAATAGTTAGAGACTACTTGAATACAAACTGTGGTAAGAGAAGATACTTGGTGCTTGCAATCTAGAAGCTGCAGCCATTGCTGCTTTCATGCTACTGTTGGAGAGAAAGCGGTGAATACCCACCCCTCCACTGTGTCTGGTCAGTAGGAACCGAGAGGTATTAGGCTCTACCTTTCTCAACAGCCTAAAGCAGCCTTTTCAGCCACCCCCACTGCCACAGTGATCTTACTCAGAACCACTGGGATAGAAGCAAGAACCATGTCCTTCACACAGTGTGTGTCTCTCTGTCTCTATGTATAAAAGCATGCACACAGACACATGCAACAGCTGGCAACGCTAGATGTGACCCTCACTTGGCAAATCCTTTGCTGTACATGTGTCAAAATGTTGTTTGTACCTCTGGTACAAGCATTTTTGTTGTTGTCATTGTTAAAAATGTGTTTTTAAAAAAGCTGGTAGTGGCCCTCCAGTTCTCATGCTTAACCTCTCAATAACCCTATGACACCCTCTCTGAAATTATGTGTGACTGGTCGAAGGAGTCCCAGTAAACTTCATGGATCTCCTTAATCCTATAGTTTAATCATTAGAGAGTTCTGCAGCCCTGCCACTTTCTAGGCAGTGATTCACGATTCAAACTGCTTCTTGCAACATCCACTCACAGAGTGGCTGATCTCTTCTCTCACAAGTGGTTCTAAAATGACAGCTAAAACTCCTAAGAAAGTGACATGGGTATCTTGTTAATGTTCCTGTCCACAACTCCAGATCTCATCCCTCCCTCCACATTTACTGATACAAGCTCCAAGGAGAAGTTTTCATCCTTGATTGGAGGTTATTTTCTCTGGTTGGGGTTATATTTCTGGATACTCGTTATATAGATTGGCTGAGTTGATGTTCCATGTAACTTTAGTGCAGGTGCAACCCTGTTCAACTCCTGTTTTGTGCTCTGAAATACTATAGTCTTCATTTGCAGATGTGCCTGTGTCTGTACACACACATAAACAATTATTTCTTTGTCCCTACATTGGGATGATGAGAATGTGTGATATCCTAGACTAGAAAATGTTGGTTGGTGTGTGGTATTAGTATTACATGGTTTTTACACTCACTCATTTAATAGCTAAATTGTAATGGCCTTTTTGGAATGATCGGAGGGATGGACAGATGGATGGACGGACAGATGGCAGGCAAACAGACAGACAGATGGATGATTGAATAAATAGACAGACATATAGGTGAGCATACAAGCAAGCAGATTGACTGAATATATGAGACTACCTACAGTCATAGAATCATAGTATCATGGAGCTGGAAGAGACCACAAGGGCCATTGAGTCCAACCTCTTGCCACGCAGGAATATACCATCAAAGCATTCCTGACAGGAATGCTGTTTAATCCAACCTCTGTCTACAACTCTCCAAACAAGGAGACTCTACCATGCTCCAAGGCAGCGTATGCCACTGCAAACCACTCTTAAGATCAGGAAGTTCTTCCTAATGTTTGGATGGAATCTCTTTGCTTGTTGTTTGAATCCATTTTTACATGTTCTAGTCTCTGGAGCAGCAGAAAACAAGCTTACTCCGTCTTCTATATGACATCCCTTCAAATATTTAAACGTAACTATCATGTCACCTCTTAACCTTCTCTTCTCCAAGCTAAACATACCTAGCTCCCTAAGCTGTTCCTCATAGGGCACAGTTTCCAAGCCTTGTGCCATTTTGGTCACTGTCCTCTGGACACATTCCAACTTGTCAATATCCTTCCTGAACTGTGGTGCTGAGAACTGGACACGGTATTCCAGGTGAGGTCTGACCGAAGCAGGGTAGCTTGGTGGTATCACTTCCCTTGACCTAGACACTATACTCCTATTGGTGCAGCCCAGAAGTCCATTGGCTTTTTAAGCTGCTGCATCCCAGTACTGACTCATGCTCAGCTTGTAGTGTACTAAGACTCGTAGATCTTTTTCACATGTACTGTGGTGAAGCCAGGTGTCACCCATCTTATATGTGTGTTTCATTTTTCCCCCACCCAAGCGTAGTACCTTACATTTCTCTCTGTTGAAATTCATTTTGTTAGTTTTGGTCCAGCTCTCCAATCTGATAAGGTCATTTTGAATTCTGACCCTGTCTTCTTGGGTGTTAGCTACCCCTCCTAATTTGGTGTCATCTGCAACTATGGTAAGAGTGCTCTCTATTCCCTAATCCAAATAATTGATAAAGATGTTGAACAGCAGTGGGCCCAAGAGAGAACCCTAACTGTGTAACAGTATCTATAATATCTGAATGTGTTTCCAGATACACAGCTCCCAGCACTACTAATCAAATAATGTATCAGATGACATTGCACAGCTAATCTGTCTTTTTCTCCTTAGCATTTTCTTGGGGGTCTCTGTGTTGAAGGAGCGATAGGAAAACCTGGCAGGCTCTACAAATGCAAAAAATGATGATATTGGAACACACACACCCCGATCAGGGCAATTACTTAATAAAAGCTTCACTGCAGCTTATTGTACCTTTTAACAAATGTTAATTAAAGTTGCCTGGAGTCAAGATCCATGTTCATTTCAGCACTTCCGTTTCTCTCTCACTCTTAAGCTGCTGGGGACATAATCAATACATCATTAGTTAGCGTCTGGAGCGGGCAGAATGAGTGGGCGCAAAGCAAGGTCTGGCTGTGAATAGGCTTGTTGAAAATAGACAGTATGCTCCCTCCCACTCTCCCCCGCTATGCTCAAGACTTGGTATGCTGCGATGGAGAAAGTGCCTGAAGAATTTGAGGACTAATTGTAGCTGCTCCCTATCTAGCTTGTCTGTGCTAATGAGAGGGGGTTCTGTGCCCGCAGAGGAAATCACAGAGAGATTGCCTGGAGGTAAGGTTGTATAAAGCTGGGCTGGGAAGCATGTGGCCCTCCAGGTGTTGCTCGATTAGAGCTCCCATCAGCCCTAGGCAGTATAGCAACCAATGAAAGATAATGGAAGTTGCAGTCCAACATCTAACGGGCCACACAGTCTCCATCCTTGATGTGAAGACCAAAATGGATGGCAGCAGCATCCTTTTAATGCAGAAGAAAGGATTGCCCGGCTTTTTTCTTTAAGAGCAAAAGCAATGTGAAAGGAACTGATCTCTCTTTTACCCATTGCTTACTTCCCTATTGCATCTTTCTTTCCTTTAGCAGTCCACTTCCCCTCCCACCATGACCCATTGCCAGATGTAAGCAACTCAAAGGAGCAAGGTGAACAGAACAGAGTGGGTCAGTGAAGAGATAAGTCCTGAAAGGGAAGGGTGGTGGAAGAAGTTCAGCACCATTGATCTGCTCCACCATAAGTAGTCATTTTCTATGATTGAGGCAGACCTGGGTTAAAGAATCATAGAATCACACACACTCAAAGCACCCCCAGCAAAATGGTCATCCAGCTTCTGTTTAAAAACCTCCTAAGAAGGTGACCCCACCACACTCTGAGTAGTTCCAGTGTTGAACTACTCTTACCATCAGAAGGAAGTTCTACCTAATGTTTAGATGGAATCTCTTTTCTTGATGTTTGAATCCATTGCTCCGTGTCCTAGTTTCTGGAGCAGGCTTGCTCCATCCTCCATATGACATCCCTTCAAATATTTAAACATGGCTATCTTGTTGCCTCTTAACCTTCTCTTCTCCAAGTTAAACATACCCAGCTCTCTAAGTCTCTCCTATGACATGGTTTCCAAGGTTACCTTCTCACAGTTCCAGTTATAGTCAATATCTTTCCTGATGTATGGTGCCTGGAACTGTACGCAGTATTCCAGGTGGGATCTACCCGAAGCAGAATAGAGTGGTACTATCACTTCCCTTGACCTAGACACTGTACTCCTGTTGATGCATCCCAGAATCTCATTGGCTTTCTTAGCTGCCTACCAATAAGCCCTCTAACATTATTTGTAATTTTGCCAACATGTTTAGTGTTGGTGTGCTGTTTATGTGTAGTCTTGCAGACTCTTCCTCCACCCCCAGGCATGGCTAAGGGTATTTTGCCATGTCAGGGTGCTAGACCTAATGATTTCACAGTTGTGCTCTGAGAGTTGCAGAAGTCCTGGAGTTCACCTCTTGGATCATGAGGTACTTTGTTGACAACTCTAAATTTTTCACACAGAGAGTGAACTCTTGGGTTGCTTGAATGATAGAGTTGCTTTGCCTCCACTCTCTGCCCAGCCAGCCGCATTGCTGCTGAGGTAGGGGTTAATTCAGTGGTGGTGGCAGTGTTTAATTAATGGAATCTGAAGAGTTCTTCTCTCTTATTCAAGGGCAGAAGTCAGCATTGAGTGGGAGAACGGCCACAATTCTGTTACAAGTGCATATTATGCTTTTGCTAACATACTTATCTTCATAACTTTCCTCTGTCAAAGAAACTCCTTTTTACAAAGTTTTTTTAATGCCCTCTCCCATTCTCTGTTTAGCTAGAAGGTTTTTTAGCAGCATTGGCATCAGGAGGATGGTGAAGAAACACAACTTTTGCTGCTGGGCTGCAGTAGCATATCTGTAATAAACAATATACTAAACAGCAGCTGCCTCCAGAATCTCTTACGGAGAATGCATAAACAGCAAAACAGAAAGAAAGCAGGAAAGCATATAAGCCTGCTTCACCAGCTGCCTCTAGCATGTTAGCTAAGCATAGATCTGTAAGTGTGGTCACCAAAATGGAAATCATAAGAAAAGTGGAGGCTGGAAAAAGAAAAGGTCAGCCCTGGATTCATTTTGGGAAGAAATTTTCAAGTGATGTCCCAAAGGTTAAATTTTTTTTAAAAAAACAAACCTATGCACATCTTATCCGGCCTGGTTGTTCCATCTGACATGTGTATTTTGTTAATTTTGAATAAAAAGTTAGGTGAAACCTGTTGAACTGCTCTTCATTTTTTAGTGGTGCAGGAATCTATCCCTATTCTTTCCATGTTATTTCTGCCTCTGATACCGTATTTTCTGTTAAAACTAATGCCCAGGAACATAACTATTTTGTTAAGGGAGATACACCTGTGGTCTGGTTGCTTGCACATATAGGCACACATTAAGCAAGTAAAACTTTTCTGGACTTGGACAAGAATGATGATGAGAAAATATTTCTCCTCCTTAATTCCATTGTTTAGGGTCAGAACTTGGAAAAGGGCTTTTCAGCTAGCTGGATCTTTCAACTAGTTGTAAGACCAAAAGAGGAACTTTTCCAAGTTCTGGTGAAGGGTGACAATTAAAGGTACACCAGCAGGAGCTTAGCTTCAAGGGAGAGATTTCAGGTTTGGCACCTGATACTGAAGTCCATAATTTGAGACTCTTTTGTTTGAACGGGTGCTTTTAAAATGCAGTCCTCATCTAGTTAATTTCAACCTCTCAGCATTTCTGAATCTTTGCCAAGCTGGTATGGGAGGACAAATACATGGAAAGGCATGGGAAGGTTTAAAAGGGGCTACTTAATTCAGGTCAATGCATGTAATTCACACCCTTAACCTTCACTATGCCATTATCATGCAGCAAAATAAAGGGCATAACAGACAGAATTCTCCAAGCAGTTAAAAAAATCAGCAGCTTTATTGTGGTCTGTACCTTTTTGATTTCTTGGCCAGCAGTCCCAAACTGTTGACCTTTCCTTTGTTTTTGCAATTTTACACCCTGGAAGGATGAGGAGATTTTAGCCTGCAAGACACATATGGTTCCTCAAGGCTATTTTGAGATCCCAGGGCCCTCAGCACTCCTAGAAACCATTCTTCGTAGGTTATGTATGCTAAAAATCCATGCACAGAGTTTCACTGAGTTTTTGATCTCTCCTAGGCTGTTTTAGGTCCAGGAGAACTCTTTTTCTAATCTGCAAGTAAATAAGAAGTCACCCCCCCCCCAAAAAAAGACAGCATGGCAAAATGTTCCATAGGGAGCATGACAGGCCGTGTTAAGCAATCAGTCAATTTAACAGTAACAAAAAGTGGGGAGGGTAAGAGTTTGAATGCAGTCCCCAAACCAGTGACAGTTGCCCACTCTTGTTCTAAGCCAGTGATGGGTACAGTGCTTTCTCTGCCTGGGCCCCTGTGCAACTTTGCTACCTTCTTCTTGTCTTACTGTTTTTCTAAGTCCCACATGTCCACCCCCCATTGTTCCCTCACATTTTCACCTTGTTTCTACTCTGCTGCCCTGTCATCCAGCCTCTTTTAGCCACCCCCCCTTGCAAATTCCTCCCCATCCAAATTATAAACCAGGGCTGAGGAATGTGTGGCGCTCCAGATATTGTTGAACTGCAACTCCACTCATCCATCACCATTAGATTGAAAATATTGGCTGGACATAATGGAAGTTGAAGTCCAACATCTCAATGTTCTCTTATTCCCAGTGCTGAAGTACAGAAACACTGTGATGTTCAAAAACCTCCTTTCTTATTAAATCCTTTTTCTGTCACCTGCGTCCTCTTCCTTAATTCTCTGTCTTCTTGATCTCTTCTCCGGGGTTGCTCTTTCCACCCCATTGCTTACTGTCCAAACTGCCTTTAGCCAACTTGGCTCTGGGCTCCCTGCTCAGTAGTCAGCCTTCTCATCACTCTGCTGTCTCACAAACTTTTGCTTGTCCCAGGGGCTTTGGTGAGGTTTAAATCACAGCTGACAATATCCATTTCCCTCACAGGAGCTGAATTTCAGATGTTCTGACACCTTTGTTTCCTGTTTCTGAACAATTGTCAGTGGCTTGATCACCACAAACCCAAGACAGTATGAAGATTCAAAATCCAGTTGAAAAAGAAACAGATCTTAAAAACACACACACAAAGAAAGGAGAGAAGAGTTACATTATACTTTGTGTTGCAAATGTCACTGTTCAATCTTTTGCTTTTTATATTGTTTGTGTCAGAGTTTGAATTTCAGTAACTAATCTACTCATCATCAGAAAATGCTGAGAACTATATTCAGTCACACTTGTCCTCAGAAAATAGTTGAAACTCTGCATAAATTTTTTTGCAACAGTATCCCCCAGCATGGTGTAGTGGTGTGAGCATTGGACTATGACCCTGGAGAGCAGAGTTTGATTCCCCTATTAGCCATGCAAACCGACTAGGTGACCTTGGGCGCATCACACACACTCAGCCCCCAAAAACCCTCTGATGGGTTCACCTTAAGATTACCCTAAGTCAGAAACAACTTGAAGTCCCCCCCCGGCACTTGACTATTCTTATTTGTTGTTCAGAAGCTGTTGTACATACCTGCAAGTCTCCCCATGTAGTAGAACAAAGTGGGAAAAGCACCCTTTGGTTGTGAGAGTGGTCGTAAATACTTCAGACTACAGAGGAAGGACTGATGTTGTTTTTCAAAACACCATCCACGTAAATGGGTGTTCCTTGAGATTTGGCTGAGTTCCTAGGAAATGCAACCCCACAACATGTAGGGGGCCAGATGGTTCCCATCGCTGATGCAGAATCACAACCCAAAGTGAAAGGGATCTAGGAGTCTTGGTGGACCACAAGCTGAACATGAGTCAGCAGTGTGATGTGGCAGCCAAGAAAACCAATGCAATTCTTGGTTGCATCAACGGGAGGTAATGGTACCACTCTATTCTGCTTTGGCTAGACCTCATCTGGAATACTGTGTCCAGTTCTGGTCATCTCATTTCAAGAAGGATATTGACAAGCTGGAATGTGTCCAGAGAAGGGCAACCAAAATGGTGAAGGGTCTGGAAGCCATGCCCTATGAGGAGTGGTTTAGGGAGCTAAGTATGTTTAGTCTGCAGAAGAGAAGGTTAAGAGGGGATGTGATAGCCATGTTTAAACATTTGAAGGGATGTCATGTCGAGGAGGGAGTGGACTTGTTTTCCACTGCTGCAGAGACTACGACAGGGAGCAATGGATTCAAGCTGCGGGAAAGGAGATTCCACCTGAACTTCAGGAAGAACTTCCTGATGGTCAGAGCTGTTCGGCAGTGGAACATGCTGCCTCGGAGCGTGGTGGAGTCTCCTTCCTTGTAGGGTTTTAAACAGAAGCTTGGATGGCCATCTGCTGGGAGTGCTTTGATATAGAATCCTTAGTGGCAAGGGGTTGGACTGGATGGCCCGTGGGATCTCTTTCAACTCTATGAGTCTATGATCCTATGTTCCTATGTAAAGATTAAGAACAAAAGAGAGGGCAGGGTTTGGCAACAGTTCCTTCTCTGCTGTGTTAGCCTTCTACTTGCAAGGAAGTTTGGGTTTTGATTTGGTTTTGACACAGAGAAGCATTTACACAATTGATTCACTGTTACACACACATCTGCGAAGGAACAGTCCATTTTACCCCCTGTACCCTGCTATCTCAACCCCACTGTATTTGCTGACTCATGCTTCATTCTCTCCCCTTTCTCTGATTTCTGTGAGTGTTAATGAAAGAAGGGCGGTAAAAGGAGCAGAAAGGAAAGGCTGACAGGATAGGTGAGCAACCTGCAAAGGCCTCCCTTTGTCTGCGATGAGTAATTCCTCGGTAACTCAGTGATACCTTATAGAAATGCAGAATAAGGGAAGGTTGGTTGTCAGCCTAGACTCAGTTCCTGCCCCCATGCTGACTGACTGGCAGTCTGACTCAGAGAACAGAAATGCTTTTGGAACTTTCCATTGAAGGCTATTCCTATTTTATGGACCATTCGAAACCCTCTAACCATTGTGCCCTGCTGGGAGGCCTTGAGGAGAAATGTCATAACTGAATATCTTTCTATTCTGAAAGAAACTTTACAGACTTGGGTTCTAGCAACTTTTGCCAATGGGATTTACTTTGCATACATCTACCTTTTGCAGTTCTGGAGATCTGGCTTGGAACTGATATGAACACAGTTCTGTGCTAAGAGCAAAGAGATTTTCCTTCCTGGCCTTTGGAAGCTTCATATACCCACCTACTGTGTCAGGGAAGAGGAACATGTGGCATTCCAGATGTTTTTAGTTACTATTTGCAGTGGGAGGAAATTCCCCACTATTGATCAGTGGCAGAGCACATGTGTTGCATACAGAAGGCCCTGGGTTTAAGAAAGAAAGAAAGAAAGAAAGAAAGAAAGAAAGAAAGAAAGAAAGAAAGAGAGAAAGAAAGAAAGAAAGAAAGAAAGAAAGAAAGAAAGAAAGAAAGAAAGAAAGAAAGAGAAAATCTCAGCTAGGAATGAGATCAGCCCTTTCATGAGACTTTGGAGAGATGCTGATAGTTGGAACTGAGAGTGCTGGGATAGCTCAGGGGTTAAGGAAGTAAGACCCACATGCTTTTTGCAGACATTCCACGTTTCTGCACTAGACTGTTATAGTGCTATTATTCCACTTTCAACATCCCATGGAATCCTGGGGTTTGCAGTTTAAGGGATCTAGTGCAGAAATGGCCCTTGACACCCACAGGTCCCTATCCCCCATCTCAAATTAGGTGGATTGTCCCTAAATTGCTCAAAAATGTACCAAAAGTGCTTCAGTCATGATTGTTGAAGCCCTCCAGGACCTACAGTTTGCTTTCTAACATGTCCCACTTGTTTGCACCAATAAATGTTAGAAAAATTGCACAGTTTTCAGGCACTGTGGCTTATCAGTGATTGGTCTGTTGGAGATATGAAAGAGTGAACATTGGCCTCCATGCCCATTCCAGTTCCACCTTTTTAAGCTAGATGGACCAACGGATTGTCTTAGTATATGGAATCTTCACTTTTTCTTATACTTATTGTGATTGAATTTATGCCCTTTCAGACTTGATGCAGTGCATCAGCATGTATCTGATGTCCCTGTTGTCATCAAGTAAACTGTGAGATTGCTCAATTCATTGAACTGATCCCATGTGATCTGTCCAGGAAGTACTGCCCTCACTCTAAATTGGCTTTGTTTATTCCAGGTAATGTTAAAGGTTCCCCCAGTTGAACTGTGTAGCACTGTGATGTCATTACCTTCCCTGTGCAGTCCATGATTGACTTTGTGAACTCAAAGGAGGATTAAAGTGCTGCAGTATGGAAACCATCAAGTCAGAATAGATATAGATAAGAAAGAAAAGGGCAATGAACAGCTTTACCCTCTCAGAGGTAAATATGTGCAAATTTAGAATTTTTCTGGGAAATAGTTCTTCCTTCTTGCCAGTTTCAGATCCCAGCCTTGGCTGTAACCCTGATTTTTAATCTTTTTTGTGTTTCTGCCATTTGATTGCTTTTCAAGCTGTGACAAGCTAAGGAGGGATCACCACCTGCCAAGGTTTTCTTAAAATGAAAGGCACAACAGAAATGGAAAAGTTCATTCCTATAAGCACCTCTGAAATGTCAGCTGTTGCTTGCTGTCGCTCAAAGGATAGAGCCCAGCACCACTGTGCACATTTCTCTCTGTCAGCATAATACTCCTCTTTGCCTCCTGCGTAACATTGATCAGGGGCACAGCCAACTGCCCGCAGCCATATAATTCTTCCCTTCAATTAGTGTTAGAATTGATCTTAGTTCACTCCGATGCAGTTCAGCCTAGTTACATGTGCTGAGTACACCTCCCAGTTTAGTAATTTGTTTTTCTGAAGTGGGCTAGGAGAGACTTCTACATTTAAAACCTCAGACTTTGGTTTCAGTTGGATTGGGAGCGAGGAGGTTCTAGGCAAGAATTTGGGTTGTTGCAAGGCAACACAAAAGTTCAGCTTTCAGTAAGGCAAAGATGAGGGGCCTTGCAGATGTTGTCAGGCTGCAACTTGCAGTATTTCTGTCTCTTAGTTATGCTAGGAAGTACCAATAGGGGCTGACCCCAGCAAAAATATCTGGAGGCTGTAGTTGGGCCGTTGCTGCAATAAGATGAAGTTGATGTTCCAGGGGTACATCCTAGGTAACTTTCTGTGTAGAGCGGAGAATAGGGCTCCATACCGGCAGGCTAACATCTGTTGCTTCAGGAACAATCATCATCATCATCATATTGAAAATTAAAAAGACATAGTTAAAACCCACAGAATACTAAAATTAAAACATAATAAAATAATCAGAAAGAATTAAAACAATACTAAAATGCATAATTGAAAACTCACACACTCATCAGCCATATACTATGCAGCACATTCTCTTGGACTGACCATGTATAATCATACATCAAATGCCTGTCTGAATAAAGATGTCTTTACCTGATTGTGAAAGGATAGTAGGGAGAGTGCCAGTCTGACTTTTCTGGGAAGGGAGTTCCAGAGCCTTGGGGAAGCCACTGAGAAGGCCTTCTCCTGTGTTCCCACCAGGTGTACCTGTGAGGGTGGCAGGATAGAGAGAAGGGCCTTCACAGCAGATCTCAATGTCCAGGCAGGTCATAAGATGAATACGGTTTTTCAAATAACTTGGACCTGAGTTGTGTAGGGCTTTAAAGGTCATCACCAGCACTTTGGATTGTGCCTGGAAATGGACCGGCCAGCAGTGGATCTGTTGCAACAGAGGAGCTATGTGATCCCTGTGGCTTGACTGTAGCTCAGTCTAGATGGGTAGCCCAGAGAAGAAAGTTCTGTCTATTTCAGCAGCTGTTGGCTCTGGCTCTGTAGCAGGGGAGAGGTAGCTCTCCTGACACTTCTGGGCTAGTGTCTTCAAAGGATAGGAGTGCTGCCTTTTCAGGCTGGGGAGGTGGTAGAGAGAAGAGTTCTTCTGCAGGAAGGAACTTTTGGGAAAGGAGATTTATCCAGTGTGGAAACTGGGGGTTGTCCCCCTCCTATTCTGGTGCTTCTTCTGAATCCCCCAAAGTTGGAAAGGGAGGTCTCTCTCTCTCTCCCACTCCCTCTCCCTCTTTCTTTCTCATGCAAACACACACACACACAGAGAGAGAGGGAATGATGACACATCTTGAAGAATATGGAACACCCTAACTAAAAGCAGTTAATGAAAAAAATCAACTCTGTCTACTGTATTTACCTTTCAGTCCTAAAGGCATTACTATTTAAAGGCCTTTAATTTTCTTGTCTTTTTAACAAAAAGATGCTTCTATTTTTGTAATCTGGTTCACATCCTTTCCTTTCTCCTCTTCACATTTGTCAGAGTAAGAGTTACAATGGCATTAGACAATTGCATCTGGTTTTCATTTAATAGGGCAATTGGGCTTTCAACCCAATGTGTAAAAGGATGAGTTCTGTGCATGCACCCCACTGCTTGCTGGATTGATCAAGGCAGCAAGATAGAAAAAAGAAGATGAGGTGAGGTGAGGTGAGGTGAGACATTTGTGCAAGTTTCTGAGAGTGGAAGGTCCTTTGTTTCAAGTTGAGACAAGAAACTGGCCAAGTGCTTCAAGTCGTGATGCACTGGCCAGTGCATCACAAGCCGAAGAGTGCTTGTGATGGTTCCATTCCAGATGGCAAGTGAGGGCCAGATTCATACAGATTCTGTACACAAACTGTTGTTGCTGATGTTGTTGTTGTCATTGGCATGTGTCTTCTGGTTGATTCTGATTTAGAGTGACCCTGTCATTGGGTTCTCCTTGTATGTTTTAGTCTGTAGCTAACAGAATGACCCAGTGGGTTTCCACAGCTGAACAAAGATCCAGACCTGGGCTCCTGGAGTCCCAGTCCACACCATGCTGGATCCTGCAGCTCTAAGGGCTGAGAATGTGGAGAAAGTCATACTTGTGGAGGAGGGCACGTTTTGCTTAAATATGTTTGCACACATGCAGACCTCTCTGGCTGGCATCGTGGCAGTGAAGGAAAATGTAATGGGAAGGAAAAGCATGGGAATTCAAAGAAAGCCCTAGAACTTGCACAAAGGACATTTTCCAAAACATCTAGCCACTTGTAATGGGTAAGGTAACATTGGAAAGCTGATGAAACTGGATGGCTTGGAATGGGGAGGCAGCTGTAGGCCCTGATGGCCACTTCGACTCACCTTCCCTTCTGGTACACTGAAGGGCATCTGCAAACAATGCTGAGAACTGCATCCCAGCTATTGACCATCCTACTGGAAGTTTACACCTGAAAAAGGAATGTGTAAGTTTCCTGAGAAAGCTTATCTTCCCATTCCTTGCCCACTCAGGCTAAAAGCTACTCAGTAACTCATTGCACTATTTCTTTGGTTCAAGCAGGCTTTCTCCCCACATGTCCACATACTGCTGTTTCCTTGATTGTGTGTGGAAATGTTGTGAATAAGGACATATGTACATGGGAGCAGCCAGAAGGAGCCAGCAGCTTTCTGTGCTCCTGGGGAGCAGCCCATGGCATTGCTGGTGTTGACCCATGCAGTCTCATATATCAGGATGGTGGGATGGAATCTCTGCGAGGGAAAGCAAGCATCTGACTTGTATGTGTGTATGGCCCTGGAAGAGGGAAAGAGCTACACTGCTAGTTGTGTGCCCTTCTACTTTGCCATATGAGAAAAGAAGTGCTGAACCACAGCTTTTTTTTGATGGGGGGAGGCAATTCAGATGTGTAGGGTCACTGGGCAGATTTAACCTAGCTGGTGGCTGTTTGTAGAAGGAAATCAGTCATTTTTGCATTTCTTTCTGACTTTTCAGCAAATTCTTCAGAAATGAAATGAATTAAAATTAGTGTGATAACGTCATAGAATAATAGATTTGGAAGGAGCCTCATGGGCTGTCCAGTCCAACTCCCAGCTCAATACAGGATCCTTGGCTAAAGCATCCCCAGCAGGTAGCTGTCCAGCCTCTTTTTGAAGATGTTCAATGGTGGAGACCTCGTCACTTCTTTAATTTTTTTATTTCATTGATAAACTGCTCTTACTGTCAAAAAGTTCCTTCTTAATGTTCAATCGAAATCTACCCTCCTGCGACTTCCAACCATTAGATTTTGTCCTACTCTCTGGAGCAGCAGAAAACAGGTCTGCTCCTTCCTTTCTGTGACAGCCTTTGAGATATTTAAAGAATGCCATTGTGTCTTCTCATGGGCAGCACCAATAAGTATGGCAAGGAAACGACCATTGTGTACCTGTCAGTCTTTTTGGGGGAAAAGAGGTACCGTGCCAGCTAGGTCCACTGTACAACCCTGGACACATCCAGTCTCATCTGATTTTGGAAGCCAAACAGGATCAGGCCTGATTAGTACTTGGGTTGGCAGACCACTGGAAGTACCCAGGATCCTCAGATAATGGAATAATATCCTGCTTGAAAGCCCGGAGAGCCATTGCTGCTGGTCAGAGCTGGTAGAACTGCCCTAGATGGACCAGTGACTCAGTTATAAGGCAGCTTCCTGTGTTCCAAATTCAGCACTAATGTAGATGAATACTCATGGGGTGCAAATTGAGACACTTAAGCCCCAGTCCAGGATGGATGGAATATTACCAGTTTTGGTTATTTCCCTATTTGAGTTTTTAAAATCTCAAGTTCTTTCCATCCTGAATATGAAAAGCATGTCTAAATGTATGTAAATTACTATCAACAACCAATTAAAAATGAAATTTTCTCCCATCCCCAATAATATGAAATGAAATGAGAAATGAAATTGTGGGAAATGGAGTGTATCCTAGGGAGTTAGATCTGTGGGGAGTGGGGGTGGAATATGAAGACTAGTTCCCTCAGTAGAGTTTAACAGAAGAAATATGTCTCAGTCTTCAGTATCTTCCTGCCTGAGACTGACTTAAGTAAGTACAAGCAGGCAGCATCAAGTTAAAAACTAAAGAACTTTACTAATTGCTTTCAGAATGCCAAAATGGCAGTCTTGCCACCTCCATTTTTCATGGGCCTCTTGGCTATTCCCTGTCTTACAGGATAGAACTATGCCTGCCCCGTGGACTGTCCTGCACCCAGATAAACTATTCCGCTCCCCTAATGGGTGCTGGAGGGCGCTTACGTGCTGCCACTACTGCGGTAAGATTCAGCCATGAATCCAGTTCGCTTCTGGCCACGGAACGGAGGACACCATCTTGCCCTTGGCCTCAGGCAACAAAATGCTTGGGGCTCTCCCTGTTCCTGATGCCAGGCCGGGTGTTCTGTCAGGATAGGCAGAAGGCCTTTTGCTTTACCAGGCCATCCAGGATTGTATCTAGCTGGGTTCGGGTGATTATTTGTGCTGATTTCACTGGCCTTCACTGCTCTGACCAGTGTATTATTCTCTCTGCTCTGTCAGTTTTACATCTTGTTTTATGTGTTAGTAGTGCTTTACTTGTTATGAGCCACCCTGGGAGTTGGAAGGGCAGCATGTGAATAAATATGCCGAACAATCCAATGGAACAGATCAAAGAAAAGGAAGTGACGTTCAGTCCAGGAAAGGATGTAGAGCTGGGCCAGTCTCCGTGGTTTCTAACATGCTTTGAGTCCCCTTGAGTCCCACAGTTGGGTAAAGATGGGATATAAAGGAACAAAAATTTTTAAAAAGTGAGGAAAATGAGTACATCCTGAGGTGTTTGGGGAAAATATGAAGACTGGATCTGTTAGGAAACAATCTCCTTCAGCAGTGTTTAGCAGAAGTAACTCACCTCAGTCTTCAATACCTCCCTGACTGAGACTGACTTTAGAGGGGGGTGGATTCAAGCAGCATCAAGTTACAAAGTAGAGAACTTTACTAGTTGCTTTTAGAATGTACAGGTAGGTGGAGTACCTACATCCTAACTGACTAATGGAAAGATTAGGTAAAAGGAAAAGCTCCAGTGAGCTTAAAAGTTTAGCTGACCACCCTGAGATGGAAACAAAGAAAGGAGAAAAAAGGCAAAGAGGTGGAGAAGAGGGGAGTTTTATATGACCACAGACCCTAGAAGTTTCTCAGGTCACATGGTCTAGCTGCTTAGGTACACAAAGTAATTATGGCCATGCGTTGCAATAGAGCAAATGAGGAAGCCAAAGGTAAAGAACTCACAGTGGGTGTAGGCATGGGGAGGGGTATAGTATCTAAACTCTCCAATTGCTCTAACAGCAATGAAGGAGGAATGAGAGAGGATGCTCGATTTTCCAAGAGAAATAGGCACCCTTCCAGAGAATCTGCTATGAGGGCAGCCCTGTACCTTGATAACAAGTCAGATGAAAGCCTGTACAAAACAGATGCTTATTCCACCATATGACTGTTTCAGGCAGTTTCTGTCATTTTCCAAGGGTGGCTTTTTGAGAGTTTGCAGTGTTCTCTGAATGTAATCTTTGCAGATCGGCCTGTACTGGTACATCAGTACAAAGAAGGGTAAATTTTTGAATGAAAGAATGGATGTAGCTTCAGACTGTGAAACATTTTCTAAAAATTTGGATCATAGGATGGCGGCTGAGATGTTGCTAAAAAAAGATTTGTCAGAGGATTCAAACTTGGGAAGAAAGGACAGGGGGAGGGGAGAGAAGGAATAGCAAATGCTCAGAGCCTGAAACGGCAGTGACTCATTGCTGCACCATACCGAGAGTGAAGAGATGAACAGCTTTTTTTGTTTTTCATGGTTAGCTAAATAACACCCAGTGGCTTATGACAAAATGGATTGTCAAAGAAAGAAAAACGGCTAAAAACTCTCCCATTTTTTCTGGGCTCAGGTATTTGCTTGCTGAGATTAACAGATGTGGGCAAGTGAACCTGTTCTTTGAAATGAAATATCTACTCAGTCATCTCTTGCCTCCCATGTTCACCCTTTGCTGAGGGAAGCTAATACTGGGGGTTCATTTGTCCAGCTCAACCTGGTGGAGAATGCCATTCCTTCAGGTACACTTCCTAAGAGGAGACACTCTAGTGCAGTAGGCCACTAAGACAATTCTGAAATCTCTTCTCTATTTAAATTGGAACAGCAACAGAGTACCTGTGTGGCATTGGGTAGACCATGAAAATACAGGACAGCCTTTCTCTTTATGATGCAGGGGCTGTGCTGGCTGGGGGATTCTGTGCGTTATACCCCCAAAATCTGACACAGTGTATCAGACAGCTGAAAGGTCCAAGGAGGACCTTGAAGTACCAGAGACTGCCCCAACTGAGTAGGCAAGTTGCTTGACAGCATATAAGCCCAAATAGGTCTAGGTAGCAATGGCCCTTAGTCTAATGCTCTTCATAGGCTGTTGTTGTCCAAAAACAGTCAAAATAAACAAATAAATACAGTGGAAGGAAAATCATCAGGCACAGTGTCCTGTCTTGATAACCTGTCCAAGCCCCAGCCCCAGCCGTCAGTGCCCTCCAATGCATGCAACTCAGTCTTCTGGCATCATGGGTAGAAGTTCAGAGAAGAATGAAGAATCATCAGCCTTTAGGCATTCTGGGGGATCCCTTCAGAGTTTGTGGAAAGGGTGAGTCACTTCTCCCTTAAACTGGGCTTTGACTGGATGTCAGAAGATATGTTCTACCCTCTGGATCTGTTGCCTTATTACTAGGGACTGCAGGGGGACTGCAGTATATGAGGATTTCAAATAGCACTTTGCCATCCAAGTCTCTGAAATAGTGATCCACTGGGGAAGTCTTTGAGTAACTCATTCTATTATAAGATCCCATCAGGAGATATGAGCTGTGCCCACACTCCCCATTTTGTGGTGTTTTACCACTTAAAACAGCCATGTGATAGCCAAGGCATTAGGATCCTCAATAGCACATTAGTTTGTTACCTGCTCATGTGTTATTAAGGAACCTGTATTTGAAATATTGGGCCATGCCTGCCTGCAAGAGTGGCTTGTCGTGTGTTTGTGTCTTGTGAATTTAGTACGCATGTGAAATTTACACTGTCATGACCCTAATAAATGTTATAGGTTGGAATTAACATGCTGTAGATATAGCTTTGCAGAAAGGAAGTGTTGCCTGCCATCTGGGAGTGAATCCCTAAGGCTCTGTCCCTGTATGTGGTGTCCACTTGTGCTGCTTCCTCCTCATTCTGTGTTCTCCAGATTTTGATCAGCCACACTTCATAGTACACTGTGTCCCATCTGTTGGTCTCCTACTGTCTACCCATAACAGTGTCCTAAATCTGACACTGACATACTGTTGAGGGCACTCTGCATCTTCCAAATACTAAATTAAACAGAAGTGGTGATGATGAGTGCAGGACCCTGGCACTGAGATCAAAGGGGTGGGAAAAGTGTGACCCCCCCGATATTGGACTGCAGTTCCCATCAGCATAGCCAAGTGGGTAGAATGGGTAGAATGATAGTTCCAGTTGAATGAAATCTGAAGGTTCTGCAATTCCTACTTTGGCTCTGCGGAGCAATGTGATGCTGCATTAAGTATTCTGCATGTAGATGATCCTCATTCTTGATCCAAACTGGACTCCCATGCATGGGTGGGGGATGCACAATCTTTCTCCAGCTGTTACCTCTTATATTCAACCCCACTCCCCACACAGACTTTTAAAAAATCAGTACTGGTGCTCATGGAAGCTTTCCTTAACCCCCTGTGCACTGGAGAGGGAACATTATGGAAGAAAGTTTAAGAATCCTCTGTCCAAGTGCTGTGGTCCCAGTCCTGTGTAAGTGCTATGACAGACTTACTTGCTTCAGAGTAAGAAAGAAAGTGAGGAACCTGGGCATGCTACTTATTTAACATAGTGTCTGGTAGGTTTAATTCTCAGATCTCCAAGTGATTAGAACAGGAGGTAGGCAAAATGTGGGCCAGGGCCATTTTTGTGGCCCCCCAGAGGCCCCCAGGACTAAAACAAATGCAAAATAAATTATGCTTTCAGTTGCCCCAAAATGACCTCTGAGAGTCTGGAGAGCGATTTCCATCATGTCTTGAGGTTCCCTAGGACTCCTACAGGTCAAGCAATGTTTGCAAATGATATTTTAATTATGATATATTTATATTTGAATGGTTTTATGTTTTTAGTGTATTTTAGTGTATCTTAATCATAATGTGTTTTTAATTGTATTTTAACATCTGTTGTTTCCTGCCTCGAGCCTTGAGGAGAGGCAAGTAACAAATTATTATTATTATTAATAATAATAATGATAATAACAGTAATATTGTTATTGTTGTTTTGCTCCAGAGTGCCCTCTTGGAGACACAAAAGACTCCAAAACATAATGAGAGTGCCCCCTGTGTCCTCTAGAGGGCATTTGGGGGCAAGAAAAGTTTTTGGGGATGGGAGTGGATTCAGTGGGCATATGGTCCTTCCAGTTCTCCTTGGAGGGCTCATGCAGCCCCCTTCCCTTAGACACTTGCCTGGCCCTAAGTTAAAGTAGTAATAACTGGCTTGCCAACAGACCCAAAATGGCTTTGTTGTTGGCTATGGTAAAATGCTTGTCTTTCAGCCTCAGTTTTCCAGATGTGAAATAGGATCTGCAATAACTGTTGCAACGGATTTGTAACAAAGACATGGGCTGAACGTTGTGAAAAATTATGCAACTTATAAAGGATGGTTAGAATGGTAAGCAAAAAGTTGATATAAAAACCTGTTAGAGGAGTCTTTTGATGGATGAATGGATGGATGTAGACAAGGGCAATGCTGGGAGAAAGCTGTCTTTGAACTTATCAGATGTGATAGTGATTTATATGCATGGTTTGCTCACTTCTTAACATATTGGCTGCGTTCCAGCTCCAGCTGTGCCTTGACTGCTAAGACAATATACTTCTTGAACATCTGTGCCATGGGCTGTCTGTGATACCAGTGAGAAGCTCTAGCCAGGTTAGAATAAACAGTGCACAGGGATGTGTGAAGTCATTTTGGGAGGGAGAACAGGTGATAACCTGAGGTTGGGAAAATCCAAATGCCAGCCATCCACTAATTAGCAACCTTGTTGGAATGAATGAGCACCCTCGCACCTACCTCCCAGCTCCTCAAAGTGACATGTGCAGAAGTTCATCCCAGTAACTGCTTGTACCTGGTAAGTTTAGATTTCTTTCTCCTTAGCTGCCTCTCAAAATGTGCTGCTTAAAATATACAGCTGATTCAACATACCCTCTGACAGCTCTACCTCTTGTGGTCTGGCCAGAACTCCCAGTCTATAGGAATAAAATAAACTGAAGGGAAGAACCCTGAAGGATATAAAAGGAAAACAACCCCTCTCACTTTTCCCTTGTGTGTGGTAAGAAATGAATATTCCCTCTTCCTGGAAACAGTGCATGATGAATGTGAAACAACTGCTTTTGTTGTTATTCTTATGCCTGCTTCCCATATGGATCTCCCTTTGTTCATTGCCTCATAACTGGTCCATGCCCAAGTCTACCTTCTAACACTTTGGAAGTTACTACTAAGGTGAATGAATATAATGAACCTGTCTGTAACTCAGCAGTCACAGGATAATACTCCAGGTCCCAGAAAATCATCCTACTACAGCTGAGTGATGGCTTCTCCAACTCATTTTTATTTGTTTTTCTTAAAATCAGCTTTCTGTGTTCTGGAGTAGTATATATGTATTGGCCTGTCTTTCTCCAGAACAAGAAAAAATGGATTTGATAAAACAGGATTTGGTGAAGAAACCCAAGCTACTGTTAACATGAAAACACCCTATAGTTATACATTCCTTCACCACCAGTGCCATGTGCTCTTCCAAAATTATCAGTGAGTCTCACATATGCCAGACTCTAGTTCTCTCCTAAAGCTGAACTCCAAATCTAGGACCAACTCTTCATAATCTCTCCATCATAGTCAGGTGCTCTAGCAACTAGCTGTTTAGTGATGTGGTCAAACTAGACGTTAAGAGGAATCCATATTTCTTGATGTTAATAGGGTTTTTCCTTCCTCAGAGACAGGTTTCTGATCACATTTAATAAATTTCATTTTCACCTTTCAGTGAACCACTACCAAAAAAAAAAGAAAGAAAAGGCAGGTGAAGACAAGCACATGAAATGATAAATAGGTGTCTGTCATCATTGGAGGAACCACCTCTTCCTAAAAATGTAGTAAACTCGTTTGACCTCCTACCTTGTTGAGATTTCTGGAGCTTCCCCAAACTCTCTAGTCCAGTGGTTCTCAACCTGTGGGTCTCCAGATGTTTGTGGACTTCAGCTCCCAGAAGCCCTGAGCATTGACCATAGTGGCTGGGGCTTCTGGGAGCTAAAGTCCACAAACATCTGGGGACCCACAGGTTGAGAACCACTGCTCTAGTCCTACAGGTGCACATTTGGAATAATACCTTAGGAGTTCCTATAGGTGCTTACTGCATGATCTTCTAGATTTGTTGTCTTCCATTCTAAATTATTTCTGGTGGACCAGGATTTTTAAAAAATATTTTTAAATATTTTATCCAGCATTGAGTTGGATTTCTGGTGGGCCAGGACTTTTTTTTAATATTTTTTAATCTTTTATCCAACATTGAGTTATAGTGCAAGTGCATCATCCAGGTAAACTGGGTGATTCCCCTATATCCACCTTCGTTTTAGTCCTCCTAATCCCAACTGTCCTGAGGGAGGTGTGCCTGTTTGATGTGGGTGTGTGTCTGTTGACAGAATGTTCCTTCACACTGAAAGCTAGCATGTCAGGGAGCAGGCTAAGCAGCTGTATTCCTTGACACGTTTATTTTCCGTGTGTAGAAGTGGGGAGGGGGGTTGTTTTGTGTAGGTGAGCCTCCAACCTGCAGTCTGAAGTGGTACAGCTCAGACACAGGTTTACATTGTCAGTGGAAACTGAACTCATGTTTTCTTGCTAGGTTCAAACTTTTCCTCAGGTTGGGTTCTTACTCATTTTTAATGATTTTTAGAAGTCTCTTTTCCTCTTCCATCTTGCTGTTAGATGCTTTGCTCTTTGGGGCACAAAAGTCTCACAGGGGCCTCTGGGATAAGTCACATAACTAAAGTACATTGAATGTATTTTGTAGTTCCTTATTAAGTGACATTTCCATATGCCTAACAACTGTTCCCTTGAACTGGGAAATTCTCATGTGTGCTTAGAAACAGAGAGTACACAGGCATCTGAGGGAAAATCCCTACTGTACTTCAAGAGGGAAACAAGAAAACAAGATTAGCTGTGTCTAAACAAAAAGAAAGCATCCATTCTTGGGAAGAGACTCAATATCCTTAAGCCTGATGTAAGCATTTGAAGAATGTAGCAGATCCTAAATATTTTTATGTTGACGGTATCAGATTTGCGGCAGTGAAGGCAGCATTAGCCTGGAGCCAAGTCCTGTTCAGGAGATATGTATGATTCCTGTAGCAAGATAAAAATTTGATTCACTTATTTAGCATATTCCTATCTAATTTCTGTGCTTGAGTCTAAATTCAGAAAGCTAATATTTACCAAATGTGGAATGGCTTTCTTTGGGCTATGGTATAAATAGAGGGCTTTAAAAGGAGCATATACACAATCAAGGAAGACTGAGAGCCTAAAGAGGAGTATACCTTGCCATCGAGGGCTCAGACTCAGGGTGTCAGGGTTGCAGGGCCCACTTCTAGATCCTGTTGTTTTTTCTGAACCCTTTGTGTGATCTCAGCCACTTCTTGTTCCAGATTGCACAGAAAGCTGTTTGATGATGCTGCATTTAGTCACTAAAGTGCTAGCTAAATTTTCAGCCCAAATGCTCCTGTGTGTCTCTCTGGCAGGGCAGAGTTGTCTAGTGGCTGGTACAGAGATCTTCTCTTGGATATGATACAATTGTTAGGAGCTCTCCCACTTGCCAGCTGATCAAAGCAAACTTCTGGCAGGTTCCAAAATGTACTGCCTTCTTGATTCCTTGAATTGCCTTCTGGGTTAGCAAGCTGAAGTTCCTGTGTAAACAATCTGCCTTGCTAGACTGGATCTCTTACAGCACTTAAAAGTGTGCCGTACAGCTGTGACAGTATGGGCTCTGAGAATTTAGTTATGCTTTGAATTTTGTACAGCATAAACAGTGCTGTAATTGAAATCTTGAGGGAGGGGGAGGAAGAGAGAGGGACATTGTCACCTGGTTTGAGGTGGTAGTGCTTGGCCTGTCACTCTTTCCAAGATTGTTCTCTGTTAACATCAGCCTGTTATCAGATGACCAGCAGTGAACTGAAGGTGATAAGCCTATCACAAGTTCGTTAATGATTAAACTGAGTGAACTAGCTCCAAGTTCATGGTTTAAAAGGTACAGTGGGTTTCCAACAGTTTCTCCGTGGTTCACCTCCTGCCAGTACAGCAATGTTGCCCTCATAGTCTTTTCCATAACATGGTGGATGGATGATTTTAAGCACCCTAACAAGGAAGCTGTTACTTAGACATTTTCTTCTGTGATATGTCCCTTCTTCAAAATTTCAGCATTTTGGCCAAGGGGGAAAATAGACTCCACTTTGATCTCAGCTATGTTGCATTTATGAATGCTGATTGGCCTTTCTTTGTACAGAAGGCACAGGGACATATGGCTAGTGCCTGTGTCAGCACAAATGACACAAATAAGCGCAAATATATCTCTCCTAATAAATGAACAAAGCATTGTGTGGTTTGGAAGGCACCCGAGAGCAGCAGCCTTGCTGAAAGACATGGCCAGGGAACATGTAGCCCTGCAGAGATTGTTGGACTGCAGCTGATTTCTGTCATAGCCAGTGAAGCTAATGGTGAGGGATGATGGGAACTGCAGTCCAACAACAACTGGAGAGCCAGGTTTTATCAGCCAGTCCTCAAGTTTCAGCCACCTCTTGTTCCAACTGTTCAGTGTTCCAAACTGCTCAGAGCCTGCAGGGAACTGTGGAGCTTTGCATGTGTCACTGTCCCCTCCGTGGAGCAAAGAGAGCATTGCTTCCTTACCCCACTACTATGTCAGATGTTAAGAATGATATTTGGTATTGTGAGGGCTGAAAATTGACAGAGAAGTGTTGCTATTCAGCATGAAGAAGCAGGAGTAATTCTTTGCCCCAAGATGTCAGAAATTGTGTGATATACTTGATCACTTTAGATCACTTTACTGATACAAAATTATCAATTTTTAAATAATGCTGAAAAAGAGATAGGTGGTTATCTTTTTATCTTTTTTTCAGTCACTGCCCAGGCCACTGAAAGATAGTGAGCTCATTTGGTGTTGTTGGAAATATTGTCCACCTATTTTCCTTGCATTTTTATAAATAAAGAGATAGAAACATCTTCGGAGAGGGCAAGGGAGTCTACCATAGCTTATTAACAGGGAATGTGGCCCTGGATTGAAATCCCTGCCAGCATTAATTTATCATAAGTTTTTATTGTCATTGACATGTTTCTTGTCTATGTATCTATCTGTGATGCTAAAACTTATTGGGACATCATGCTGCATGCCTCAAAGTTTGACATGGAGGTTTGGTTGTCATCCAAGTTGCAGTGCCCAGTTTCAAGTCAAAAGGTTATAATGGAGCTCACCTGAAAACAAAAAAAGAGGGCTTGCTATAGCTCATAAGGGCATGGAGATAAATTCTTTAAAATTTGACAGAGTGTTTTTGGTTGTCAGTAAAGTCTAGTGGCCAGTTTCAAGTTGAAATTCACAAGGGGTGGTCTTCCTAGAAGTGGTAGGGGGCTTAGATATAGACTTAGCAATGTCAGAAGCGTTTCAGCTATTGCTAAAAAGAATGCATTAGCCTTTAGCATAAAATTCTTTGGTGCTTCTACTGCAGCAGACTAACACAGCTGCCCCTTGGAACAAATTAAAAAGATCAAGTTAAAAACAAAATTATCTAGAAAATTCTGGTCTAAATATACAAATAGTTTGGTTTGGTATAAAGCAGATTCCATTTTTTTTTCAACGTACCTTGGTAAGACTTTTTTGTTGTAGCTGCCAGAATCTCTGAGCTAGCTTTTAATGTTTGGAACTAAAAAGTCAGAAAAGGAAGCATGACCCCTACAGATATTTTCTTCTCCTTCCCTTCCATGACTATGGTTCTGTCTGTATACTGTATAACAGCTCATTGTGGCTGTCTCACTTTGTGCTCTTAATCTGTATGGAGTTACCTGCAAGTTCCTACGGCCTATATGGAAGCTATATGGGACTTACAGGCGCAGAAGAGCAAAGTAATAATGATACTCCTTTCAGACATAAATAATACAAAGATGGGGCAGGGGAGGGCTAAGTGGACTTCCAGCAAATGTTTGGCACCAAAATGGAGATGCAAGGATGGAGTGTTGTTGTTTCCTATTGACTGGAAAGGTCACAGGACCTGAATTAGCTGGCTGTTTGTCACACAGGCAGCTAATGGTTTCCCTATGCAAATGGCACAGAGCCTTTGACATTTCAAGAGGACTGTCACCTCGTGACCGACAGTTGCCTCCTTCTTCTTCTCCTTTTTTTTTTAGCAGCATCCCACTTAAAGGTTAAGATGATGGCTCTAAGAGCAGTGTGGGATGCAAGGATACATCAGGAGAAGTATATGTCTACTGATAAACAGTTATCATCTTCATGAGATCACCCCTTTCAATTAATTCACTTAATCTATGGCAGAAACAGAGCAAACTGGTAAGATACACTTTGTATATAAGGAGAAAAGGTGCATCCAAAAGTGACTGGAAGAGCAGCATTTTGGACAGGGGTAGGAATCAGGCTGTCCTCCGTATGTTTTTGGACTACAGCTCCCAGCCAGCTGTAGTTAGGAAGACTAGGAGTTGATGTCCAAAGACATCAGGAGGGGCATAGCCTCCAGCATTTCACAGATGAAAAATGGAGCATGTGGGGCCAACAACATCAGAGTGTGGTTAAGATGGCAAAAGCTATTGAGGAAGAACAAGCTAAGATAGGCTGCAGCAGGTTAGTTTTGCCTGAGTCTGCTGGGAAAGGCAAGACTGTGCCCCCACCTCTCCTCTCCTCTCCTCTCTCACTGCTGAGTTAACTGTGTGCAAATTATCTTTGCATTTTGAAACTCACTTCGCAGTAATGCAAGTAAACTGAGGACAGAGAGAAAAAGTGGGGGGAGGAGAAAGACACCTGAGACCTTTGGAAAAGCAGCTGAAGAACTGGGACAGCAGATAATTAATTGGAACTATCCCTGCCAAATTGGGACATTTGGAGAGTATACTGCTTGTGATAATGGGATATCGTATTCTCTGGGCAACACAGCTAAGTGGTGTAGTCTCTCTTCCAGATAAACAAGGAGTTAAGGATGTGATCAGTTTACTAGGATCAGCATTCCATAGGAGCAACAGCTGTTGTGAGGCATCTTGTGATGTGAGGCACAAGAGACACTTGAGAAGCATTGGGACTGATGGAGAGGTAGGGGAACTGCCTGGCTCACCATCCCTAAGGAATTTTGGTCCTTAAGGAGACTTGGTCATAGGCTGGATAAAGAGGTCCAGATTTCTTAACATTAGGAAGCAAATATGATATAACAGTCAATTCTGAAACCTAGTGGGATGAGTCTTATGACTGGAATGTAGCAACAGAGGGGTACAACCTATTTCAGAGAAACAAAACAAACCTTAAAGGAAGAGGAATGGCACTATATGTCAAGAATATTAACACTTGTAAAGAGGTTGGTGACTTAAGTCCTAGAAGCCAGGTTGAGAGTATTTGGGTAAAAATTAAGGGGGAGAGAGACAACAGCCATGTAATTGTGGGGGTTTACTACAGACTTCAAACTCAGACTGAGGACTTGGAAGATGCCTTCATGAAACAGATGGTGAAACGTTCAGAAAGGAGAGGTATAGTAGTAATGGGAGATTTGAACTGTCCTGATATTTGTTGGAAGTCACACCTGCCAAGAGTCTTCTCCCAAAAGTAAAAAAAGTGCTCAGCCTGGGGGAAATGAAGCAGTGATGCAGTAAGGGAATGTGGCACAGAATAGGTAAAGAGGTGGTATAGGAATACATGGCTACTCTTAATGAATTCAGATCACCAGGGCCAGATGAACTGCATCCAAAAGTATTAAAAGAACTGGCAGAAGTAATCTCAGAACCCCTGGCAATATAATCTATGAGAATACTTGGAGAACAGGTAAAGTCCCGGCAGACTGGAAGAGGACAAATGTTGTCCCCATCTTCAAAAAGGGAAAAAAAGTGGACTCGGACATTTACCACCCAGTCGGCCTGACATCAATACCAGGAAAGATTCTAGAGCACATCATTAAGCAGACAGCCTGTAGACACTTAAAAAGGAATGTCATGATTGCTAAATGTCAACATGGCTTTCTCAAAAACAGGCTGTGTCAAATTATTCCTCTCTCTCTCTCTTTCAATCTCTCTCTCTTTTGTTTTAATAGAGTTACAAGCTTAGTAGATGAAGAGAATACTAAGCATATCTTGATTTCAGTAGGGTCTTTGACAAGTTCTCCCAAGATATTCTTGTAAACAAGCTAGTGAAATGTAGACTAGACAATGCTACTTTTACGTGGATTTGTAACTGGTTGACTGACTGAACGCAAAGGGTGCTCACCAATGGCTTCTCTTCATCCTGCAGAGAAGTGACTAGTGGGGTGCCACAGGGTTCTGTCCTGGGCCTGGTGCTAGTCAACATCTTCATCAGTGACTTGGATGAAGGAATAGAGGGCATGCTGATCAAATTTGGAGGTGACACCAAAATAAGAGGGGTGGCTAATGCCCCAGAGGAAGGGATCAGATTTCAAAATGACCTTAACAGATTGGAGAGTTGGGCCAAAACTAACAAAATTAATTTAAACAGGGAGAAATGTAAGGTACTACACTTAGGCAGAAAAAATGAAATGCACAGATATGGATTGGGTGACACCTGGCTTGACCACAGCGCATGTGAAAGATTACTAGGAGTCTTAGTAGATCACAAGCTGAGAATGAGTCAGCAGTGTGATGTGACAGTTAAAAACACCAATGCAATTCTAGGATGCATCAATATGAGTATAGTGTCTAGGTCAAAGGAAGTAATAATACCATTCTATTCTGCCTTTGTCTGACCTCACTTGGAATACTGTGTCTGGACATAACAATTAAAGAAAAATATTGACAAGTTGGAATATTTCTAGAGGACAGCTACCAAAGTAGTAAAAGGCCTGAAAACCATGCCCTATGAGGAACAGCTTAGGGAGCTGGGTATGCTTAGCCTGGAGAACAGAAAGCTAAGAGGAGACATTGACAACTATGTTTATCCTTGCACATATTAAAGGATGCCATATGGAGCATGCTTGTTTTCCTGCTGCTTCAGAGACTAGGTCTCTGAGCAATGGGTTCACACTAGAGGAAAACAGAGTGCATCTAAATATTAGGAAGAACTTTCGGATGGTTAGAGCAATTTGACAGTGGAATATGCTGCCTCAGAGTGTGGTAGAGTCTTATTCTTTGGAGGTTTTTTAAGGAGAGGCTGGATGGCCATACTTTGCTTTGACTATGTATTCCTGCATGGTAGGAGACTGGACTGGACAGCACTTGTGGACTCTTCCAACTCTACAGTTCTATGATTCCCAGCTTTCCACGAATATCCAAAGACCCAGAACACCATCTGTATTGTGAGTAGAGTAGGAATGTTCAGCTAATCACATTAAAGTCAGAAAATGAGAGAGATTTGATGGATCTCTTCCTGTGGGATAAATTAATGGGATGTGGTGACTAGATGGAATTCCGGGGTCCCTTCTTCTACTCAAGGGCAGGAATGCCCTCTATTTCATCATCCAAGCCATGGATAAAGATGCTAAATGGCACTGGCCCCAGGACAGAACCCTGTGGCACTGCACTAGTCACTTCTCTCCAGGATGAAGAGGAGCCATTTGTGAGTACCCTTTGAGTTTGGTGTGCAAATCACTGCTGTAAATAGAAAGTGTTGCTGGACTGCAGCACCCAGCATGCTGAGTATGGGTTGGCTATCATGGGAATGGGCTGGTGGCAGTTGCAATCCAACAACACATGGACTGTGGCATGATTTCCACCCTTATGTTAGAGCTTTGGTAGAGCAAAGTATGTGAGGTTGGGATGAATGGCACACAAAACCCACCCAGGAGAGCTTGCCTCACAAAGGCTCTTCCTGCGTTAGTTGCAGCTAGGAGAGGGACTCGGGTAGAATATCTTGATATCCATGCTAAATGACTCAGCAGGAAAGTGGGGTCGGAGAAGACATCCTAGTAGAATTAAATGGAATAAAATCCCCTTGTAGCTGAATGGATGAAGAACTTCACCTGTGTGTGCGTTTGTGTGTTTTTCCAATGTTCTAGTGTTGTATATTGTGTGTATATTTTGAGAGGAGGGGAGGAGGAGCCAGTAGGGGAAAGTTAGAGATGGTGAGCACATGTATGCGTGTGGGTGTCGTAAAAGAAGTATCAAAACAAGTGGCAGCACTAGAAGAGAGAAGCTGGTGGGTGTTGGTAGAAAAGCATGCCTGAGGGATTACTGTGAAGTGTAGTGGAAACGTAGTATTAGTAGCTATCTATGCTTTTATAGTTAGGATTTCAATACGCCTGCAAGCTTCTACTGTTACATCTGTATATATACATCAGTGTTTGTTCTTGGAGTTATAGCACAAAATCATGAAAACTTCAGGAATGCACAGATATTCCTGAGCTGGGCCAAAAATGTAGTAGGTCATTCCCCCCACCCCATGGGTTTCCAGGATGAACAGATTTGGAGCCTGCTGAGTTGCTGTGCCAGACAACAGAGTCAACATGAGACTGTGTATATTCCCATGCTGATGGCTATTCCACTAGACAGAGAGGTAAGGCAGATGGGAAAATGGCTGTCACAACCACACTGGAGATAGTAACTTCCAAACTTCTTTGCTAAGACCACTCCCTTTTTGAAACCTTCTGGAGGTCGACACTACCAGCCCATTGCTCCTGCTGCTCCTTCTGTTCATCTAAAATTCAACAGCAAATAATGAGAGAGCCACTGTTTTCAATCCAGTCATCTGATACCATCAGTTTACAGTGAAACAAAAACTGGAACGTGTTCTTCGTTGATTCAGTTTGATCACATTGTTACCCTGTGAATTGGGAGTCCCTGAATTGGGGGTCCCGGGAGGGGCACCCAAACAACCACACAAACTAAACAAGATGGGCAAATTAGCTTTAGCACTCTCTTGGCTAACGAGAGGCAGGGTAACTTAGCAGGGATCTTTTACCCTACGTGTACAGTGTCGGGTCAGTGAGTAGACAAAATAGTTCAAACTAGCAATGAGATTTATTAAGCAATTATTAAGAAAAACACAAACACACTTGCTAACTAGAAATAGGAAATAGAGCTTTGGGGGAATGGGTGATACGTCACCAATCTCGCAGTCCTGAAGGAAGCCAGTTGGAGAGAAGGAAACCCAGTGTAGTGGCCGAGGGGAGCTCGCAGAAGAAGCAGCAGCAAGACGGAGTGGAAGTTCAATGAAGTCCGAGCGTTCCAGCGAGAGATCCGAAGAGCTCTCAGAACTGGGGATTTTTATAGGGGAAGGAATGACCGTGGGCCAGTCTGGTCTTGGGTGAAAACAATGAGTTTTGGGCTGGAGACAATGTCTCCAAAAGGTCAGAATTTACATGATTGAGGTATAGACCAAATTGACAATAGTATGGCCAGTATGTAGATGCGGCTAGCTCAGCAGTTGAGCACTTAGCTCGCCAGGGTGCCCACTCGGGGCAGAGGTCTCTTTGTTTGGATAATGAAGGTGTTTGTTTTGGGAGGTCCCCTAAAGCAGATCTGGCAGTTTCTGGCTTGCCTTGGTATAAACAAAGGTGACTCAGCGGATAATAGCCATGCCTAGCTTCGCGCTTGTTCGGTGGCCTCACAAACACTTGGCTGGTGGCAGAGCAGGGCCAAATTGTGATATCAAAATGATATCTAAAGGTTACCAAAGGCCAGGCCAGTTCACGGTGATAACAACACGCTAACATAAAGTTAGTACAAAATACTTTGCTGTCAGAGACAAAGGACAAGATGGTGTCCCCCCCACACACACACACACCTATTTCCCAGTCAGAGTCCAGTTGGAATCATGGTTGAACCTTATTTGAATGCTGGGGGTAGAAGGTTAGTTTATGGGGCCCACAACAGGTTGTGAAAAGGAAATATCCAGAGAGTTCAGGAGGAACAGTTGGGGAGGATTCTATCATTGCTCCTTGGTAGCTACTGCCTGAGGTCATTGTCTTTTTCTGCCTAAGGAGAGGCATTGGCCTGTACACAGACACACAGGCACACCCTTCCTTCTGTCCTCTAGTCCCCCTAGATACCCTGTAAATACCCCATAACTCTTATTAAAAAGCCACCTCTCTGTTGCTTACAGCAGAGACCTTCACCTGGAACCCTCAACTGTGTAGAGATTGTGAATGCCATGTTACAGTTGTTGTGCGGGAACACAAATGCACACCTAGAGGAACTTACACTGCTGCCCCTGCTGCTACTGCTGCTGCTTCTTTGCTTGGCAGATCTTTAGAGCAGATGGTTGGAAGGAGTTTGGAATGAGCAATTACCAGACAACTTTTGAATTCCGGCTCAGCAATCAGTGACAAATGGGTGCAGAATTGTTAATGAGCATGCCCAATGTGTGAGCTTGCATGTGCGTGTGAGTGAGAAAGAGGGAGCGCAAGCATGCTGTGGTTAATAAGCTTCATCATTTTTGTTCTTCTCAATCTGTTTCTTTTGAGGTTGCAGGATAAATAGATGCCAAAGTAAACAAACAAACTCCCAGGCTGCTGCACCAACCTGTTTTTCTGGGAACGTGTTAGATTTCTGTTGCCTCTCTTCTGATGTGAAATGATCCATACTTTGTGTGTGCATGCCTCTATATAGAGTGGGGAAAGCTTTTAAAAAACACAGGCTCAAAAATTCTAGGGAAGAGTGGAAAATCAAGTAAGTGACTAAGAGGTGAGTCTTTAGAAGTATCTCCAGCACACACTCAAGCAAGTTTGTTGATCATTTCTTTTCTCTAAAGAGCCTTGGGAGCTGTAGTTCTTTCAGAGCACCTCATGATCTGGATACTGTAGAGAAGTTGTGTCATCCTCACCAAATATGAATTCCCAAGGTTTGAGGACTTTCTTTTGAAGCCTGAGCAAGACAGAGTGGAAGGGGGAAATCGGCCCTGCAGAGACTGTTGGACTGTAATTCTTATGATCTCTTACCCATTGGTTGTGTTGACTAGAGCTGATGGGAGTTGAAGTCCAACAGGAATTGGAAAGATTCCCACCCCCACCAATACCCTGTGTTGTAGAAGTTGATATACATGGTTAAATCAACAGTTCTGGTGCCTCAGACAATATTGCTTGCTGACACCCTCTGCATTCCATTTGCAGAAGTTTGCTAGACTGGGAGCTAAATGGTAGTTGTCTCTACTTCATTTGAAGGCAAGAAGAAGAAAATGGAAGGCAATGCAAGGTCATCTAGGCTAACCCTCACCAAGGTCCAACCCCCTGTATGAAATCTGCTACTGTATCTATATGTGATCAGGTAAATCATCAGGGGTAGAGCCCATGAAAATAATCGATTATCTTCAGACACTTTATAGATAAAAAGATTTTGATGGCATTAGAGCCCAGTTCACCAGATGCAGAAAAGGTTTCCTTGGCTGGAAGATATCCTGCCTATGCATATGAAGAAGGCAGGCCATGTCCTTTCTGCCACTCCCTGCCCTTGGCATCTGCCACCTGAGGCAAGGGCTCTATTGTGCCTAGTAGTGGAAGTGGCCCTGCCTGTTACAGAACACTGACTTGTATTCTGCAGCCTGAAAATGTTGCTGGGTGTTTTCAAGTAATTTCCTTTTATTTAAAACAAGCATATTTACCTGGTGTTGCCCAGGATTTTATTTTCTTATAGGTAATACTTGTTTGAAATACCTTAGGAATTACCTTACCTTAGGAATTAAATGTGGTTGAAATACACAGATTTGAGATCCTGTGTCTCTGATTTCCCAATCTGTCTTGTCCAGTACCTGTAATTTTTCCCTGTATTCCCCAATCCAGTCTGTATTCAGAGCTGTTAACATACAGAATTCAAGTTCCTGAGGGAATACACTGCCCTCCTTCTTGCTGCTAGGCCTTGTCTCTATAGCAACTGACTTGAGCTCTCTGGCTGAAAACTTTAAAGGCCTCATATACGGTCTTCTTGCCTAACACAGCTGATCACATGAGGTCTTCACCTGCTTGACACAGACAAACAGACAAGATCACTCACAAACTTTGACTTTTATATAGTAGTAGATCTTCCAGGATACATAAAATAGCACAATAATGATAGAAAAAAGAAAAGAAAAAAAAGTAGGCAAAAGATAAAGGAAAGACAAATAAAAGTGACTTCTGATCTTCTCTTTGGCCATTATTGATATATATAATCAGTTTGTACCTTGGTCATCTATCACAATGGATCATCAACCTCCTTTCTATAACATGTATTTGCTAATAATCTGTCTGGGTAGAGATTTCACCAGCCGGAGCAGCTTTCCCTTTCATGGAGGTCTGTGAAGGGACATCACCACTGCCCCAACCAGAAGTCTAAATCCTTTCAAGTTGCTTTCAGCTTATAGTGATCCTAAGGCAAACCTGTCATGGAGTCTTCTCTGCAACATTTTTTCAGAGGGGGTTTGCTTTTGCTTTTCTCTGAGACTGAAAGAGTGTGACTTGGCAAAGGTCACCCAGTGGGTTTCCATGAGCAAAAGGGAATTTGAACCATAGCCTCCCAAAGTCCTAATCCTACAGTCAAATCACTGCACCACACAGGCTCTCTGCTGATATAGTTTTATTCAGCATAGTGAGGAATGAGTAATAAAATGAAAAAAAAGAGAAGAGGAATGGGCATTAGGAGGGTGTCATTGCACAAAGCTCAATTCCATTCAAAGGGGGAATATTCTGTACATGCTCAGAGATACTTTATCCTCATTATCAAAAACACATTCTGCACAACTTTAAGGCACTCTGACTTTAAATACTCGTATTTTGAAAACAAACTCTGGCAGCACTAGAGTGAGCTGATGCTGATTGGCAAATGCTCATTATTATTAAGCTTGACTTCTGAGGTGAGTGGCCAAATTGTGTGGTTAGGCGAAGCCATTTGTTTTCCTGTAACATTTCCATTAATGTGATAAAATAGCCATGCAATTAGCTGAGCAGGCAGACTGAGTCCATTTGGAATTAGAGGCTTTCCCAGATGTCCTGTTGTAATTATTGAGAAAGTTCCAGAGCTTTGTTTGTGGGAAATATTTAAAAAAAACTCTGAGTGGTTTGGGCTCTCAAAAACATAATCTTTTAGCTATGCTCCCTGTGGAATATGAATAGGAATTTCTCTTCTACTACAGGTGTTAAATTAGCATAGCAAAAGCTAGGAGGATAATGCTGTTGGCAACTATTCCCACTGGCACCTTTCAGAAGGGTAGTCATGTTTCAGTCTGTTGCAACAAAAACAACAGAATCTCACTGAGGACTGACAGATTTATTGTGCTCTCGTCAGCTTTCATGGACTGGAGCCCTTTAAATGTTCTTTATTATGCATTCCTTGCACTTTGCAAAGAAATGTCGGGGATCTCTTGCCTTAACCTGAGTTGGATGGCCTTTCCATCCCACTTTTTATAATCCCTGGCTTCATCCATTTTGTGCACAGATGCAAAAACAGAATATCTTCCAGCTGAGGAAACCTCTCCTCCTGCATCTGATGAAATGGGCTCTGGTCCATTTCTTGAAAGTTCCACTAGCAAAATCTTTTTATCTTTAAGGTGCTTGAAGACTCTTGTTTCTTTGAATTAGCTTCTCCCGTGTAGAATTTATTTATTCAATTATATGTAGGTACAAGTAGCATATTTCCTGTGTTGGCGGAGGATAGATTAAATGACTCCTCAGATACCATATAACTTCCGTGCTAGAAGACAGAAGTAAACAGCTTTTTTAAGAGTGGAAAAGTCTGGATTTTTATATCATGGAGATGTTCCTGCAGCTATCCTAGATAAGGTGGTGTTGATATTTGGAGTGGGTGTGTAGAGAGTCTCATTTTGTGCCTTAATTAGAGCCAATGTGTCTCCTAATGTTGGACTTGTGTGCTGTTTGCCAGTGAATCATGCATCTGTCTTTGGTGAGTCTCCTAGTGCCTTAGGTCTGATCCAAGACACTTTGCTGCCTGAGGCAAGCAACAAATGGCTCTTCCCAATCTCCAATATTATAGTGCATTGTGCTCAAAGCGAGGGAAATTAATTTGATACCTAGAATAGTCATACCTCCAAAAATCATGTACATGGCTGCACACCTGCAGTTAAAAACACAGTAACAAAGTAAGAGCCAATGTGATGTAGCAGTATGAGTGCTGGACTAGTGCTTCAGGAGACCAGGATTTGAGTCCCTGCTTGACCGTGGAACCCCACTAGAAGCCCTTGGGCAGCTCATTCTCTTGCAGGCTCAAAGGAAGGCAATGGCAAACCTCTCTGGACAAATCTTGCCAGGAAAACTTATGGTAGCCTTAGGGCTACCATAAGACAGGAATAACTTGAAGAAACAATGACAGCAGTGAACAGGTTGCTTACTTGTAACTATGTGGTTCTTTGAATGATCATCTGTGCCCTCATACAAGTGAGTTTTCACACCTATGCACATCTCCTTGGAATATTCCAGAACTGAGTAGTGTGCTGGCTGTCCCTGCCCTCCTTACTACCACACATGTTCTAGCCTGCCATGCTACCATTTCCTCAGTTTTGAAGTCCACTATGAAGTTGACAGGGACCTGACAAAGGGGATGTAAAGCAGGGTTATTTGAGGGTACAAACAACCACTTGAAGAATCACAATTATAGATAAGCAACCTTTTTGTCTTCTTTGTGGTCTCACATGAGTGGGTGACTGAGACACTTACCCATGGTTGGAAGGCCAGGTCACTGGAGAACTGCAGAGAAGACAGCACATCCAAAGTGAGTATTGGCCATTGATCTGCAGTCAGGTCTGTAGTGCTGTGGAAATGTGGATGGTTGAGACCACATTGCAGCTCTACATAGGTCAGGTAGAGGTACACCCTGGAATTGACTGCCCTCATGGAATGGGCTCAAAGTGATGGTGGTAAAGCTTTCTTAGCTAGTTCATAGACTATTGTGGTGCTCTATTATTAGCTACTTGGAAAGTTATTGAGCTGATACCTGCTGTCAAGATCAGAGACCTAGGTGGCGAGCCAGCCCAGAGAAGGGAGTGTGAGAGCCAGCAAAGTCCAGCCGGGAGGAGACAAGCAAGCACTTTACACAAGGGAGTTCATTTACCAGAGCGTCAAGTGAAAGCCGTAGTCAGAGTTCCAAAAGCCAAGGATCAAGAGATCAATTCAAGGTAGCAGGAACTGGGTGCTGGGAGCAAGGAACAGGCAAGAGGACGGCTTGAAAGAAGTTTGCCACAAACAAAGGAAAGCTTCCAGGCAGGCAGTTATATAGCCTAATTGAACTTAATCAAGGAAGCCTCCCTTTGCTCAGCAGTCTTGAGTCTTCACCTTGTTTGTGGGCTGATTGGCACAGGCTCCAAACCATCTTCAGAATCGGATCCCTGTTGCCCTAAAGGAGCAGGCAGAGGGACGCCCATGCTTGGTCCATGGCAGCAGGGGGAGCTCTCGAGCTGCAGGACTCATCTCCAGCCAGAGCCACAGGGACCAACAGCTGCTGCTCATCAGCAGCAGCTCTCACAGGGGCTTCAGTTATCACACCTGCTGTCCTTTCCAGGGACTGCCATAACATGTGAAGGGTCTGTTGGATCTCTGGAAGGCTGGTGTGTATTCTACATGTTATGCCAGTACCCTTCAGACATCCAGGCAGTGGAGGGCTCTCTCAAGGGGTGAGGTAGGATTCTAGTAGAAAGTGAGGAGGACTGTGTTCTGGCTAAGGTGGAATTGCAGCAGTATACAATGTCCAGTCTTAGCACCACCTTGTCCCTGTGGATCACCAGAAATGGCTTGTTGGAGTAGAGGGCTTCAGTTCAGATGCTCATCTCATAGAGGTGGTGGCAAGGAGGAAGACAACTTTCTGTGTGGTAGTCATGAGGCCAAGGAGCTTCTGTATGGTGAGGGGCAGAACATCCAGGATTGTGGATGATTTGGAGCACCAGCTGTCTGAGCCTTAGTACCCTATTTAGTGAGAGATATGCTTTTCTGCATTGAGAATCCACTGGCAGGCTCTAGTATCAACTTGTTGGCGTTGACGTTAGTGGAAAAGCATGGCTGCATTTCTTTAGTCCTCAGGAAGATGGGGACAGAGCAGGCAAGAGAGGTATCAAGGCAGGGATGGTAGCCTAGGTGTCAACTAGCTAGAATGCAGGATCATTGATAGGACCTAGAGGAGCAGTAATCTGTATGTTCATTGCCTTAGTCATGTGGAGGACCACATCAGTGAACAGTTTGACATTTTCTGGTAGTGATTATGGTCTTTAGTCCTCCACACTACTTGTAGGCGAGGAGGTCAGTGGCAAGGATGGCATGGTCAATGTCATGTCCACATTGTAGTCCTTGGATTCCTCAGGTGTCTGATGAAGTTGTTGCTAAAGAGGTCCAGTGGACTGGGCTACTTATGCAGGCAGTGGATGTGGTTGCTTGGATGGTCACCAAGGTTGCTATTAGGATGAAAGTCACAAAATTAGCTATGAGTACCAAGTGGTTGCAGGGATCATGAGCAAAAGTGATATGATACTCGGTATTGGCACGGGAAGCGCCTGATTGAGGACTGTCTGCCTAATGATTGCTATCAGGGCCAAAGGTTGACCTGTTGATGTGGTCACTGTGGCCAGAAGAGACAGGAGGTCTGCATACTGTGGCTGTGGTTCTTGGTGGTGAAGAGGTTGATCAATGCTGAGGAGAAGTAGGCATCCACGAGCAGTACCTGTAGATGATGGTTGGCATCAAGGAGAGCAAGCATATCAGTGACCTGGACCAGGTTCAATATCAGTAGGGAGACCAATGAAGGTAATCATAAGTGTGGCAGTGGTACCTTTCACTCTACAAGGGGGAGTAAGAGCAGTACAGACTAGGATGCTATCTCCACTGGTGCTCCCACTGGTATCAGTCTGGGTAGGAGGCCAAAGTATAGAGTGAGTCCTCCCTGTAGTGGTCATCCTGGTAAGATAGTCTTGATCATGCACAGGTGTACTCCCACATGAATGGTGATCAGCCCTTATCCCATTGCGGAGGTACCAGTGGTGGACAGCACCAAGGGATCTAAAGCAAAAGATGTTGGTATAGGCCAGTGGTTCTCAACCTGTGGGTCCCCAGATGTTTGTGAACTTCAGCTCCCAGAAGCCCTGAGCGTTGACCATAGTGGCTGGGGCTTCTGGGAGCTGAAGTCCACAAACATCTGGGGACCCACAGGTTGAGAACCACTGGTATAGGCTAGCAGGGCTGGCAGAGGGGCTGGCAGTGCCATCAGTGCTAATGATGAGGGGATGAACATTAACAGTTGTGTCAGTCTTGGTGCCAATATCAGTGTCTCTGGAGCTGACAATTGTTGGACTAAGTGTTACCTCTGGTGTCAAAACATGCACCAAGTTCCAGTATTGATGCGGAAGTAGCATTGACTGGGGCTACCGCCAGAGTCAGGCTTGGAGTCGTTGATGGCAGTGCAGCAGTGGGATCTCTGGTATCAGGGAGAGCTGTGCCTTGGCTGGCACGGCTGGCACATACAGTAGCAGTACTTTGGCTTAGAACATTCCTTGGAGTGGCTGGTGAACTCCTGGTCATTCATGCTGGCTGTGTCCTTGGGGGAAGAAGGTCTTTTACAGCTAGCCTTCTCACGTTTCCTCGATGACTCTCTCTGGGTCTTGTCCTGGTTCCCTGCTTCCAGTAAAATGGGAGCTCACAGAGTTTGCAACTCCTTGGTAAGCTCATCTGGTTCCATGGCCACTGTCAAGGAGGGTCAGTACCAAGGGGGTCAATGTCAATGGAGACATCAGTCCCAGGTGGTCTTAAGCTGCCAGTTTTGAGACTGTCATCGATGCAGAGAACAGAGTTTGGCTGGCCGCTGCCGTTTTGGGCACTTGGAAAGATTTCTCCCAACAGTGGACTTACAAGCGCTGTAAGCCGTTCTTGAGAGTCTGAGAAGTGAAGGCCCTGCAAATGTCGTTGTTCTGGACAATATGTCCCTTCCTGAGACAGTACAAGTACTGTGAATGGGTGTCTGAGAGAGAAACCTTTCCTCTGCAGGAAGAGCAGCACTTGAAGAGAGAGGTGAAAGAGGCCACAGAAGATTGGAAAAGGAATGCAGGGGTGGAGGGAGTGGAGAAAGTGTATGAAGTAAAGGGAAAGGTTTTTATTTTTTTTATTTTTTTTTTAAAAAGAGAAAGAATCTGGAAGACAGAGAGAGAAGGTAGATTGGCAAATAGGGAGGGAAAGGAAGAAAAAAATGCGATGAAGTAAAGGCTACCCAGCAGACGAACACGCAAAGACAAGTTGCTCTAACAGCAAAGAGACTAAAGGAACGTTAGTATGGCGAGTGGGACAAGTGAGGGATAGGGACACCCACCAGGCTACTCAGCTCTGGAATGTTCTGAACAAGGTCTCTATGCAGACACAAAAACCCACTGGTGTGTGAGGCACAGAGACGAAGAAAAATTAAATAAAGCTTGGTTGCCCTTTTCATGACTCTTTGACAGGTGCTGCTCCTTAAGGTAGATAGTTCACTTTGCCAAAAGGTAGGGCTAGCCTGCCCTTCCTGCGATGCATCTTTCCCCTCTCTTCTTTTTGGCACAGGCTGCATTAAGATAGGCAGCTATAATACTTTTCTGACAGAGGAACAAAGCATAGATCTTCATTTCTAATGAGCATGACAACATACATCTGGAACCTCCTCCTTTTCCCCTGGAAGAGAGAAAGGCGTAAAAGTAGAAAACAGAATGGTGTGTTTCACAGTAGAAGAGACTGCCCAATCACTTATTAATTCAGCCGTATTTGTCTCTAGCTTTTTGAAGAGGAAAGCCAGGTCAAGAGAAATAGATAGTGGCTTAATGACTGCTACTTGTCTGATTGTCAAAATTAAATGGAAATGTGAGTGAAAGATCAATAAATGTAGACAGTTTGTTTCAATGTTTTGCTTGAATATTTTGCAAGACCATACGCAATGGAGTGTTTTTGTTCTCTTTCTTTGTACAGAGAAAAAGACCTGGAAGCCCAACCAAGGTTATTTGTTTATTTAAATATTTGGCTCCCATGCCATTGCAAAGGTTTAGGGACAGGGAAGACTACACAAAAACAGCATTAAATGCTTTAGAATAATTGTGCGTGTATGTGCCTTCAAGTTACCTGTTGACATATTAAAACTGTGTAAAAGAGCAATTTAAAACAGTGTAAAACAACTGAAAGCCAGTGTAAAATGTTTTAAAATATAGTGTATGCAATGTGTGCTAAAAGAGCATTCTACAGTCAGTCAGGCTGTGATTACGGGGGTCACAAAACACTGATGAAAAGCCAAAATGAGGCTGATGTCAGCACCAGTTGGGCCTTCAAGGAGTTCCAAATAATGGAATTCCATAGAATAATCTACATCCATTGAGGCTGGGTATTCCTCAAAATAGAGGGAATGAAGGATTTCAAAATGGGGTGTTTCCAAAAGTCCACTGGCTTTCCCATCATACCTGCCCACACTGGGAATCAGTGATAGTGACTCTGATAATATCATCAGTTCCTGTTGTTGCCTACGTGCTATAAATGTGGGACCCTTCTCTGACTCATAAAATAACAAAGGGTGGGTGGGTTGGCTTGATAACACACCTGTCATACTGAAAGGGTGATGAATCAGCCTGTCATTAAATGGCACCCCCTGGAGGGCATCACAACACCAACCCTCTCTAGTGAGGACAACCACTGGCTGTGTTGGCTGTGGATAATGAAAGCTGTACTTCAGCCTCTGTACTTCAGCCTTCAGTTTCAAGATGAGGGAGATTGCACTAGATGCTTCTGAAAACCAAAGCTCCCATGAGCAGAATGTGTCCCTGGATCCTCTCAGGCTGGTTGGGATAAGTCATCTTCAGCCTTTTGCTCAGCCCAGTAGGGCAAAAGCAACCTGATCTGGTTTATGTTGATATGAAGGGAGCTTGTGTTGTTAAATGGGACAAGGCGGACCTCTTTCTTAATCCAGCTTGAACCTATTTGTCAATTCACTTGAGGAACCCTCACATTCTAAGGTGGATTCTCCAGGGCAGGCTCCCAAAGTTGATAGGTCTAAGAGACCTAGATGTCTTGTAGAATTTGATAGTGGCCTTATATCACACCTATAAAGCATATGCTATTGATGCTGTTACCAGAAACAGAGGATGAGATTTTAAATTTCCAGTTCATGCTTTGGGGGCTGGAAGAGGATGTGTGGATCATAGTGCCAGTGGCTGGATTTCAGGGCTCCTCAGTATGGTGATGGGCTCTGTATGTGATCTAAGTGCTCGTAGGAAAGGAGACTTTGTGAACAGGGAACTCACTTTCTGCTCTTGCCTTTGGAGTTCAGATGGAGCATGGTCAGTTAATGTGGGAATGGTGAAAATAAGAGTGTCCTGATTGTATTTGTGTCTGGAATGTGTACAGTGAAAACAGAGGGTCTGTCTATTACCATACTAAATCTTATCAGAAATATAGGTCGGGGCTTGCTAAGTGTGGCATAGTGGCAGGCTAAACAGTCATGTGAGGGACAGTGCAGCTGTGTTCATCCCAAGTGTTGAGCATTATGGGGCTTGTAGCATTACAGTGGTTTGTGTATATCCTACCATGTCCCAACCTGTATCTCACACCCATATTTTCCAGAATTGGCAAGGATTCTAAGCCTCTCACTTTTCGGATCATACATGGCAGTTTCCTGAGGCCGGAGAACAGTTCTAAGCATGAACCAGCTGATTGGAGAGAGAGGTAACCCATCGCCACACACTCCTTTGAAATTCCATCCTGGTTTGATGGCCAAAAAGAAGGCTCGAAGCAGTGATGTAGACTCAAGTCAGTAGACTCGGACTCAAGTCGGACTTAAGTCGCTTCAGTGACTCGACTCGGACTTGACTCGGCCATAAATGATGCACTGACTCGACTTGAGACTTGTATATTTTTAATAACTGACTTGATACCCTTGGTTCAGTAACATAACACATTCATTCAGAAACCTTATGACTTTGAGCAACCCCTACATCTCTTTTTGCCTACTGGTCACATGACAATCTCTCTCAAGCCCAACGCATGGGTGCATTTCTCAGAGGGGAACAGCAGAATGGGTTAGGCAATGGGGCTTGAGGCAGGCTTGAGGTCAGCTCAGCAGCCTGTCCTCGCTGCATATCAGAGGAGCCTTCTAAAATGTTTCCTAAGAAAGACAAGACTCACCCCTAGAGTTGCAGGTGCATTTCTCAGAGGGGAACAGCAAATGTGTTAAGCAATGGGCTTGAGGAAGAATGATCCTTCTTTCTAAAGCAGTGGTTCTCAACCTGTGGGTCCCCAGATGTTTGTGGACTTCAGCTCCCAGAAGCCCCAGCCTCTATGGTCAATGCTCAGGGCTTCTGGGAGCTGAAGTCCAAAAACATCTGGGGACCCACAGGTTGAGAACCACTGTAAGCATTTGAATCTTCAGTAATGGGGAGTAAGATAGGATCCTATTCCCCACTTCTGAAGCTGCAGATGGCAAAATTTCAAATGTGGAGACCCAACTCTGCTTAAATTGTTAAAACTGAATTTATTTCACTCTATCCATTAATTCTGAAATTTTGGTTGGGGTATAAAGTTGGCTTCCAGACTTGAGACTTGACTTCAAAGTATCTTCAAGGACTTGAGACTTGAGGGTAGGGACTTGAGACTTGACTTGAGACTTGGAGTAAAAGACTTAAATACATCACTGGCTGGAAGTCAAGATTTCCAGTGGAAGAGAGTATTTTGGAAATAGTAAAGAAGGCTGAAGAAATGGACAAAGCAATGTGAGGGTAACTTAAGAACGGCACTACCAGTACCTGTGGAGGATTCCTATTTTTGCCTGAGGTTATAATGTTTGGCAGGGTTGTGTCCCTCCCGTAGCTCACTGGCTACTGGAAAGGCAAAGGGTCTCCACCACTATTAAATGGTGACTCCCTACAGGCACTTACCGCATCCTCCCATTTCACCGGAGTATTAAAGCTGTCTATCAGGGGCTGCCAGATGGCTCTATTAATAATGGATCGGCAGCATGAGCTGTTTGTCTGAGCTGGATATTCCAGAGTGACGGAAGCAAAACCAAACACAGCCAGAGCATTCGCTAAGAGGGTTATTGGTTTTAAATATGCACCCGGGGCCAAACTAGATGTGATGGGAGCAGCCATGCTTCCTTATTCATGAGTCTGGCCCGTTCATATAAAAAGTAAGAGGTGAGAGTCAAAGCTAAGCTTTTAACATTCAGCCATGTATTTATTTATGAACATTTATTGCTGTTTTTGTTTGGCTGGTATTCTGTTCCTTTTGATTCTTCAGCCCTTGTTAAGTGCTGTCTTTTAGATTGTTTCTTGACACATAATGGTAGTTTTGTTAATACTAAATATTGTGATTTTTATATTGATGTGAGGAAAGCTGTCTTGGGAGGGCTTGGCGTTAAAAGATGGTCTACAAATACTATAAATAAGTAAGGGAAGTGCAGAAGCTGAAGCCTCCCCATATTCTATCAACTCAGGCATTTTTCTCCACAGCCCAGTTCACTTCTAGTAATAAAACCAAGCTGAGAGTAATGTGCTTGGGATTGTGAATCATGGGAAGCTAAGGCACAGAAAGGGCAGTCTTTTTTAAAAAAAATATTATTTATTAATGGAATTTGTGGTTTAACTTTCCTCCAGTCACTTGAAGGTGATATCTATGGCTCTTTTCTTCCCCACTTTGTCTTTACAACAACCCTGAGTATAGGCTAGAGAGAATAACTGGCCCAAGTCATGCAGTGTGTTTCCTACCACAGTATACACTCAAATCAAGTCTCAGTTCAGCACTCTGTAACCACTATACCACACTGGTTGCCCAATTTGTGCTGTAAAAATACAGTTCTCTGAGTCCCACTCCGTACTTCTTACGAAGCGGATCAGACAAATGAACAATAAACATAGGTGCACTGGTACATCCAGCATAGCCACAAGGCTGATGCAAATGTGGAAGGAGTGATACTTATTTTCCCAAATTCTGCCTAGACAAGATGTTCTAGGTAGCATGTAAGATATTCTGAGGCTTTACGCTGTGTTAAGTGGAAAAGAGGCATGCCATTACCCAAAACTGCACATTATAATAGAAATTATGTAAAATGCGATATTTGGGCAAAAGTGTATGTACACATCACTCATAAATTAAGGCCTCAAATTTCTAGCTGGTTTAGGGATTGAAAACTGGGCGCTTCAAATCACATAATTACATTGCTATAGCTGCCATGGCAACATCGTGCATGGGAATCCTGGGGTTTGCAGTTTGGTCAGAGAGACCAGAATTGCTCCCTGGCGGAGGATTCTAAAGGCCCATTCCTCAGCTTTCAGTCCCAAGATTTTGTTAGGCAGAATCATGAAAGCTGAAGAGAAATCATACCACTATAACCATGTTATGTGAAATTTCCCATAGTTTTAGACAACTGCTAAAGGGGGGAGGACACAACCCCTTCCTGCAGGACTCCTGCTTCTCTTTTTTTTCCCAACCCTGTCAAAAAATGCGGCTATCAATGCTATTATTGTCATTGTTGTTGCCCCCAAATGGCCAATGTCACCCCCAAAGCCTCAGGACAGGAACACTGCAGGCCATTTTGCAGTTTTTTTCTGCTTTTACTGTTTTCTTTTTAAATGATTTTATACCGTTTTAAATTAGTGCTTTTAGTGAGATAGTTTATTTAATATTTTAAAACTTTTCAGTTTGTGATGTGAACTGCTGCAGGTCCCATGTTGGGAGAAAGGTTGGATAGAAAATAAATAGATGGATGGATAGACAGACAGACATGCCTCTGTACACACCTCGGTCTTTTTGTACCCACCTCACATTTTTACACATGCACCATGGACCCATTCAAAATCTGTACAGAACTTACTTCCAGACAGGAAGTGACTGTTTACCCACATTTTGGCTTTGTGTCCACTTCCTGTTTGGGGAAAAATGAAGGCTGGATTTAAAAAAAGGGGGGATGAGGAGTTTGGGGCCATGGAATTGACTGTAAAGAGTGTAAAGCCAAAGATACTGCAGTGGGGGTGTAATGCTGAAGATACTTTGTGCTGCTCTGTGCTGTCTAGGAGGGTCTATCTGGGCTTCCCAAAGCCAGTGGAAAATGGTCTCTCACTCTGTAGTCCCCTCTCAAAAGAATCCTGCACTCACAACTATAAGGACTTTTTTTTGGTTTTTGTCAGAACTTACTGTTTATTATTTTTCTTGGATCCCTTCCTCCCCAGACTTTTTCTGAGAGTTATGGTACACGGGAGGAGGTTGTTTATGAGTTATACTTAGATTTAGCACAGGAGATTAGTAGTGGTGGGGTGGGAGCCACATTTCACTTCCAGCTATGAGCTACATGTTGAGTTACAAATTATGTACACACTGAAGGATGTAGATCACTTGGCACTGAGGCTGGTTTTATGTTATCTGTGGGATTACTCATGAGTAAATTTGCATCCCAGCAAAGTAAAAGAGCCATTAAAACCTGGGCTATACAAGGCATATCCCCCACCCCCAAAAGTCTTGAGTGCATTGCCCAGACAGATCTCATCAATTGTTTCTCACTGTTGTGAGCTGTTGGAAGTGGGTGGGCTGTAAATATATAAAGGAGAAATTGCAGCTGCCTCTTTGATTTGTGGTCCATTAATGGCCTCAGCCAAGAGCGGTATGTCACAACTTCTGCACGAAAGCTGAAGTGTTTGGACATACACTCTCTGTCACACTAGCAAGCACATACTGCTATCCCTGCTTATACAGTGGCCCCTTGGCTTTTGCAAGAGTTTGGGACACAGAACCCTTGCGAAGGTCAAAAACTGCAAACCCCCTAAGTGAATGCTCCTCCTCCCATTCCCTTCCGGGGCTCCCTCTTCCCATTCACTTGCTTTTTGCCTGGGTGGGTGTGCGTTCCTTCTCCACACCCAGGCAAAAGCCAAGTGAATGGGAGGGGACAGCCCCACAGGCAGAGAAAGCATGCACATACCTCCCCCCTCTTTTCTCTTGCTTGTTGCCCAGGCACCCTGCCTTCTTTCTGCATGCCCAGGTAAAAAGCAAGGAAATGGAAGGGGAAATGCCATCTCACCTCCATTCTCCTGCCTGTTGCCCAAGCACACTGCCTTCTTTCTTGCACCCAGGCAAAAGGGAAGCAAATGGAGGGGAAAGGTTTGCACATGCACAAACTTTTCCTTCTCCCATTTGCTTACCTTTTGCTCAGGGCACCGAGAAGGAACGCAGTGCGCCTGGAGAAAAGGCCAGGGAATGGGAGGGGGAGACTGGACGGAGAGGCAAGCAGGCCCTTCACGAATAATCAAATTCACAATGGTTAAACCTGGGAGTGTGGAGGGAGCACTGCACATGAGACTCTGTGTCTATCCTCTTCGTAATTCTTATTAACAACTCTACTAACAACACTACTAATCTACATATTTGGCTACTGGATAAGCTATGTGTGGCCTGAATATAGCTGCTGATCTTAACTAGAGTAGATGCACTGAATCAATGGGCATGTGTTACATCAAGATTTGCACAAGTTCCAGTTGATTTATTGGGTCTACTCTAGTTGGAATTTACCATTGGATTTAAGCTACCACTTTAAACTCCATCCTTTCACAGATTTGAGTTTCTGGTTCTTCATTTGTTCCTTTCTTCTCTCTGTCTCATCCATCCATCCATCCATCCATCCATCCATCCATCCATCCATCCATCCATCCATTCATTTGATCTTATTTCTCTCCAGTTATTCCTCCAGAGAGCTGAGGAATTTACAGTGTAAGATCAGGAAGTAGAAAGGACTGTTTTCCTCTTGTCCCCCAGTTCACCCCTGCAGCTCCCTCCTCCACATGCTTTGTCTCAATCTGCCCTCTCTAAATTGCTTTGTTGTTGTTCAGTTGCCATCAAGTCAGCTTAGACCTGTGGTAACTATATAAATGAGAGATCTCCATGAGCAAGATCTGTCTTGCTCAGATCTTGCATATTCAGAGATATGGCTTCCTTGATTGAATCAGTCCACCTGTAATGTAGCCTTCCTCTTTCCCTACGGCCTCCCATTTTGCCAAGCATTTCATTGTATTTTCCAATGAGTCATGACCTCTCATGAAATGACCAAAATACAATAGTCTAGTCATCTTGGATTCTAGCAGCAGTTCAGGCTGGATTTGCTCAAAGACCCATTCATTTGTCTTCTTAGCAGTCTATGGCAGAGCTTTCCAAACTTTTCACGTTGGTGGCACACTTTTTAGACATGTATCATTTCACGACACAGTCATTCAGTAAGTAATTCAGTAAGTGAAGGCAGCCCCTTCACCTGGGCCTGGCTCACCACCACTGCTGCTGCCTCCTCTGAGGTTTTTCTCAGCCTGGGGTGGCAGCAGTGGGAGAGACAGCCCCTCCACCCTGGCCTGGCCCCCCACTGCCGCCCTCACCAGGGTCTTCTTTGGCCCAGGGCAGCAGCAGTGGTGGCAGCAGAGGCAGCCCCTTCACCCTGGCCTGGCCTGCCACAGTTGCAGGAGACACAGCCCCCCCACCTGTTACGTTCATGTGACACACCTACACACCGCAGCTGACATGCTAACATGTCGCAACACACAGTTTGGAAAGCTCTGGTCTGTGGTATCCACAGAATTCTCCTTTAGCAGCACATTTCAAATAACTTAATTGTTCAGCTGCAGGAAAGGATTGCAGAGAGGGGAACAGGGAGGCATTGCTGGATCACTAACCCTCCCCCACAAATTCATTTCTGTTGTAGTGTACCCACAAGTTGTTTCCAACTTATGGCATCCCTAAGGTGACCCTATTACAGAATTTTCTGGGACTGAAATCTGTGCCAGTAGTAGGCTGCAGGCCCTAGGCCTCACCTCATTGCCTCATTCTTCTCTTAGACCATCTAAGCCTGTGAACCCAAATGTGAGTAGCTAGAATATTAGGTAGTTAGTTGTGTTAGGGCTTTTATTATTTTGGAAGTTGGCTGATCTTAAGAATATATCTGTTTTTATAACTACTTGTAACTTAAGCATACCTGGGAGGGGGGAGCCTCTCACGTGTATTATTGTCTTGCTTACTTGCATGCCTTAAAATAAATGCTTTTCTGTAGCACCTCTGTTTACTCTCCATTCCCGCGCCATTCTTCAGCACACGCTTAGATAGGACTTCTCTCACTTAGAAGGGGGAGGTGAGGGAAGGGAAAGGTCCTTAAGCATAGAGATTGTCAATCCACTGAGCAGGGTTCCATTGTACTGTTCAGTTAATTCCGAATTCAGTGGGTGATGGCAGCGTGAGAATTAATGAATGCTGGGGAATTTCCTGCTCCTTTTCAAGGGTAGAAGTCAGTCTTGAGGGGACTGGAAGTCAACCCAGTATGACAGTACGAAATCAATATTGACCAGCCCTTCATTGCTTTCCAGAGAGAGAAGCAGTTCACGTAGGAAGCAAATTGACAGTCCCTTCCTTCTGCTTTTTTTCTCCAGCATTCTGAACCGTGCATGATTGTAGCATCCCTTATATGTCTAGCATACATTGTCCTACTTTTCCTCTCTGCTTTGCAAAGAGAAATGCACAAAACACATTTGTCCTCAAGCAATTGGGAGAAAAGCAACAAGCAACAACGTAACTGGCACCAGAAACATATTTGACATATTTATCAAGTTTTTATGCCACACTGGCAGGCTAAGTATCCTTGCTGGAATTTTTTAGAGCCCTTTAGCCCATTATGATATCCTACATACACTTCACTGGTGTGTAAAATGTGGAAAGACTATGTACTGCGCAAGTAAACTGCACAACTTGAATATGTGTGGGGAAATCGGCTTACTACTTACTCCTATCTCTTTGGGCTGTACACGTAATGCCCTTGGCATGCGCATCCCTTGTGTGCTGCATAGCCTGAAGTGCAGGGTCAGCCTCAAGCATTTTGCCTTCTAGGTCAGGGTTAGAGAACCTTTTGGCTTTGCAGATATTGTTATTTATTAAGTCTGTTATTACCTTGTCTTCTTCTCCAAACTGGCACTCAAGGCAGCTTACAAATTGAAATAAAAACAATATAATATACAAAATATCAATATTAAAGTGGAATTAATAACAATTTAAATTATACAGTTAAAAATGATAAAAGGGAGTTTAAAAAACAGTACAGTTATAACACTACAGTGCCCTCTTAAAAAGCTCTTTCTTTAAAAACTTTCAGTTCTCAAAAGCTTGTTGGAATTTTTTTTTAAAAAAAAAATAGTCTTTGTAAACGAACAGACAGTAAGAAGGTAGCCATTCTACTCTCTCTCAGAAGAAAGTTCTAGAGCCTGGGGCAGCCATTGAGAAGTCCCTGTCTTACATCCCCACCAGCCGTCTCTGTGAAGATGGTGGGACTGCGAGAAGGGCCTCTCTTGAGGATCTCAGGGCCTGAGCAAACTCATAGGTGAAGATACAGTCTGTTGGATGGCTTGGACTTAAGCCTTATAGGGCTTTATAACTCGTAATCAACACTTTGCATTGTGCCTTGAAAGAACCTGGCAACCAGTGCAACTGTTGTAGCAAGAGAGTTCATGGACCCTGTAGTGACTTTGGCCTTTGCCAGCAGGCATGGGTTTTGGAGTCCTTGCCATCATTATGTCCAACTGTTAATAGCTCTCTGGTAAAATAGAAAGGGTTGGTTTGTATTAAGTAGCTTTGCTAGATATTTCATATGGTACCTCAAGGCCGGAAATGGAATCAGGGAATCTCTTTTACTCTTACACTTTTACTAACTTTCTTGTACAGTTCCCAAAATGTGCGTCACATTTTCCTTTGTCTGCTTCTGCACTGTATAACCCTTGGAAATCCATCTTCCAGCAGCCTTGTCTGAGGGAGTGCCCCTGCTTAGCCAATCATGGAGAACTGGATTGCCAGCCATAGCACAGTCTGAGTAGAGTTCATTGTTTAGGGGCCCAGTTCTGCCATTGACTGTGAGGGAATGCTGGATCCCTTCAATGAAAGAACTGGAATGCTTGTTTGTAACATCCACTGCATCATTTACCACCAATAAAGCTCATGTTATAATATAATGAGTACAAGTGTTTGATACAAAACAAAATCTTAGAGATGCAGCCATTTCCAACTGGGAACAATCCCTGTAACCACCCCAGTTAACAGTCTGGCTCAAATCCTGGGCAAACTCATATGTACAGCTGTGCACCAAACACTCTTCAAAGGCTGCCCAATGTTTGGTTACAATATCCTTCATCCCTCCCCATTGACTCTGCTTGGCTAGAACTGATGGGAATCACAGCCCCACAACACCCAGAGGGCCAAGTCTTCCCCACCCCCTATACTTTATTAGACCTAAAAATGATCTCTCCCCTTCCGTAGTTCTCCTCCTACTGACATGGCAGAAACTGCTTTTCTTGTTACAGCATCAGAGGTCAGGAGACTTTCCTGATTCTCTCCCACGCACTGCAGAGTGCCCATATTTGCTTGCTTGTTTTCCTGCATGCCGTGAGGCAGCAAAGCATGCCCAAATATATATTTTTAATCCTGTCGCCCAAGCAGCAGTGAATTTTGCATATAGCAGTAGAATGAGAGATACAGAAAATAACATCCTTGGTGGGAGGCAGAAGCCTCCAGGATGGTAGGAAATTAGATGGGAGGGAAGGAAGGAGAAGTTAAGTGGTAACAGCCTGAAAACTCATTTCTAGCTGCATGTGGCATGAATTTAGCAGCAAACTCAGCTTATAATATGAATCATAATATTATGTATTTTTTTTAAAAATTGAGTCACATTCTCAGTTCACCCCCAAGAGCTCTTCAGGCAATCTTTTTATCTCCCATCTAAACTTGTGGGTGGGCAATGTGTAGCTGGATTGTAACTTCTTTACTCCATTGTGACTGGCTGTGGCTGATGGCTACCGCAGTCTAAACCCAATTTATGAAATGTGGGTTCAGCTTGTAGTCCCCTGATGACCAATCAATAGCAAGCTCAGTAGAGATAAAACTTGTTTTCAAGTGCATAGCTAGTAAATACCATTTCCAGAGAAGGTATCCATAATGTGATCCTTTGGATCTTTCTTCTAAGACTATTGGAAACAAACCCTCTTGTGCTCCTTTGGGTGATATCATAGCTCTTTTTCCTCTGCTCAGCATAGATTCTCTCGTGGAGCTCAGACAGAAAAGACTGTGGAAAGGACTTGGCAAATGAACTGCAATGGGACACCAGTGGCATACATTTTTAAAATACTCCTGGAAAATGAAAGGCCAAACTGTATCACGATAAGTAAAGTTCATGCCTCTCCAGCCACCCTGAAGGCCTGAAAGCCTTCCTTCTGGGTGGGAAACTGCACAGGATTTCCTCTTGATTCTTTTGAGTACTCCTTGTTTAGCTTCCAGTTCATTGTCCCTGACACAAAAAACTTTTCACCTCTGGAAGGTTGAGAGCATTTGCTTCAACTGTGTAGCGGTCCTACCTCCTGCTCTCAAGTAGAAGAGAGGGCCGCTGAAGATTATCTAGCTGCCACCACCCACTGATTTAACCCTGTGACTCAGTAGCTCGGTGCAAAGTTTCTTGGGAACTTAACTTGTCCTTTCCCCATTTCTGACTCTGTAGAGGCTTCCTTCCCTCTCCCTGTGGGATATGAGAATCGTGTACACATGCATGTGCGCATGTGCACATATTGAGCAAAGGCAACTGAAGAGAGCATAGAAAAGAGGAGGTCTTTGAAAGGAAAGCTTTTATTCTAAGCAAGCAATCTACATTAGCAAAAGAGTATCTTATGCATGAAGGCACCTTTCTTCAGGCATTACTTAGGAATAGTTGCACAGTTATAAACAGCCGAGGTCATATTCAACCAAGGTTCAAAAAATTACCTCTTCATGGTCTGTGTGCCCTCATGCAACTGGATTTGCACCTGTGCAGAGATCCTGTTCGGAATTTTCCAGAGCTGGGTAGCATGGAGGCTATTGCCACCCTTGTCAAGGCTGCGCATGTCCCAGTCTGCTATGCTACCAATCCGTCATTTTCTTTCCATCCACTCATAGAGCAACTCATGTTCACATATTCTCATGCTGGATAGATTCTTTTTCACATTTTTCTCCCTCACTGTCACCGAATTGCCTATCCTTATCTTCACCCTCATTCTTATTATCTTCAATCTCATCTTCCAATTTTTTTAAAAAAATCTACACAAAAATCTTTCTCTTTATTTTGTGAGCTCTCCCTGCTCAGTCCCCTCAGCCTTCCCAGTCTTCTGTGGCCTCCACTTCCCTCTTCAAATGTTGCCCTCTGCGCAGCCAAAAGGTCTCCCTATCAGATGCCCACTCCCAGTGCCTGTGCTGTCTTGGGGAGAAACACATTATCTAGAAGGGCAGCATCTGCAGGGTCTTCACCATGCAAACACTCAGGAAGCCCACTCACAACGTCCAGTGTTGGTTCACTCTTGGGAAAAAGTGCTGCAAGTGGCTGAACAGATGGTGACCAGCCAAGGTTTATTCTCTGCATCGACAATGGTCTCAAAACCAAAAGGGCCCACCCTGAGTTCAAAGCCTCCTATGGCATGTCATTTGTCAGAATTTACCTCCCAGCCTGTGCTTATCTGCCGGCAAGGGAAGGAATATAACAGCACTTGCCAAGAAGGAGGAGGAGGCAGCAGGGAGTGTCCAGAGCTATCAGTCCAGTAGAATGCTGAGCCAGAAGCTAAAGTCAAAGCCAGTCGAAGAGGTCAAGAATGCTGAAATTCAGGAATGCAAGGGTTGAGGAGGTTGGATAGCAATTTGCCACAAGCAAAAGCCAAGCCATGCCAACAGACTTAGTGTCATGCCCTGCTCCCAGGACCTAGGCATAGACTCTGACTCAGAGACTGAAACAGCAGAACCTGCTGAACAAGAGAAGACAGGACCACTCACCCAGAGACAGAACAGGGGGCATTGCCAGCCCCAGCAGAGGGCCTTGCTCCTTCTGACATGGAAGATAACTTATCGATGTCCACCTTTGCTCAGTGTAGGCATCAAAGGGAACACCTATGCCGATCCCAGCAAATTTATAACAAACAACAATTAATCAAGCACCAGCGGCACTGATCTCTGAATGTATAAAATCTGAGCCATTCCCCTCTAGAACTTGTTGGTGATTAACTGACTATTTCTCCTGCCATGCCTCTGCCTGTTTTCCCTGCCTGTTGTTCCTGCCTCTGACTTGTGATTATATTGACGGTCTTTAATTTATAGATATTGCCAGGACTGCTGTTTGCTTCATATTTGTATAAGCCTGTTTCCTTACTAGAATAAAATAAGAAATTACTTTGTTGCAAGAATCTCTTGCCATGTGCCTCTAATCCTTATCAGCTGCCTTTGGCAGATCACCCAGACTAAGTATGGATACTTAAATAGTAGGGAAAATAAGCATCCTTAATTAGCATCCTGTCTTCTCAAGCTCAGCAAAATGCCTTCCTTCTGAGCTGCCCTCCTTTGCCTTCTCCGTGACTGCAGGTTGGGGGACAAAGGTGAATCTAATTCCCCTAAATCATGACTGACCCCTTCTCCTTCTGGCACTGTCTGTCAAGTCATCTCAGCTTGTCTTTCAGATGGTGGAAGCACTGGCAAGATAGATTGCTCCATCACAGGCACTGGCTGTGAAGTCCCTGTTTCTGGCAAGATAAATTGCTCTTTGTCCTCTGATCCCCCATCTATCACATCATTACTGACACCCTCAACATCAACGGTGGATCCATCTAACCTCACTGAGGAGTCCCAGGCCTTGCAAGCTCTCACTTTACCAGCAGCAGAAGACCAAGATGAAACCTGAACAGAGCCACTGGGGAAGCACAAGAAGGCTAGCCAAAAGAGACCTTCTTCCCCTGAGAGTGACACCCAGTCCAAGGCCCAGGAGGACACCAACCGTACCAGAAATGTTCCAAGTTGAAACACTGCGTGGTATCGAAGGCCTTACCAGCAGATCTATTGGTCCCAGAAAACAGGCCATGGCTCTCCCTCGTTCCAGAGGTCCCATTGTACCAAACACCATCACTGACCCCCAACAATACCCATGATAGATTATACTTCACCATTGATACCAGAGTTTTTGCCTGTTGCAACACTGGAGGTAACATCCGCTCGAATGACTCCAGTCTCTCATTTGCAGTAGCACTGGCATCAATACCACAGCCAATGGTACTGTGGACAGCTGTTCTGTCATTGTTGACACTGATGGCACCGCCAGCTCCTCCAGACTTACTGATCTGCTCTGATACCTCATACTGAAGATCCTCTCAACATTGACCACCACAAGTTATCTCCACTGCAGGATCAAGACTTATCACAGTTTCTCCAGACATACTCCTGTGCATCCTCAAAGCCACCATACCAGGACAAGCGCTACAGGGAAGACTCACCGTGGTCATCTACTCCCTACATAAACTATTAATGACATGAACACCTATGGAGGGAGTACCAGGTCCCTACCACTCTGTGAAGGCACAGAGACCACGAAGGAGAAAAGGATGCTTATCTGTAACTATAGTTCTTCAAGTGGTCATTTGTGATCTCACCAAACTCACCTTACCTCTCCTCTGTTGAGTTCCCAGTAGATTCTGAAACTTAGGAAATGATAGCATGGCTATTGGGACATGTGTGGTAATAAGGGATGCAGGGATATCAGCTCTGAAAAATTCCGAACAAGATCTCTGCATAGGCACAAACCCAGTTGCATGAGGGCACAGATGACCATTTGGAGAACTACTGTTAAGGTAAGCAACCTGTTCTTATTTGGAGAACAGCTTTCAGAATCCCTCACCAGCCTGTTCCAAGCTTTTCCACACCTATTGTATATGGAAATTTTTCAAGCTTTAAAACACACACACACACACAGAGGATAATTCTGTTCATTCTACATTTGACAGAATCATAGTGGCTTGGGTTAATGCGATCCTAACCACACTTCCCATGCTGAGGCTTTATGTGGATGATTTTGGATCTGACTCCAGTCTGGATTCTCCTTGGAGGAATATGTCCATGCTGGTGGTGGATTTTTTATGTAGTCCAAGAACATAGCTTTTCCACACTTTTGGTGTATTCAGGAATTGCCATTGGCTCTGCCAACATGGCAGACTAGTTGTATTCCTCTCTTTGCTCCCCACAAATCAGGGATAGCTGTAAAGGAAAGAAGAGGGCATGTCCATAATTCAGCTGCAAGATATCCAAAGAGACCAGTTGGCACTTCCCATCTGTACCTGCCTGGAAGAGAAGAGAGCCCTAGCTCTTTTCCTTTGGGAGTTTGTGAAGACAGAGAAGCTTAAGTGCAGGCTGGACACTTCTGACTGTCTGCTGTCTTCCTCCAAGGAGAATTCACACAGGAATCAGAAACAAAACCATCTACCGAGTAACCTCAAAACGAGACACTTATCTAGAATTTAATTAACCCCAGATGCCATGATTCTGTCATGGATGTGTAGTGAATTTCACTGTGTTTATATGAGGGAGGAGGAAAGGAGGAGCTGCAGAAGAGCCTTTTGGGTTTAGGGAGGAACTTTCTGATCAGACTAAACATAGTCCTTCTCATCCTCCATAGCCAAGAAAGGAGGAAGGAGGTACTATGGATGAAGGAAAAAATGACTGAATGATGCAGTAAGATTTTTTTAATAGTTTTCCCTAGCATGTGGATGAAGGTGTGTGCATGTGTGTGCCATTTGAGCCCTGGCGCAAATTGTGTTTGAACAAGCAGAGTCCTTAATGCATCAGCCACATTTCCATCCATCCCACACAGCTATAGAGCACCCTCTAGAATTTCCACTCAAAACATCAGCTGATGTGGCAGCAGATGCTAGGACTGGTGGTGCTGTGGCCCTTCAGCTGCCCTGTGACTAGTCTTGCAGTAGGATTGCTGCATCCTAGCAGCATTATGGCTGAAAACTCAAAGGAAGAATTTCATTTGTGTTTTCCCTAAAAAAAAATAAAAGGTGGGGGGTTAAAAAAAAACACCTTAACCAACTGCTTGGGGATTGCTTGTGCAAATGGTTTAGCCCTGACTGGCCTACGTAACCTAAAGCACTGTGTGTGAAGAGCCTCTCTGCACAGTTAAGCAGAATGTAGTTGCAGATACTGGGAGGGAACAACAAGATTTTGACAAATCTTTTCAAGAAAACACCATGATAGGTTCACCCTAGGTTAGCCATAAACGTGAAATGACTTGAAGATGCAACAACAATACAGAGAATGCCATGGAAAAATGCTACAGATGTCCACAATAAAGATGAGAGATGCAGCAGCCCCACTGACTTACAACCATGCTTCACAATAACTGGTATACAGAGAATCCCGCAGTAAATGCCATGGATGCCCTTAGGATCCTGGTTGTTCCCCACACTGCCTGCTCTGTGCTCCATGAGGTATCTGGTTATCCTCAGATGCAGTGGAGGGGGCCAGTGCTAATGTACGATTCACCAGCATTCTCGTTGGCTTCTGAACATGGAATAGTACATGTGCGTGTGTTTTCTTTGGCTCAGGCCACAAAATATCTTGGGTCGTCCTTGTGTGTACTGTAAATGGCGAGCTTCACTGCACTGAAGTTGCTAGTTATAGAAACATGCCAGGAAATCTATTAATAAAAGTGAACAAAAAACCTGGTGTGTTGTGGTGGCTAAGAATAGTAAACCAAGAGGTTGCCCATCAAATCTAGCCTCATCACGTGGTAAACATGCACCCAAACTTTGCAGCATAAGGAAAAATAATTCTGGCCTATGTCTGAGGAGTCTTGTGTGGGTATGAATAGATAAAGCTGCCTTCTGCTGGTTCCACCTAGAGTGGTATTATGCTGTATCTTGACCTTTGCTCAGCTGAGTTCTACTCACAAAACACTACACTGAACAGATGGAAGATGGGAGATAACTTCTGCCAATTTCTACTCCCTCCCACTAGTGCCCCCATAAAAGATGCTTCTGAAAGTTTGGGACCTTCTGCAACAGCTTGCAACAACAGTCTTCTCCCTTTTTATTACAGTCGTTGTTGTCGTTGTTGTCATCATCATCGTTTATCATCATCATCACCACCACCATCACTATCAAAAAATCAATAAGGGGTTCCCATTCTTTATGAAAAATCACAAGTGATCTTTCTCTGATCAAACAAACGTAACTAATTAACGTGATTTGTAGTGTTCTCCTTAGTTGTTCATATTCAAGTTTGTGAGTCTTACCCTTGCATGCCTAACAATAAGATTGCACCCCTAATGTTTTCATAGGCTAAGACACTGTAAACCACTTAGAGAGTGCTTGATGCTATAAAGCAGTATAGAAATGTAAAAGCTATTGCTATTGCTATTGACACAGTTCAAACAAAGATGCATAAATAAATGGCAGTTTTCTAGTTTCTGGGGCTGTCTCAGGGGTACATGGGGAAAAAAGAATGCATCTACTGAAGAATGACCTTCAAGACTGGCTCTCTGTGTAAGGACTTTACAAAATTTGAAGTGTTGGTTCCCTGGCTCAGTGCATGACATCTCTGAAACCTAGACAAATAAGGTGGAGTTTTTCTTTTTTCTACAGTCAGGATTTTTCTCTTCCATCTGAATGCATTGCCGTGCATGCGGAGCCACTCAAGCAGTTTGTGGATTTAATTCCTGTAATAGCCCCTTTGTGCATAGTTTGCTTCAGAAATGTCATGGGCCCACATTAAAGTGACTCTAGCTGATGGATTAAATTCAGCCAGGCCTTGCTTCCATCTTTTCACTTCCTCTGCTTGAGGCTTTGTTGTTTTTGTTTGAGCAGATGGCTGCATTTAAAGCTTAAATTCTTGTTTCCAGTGCCCCCCACACACACACACAGAGGACTCTGGAAGGTTGTTAATCCAGTTGTGTGATGGCTGAGCCAACTTGAATGCCTATGCTAAAAAATTCAGAAACTGAATGGTGTGGATCAAGTTGTCACATTCTGTGACGTATTCATGTTCACGCAGGATTCGACCTTTTGCTGTTCCTCTTGAGAGGTCATTTTAATAGCCAGGGGTAACTGAAGTGAAGGAGACACTGACGATGGATTTGTGCTGAAAGGACTTGCTGAAAACTCAGCATCTTGTAGACTGACATCCTCCAAGAATGAAAAAACAACTATGAATTGCTCTAATTGCTCCCTGCCACATCCAGAGGAGACATACTCCCAAGTTCTAACTGAAGGAAATCCTTCTTTGTTTCCCTCACTCCATTAGAACCCAAGTGAAAAACAGAGTTGGGAAAAATAAAAACTTTAGTGAGGTGCCTTTAATTCCTTGAGCACATTCAGGGGGTGCTAACATTTTTATTATTTAAAGTATTTAGTTAAAAGGAAAGAGAGCCTTCTACTGTCTGAACCTGCCCGGAATTGAGATATTAAGCAGAAGTCTTCTTATATTTTCTACCACCCCAAGAGGCCAAGTTGGTGAGTTTGTGAGACAGGACTGTCTCTGTAACTGCTTCTTGATTGCAGAACTTCTTCCTGAAGGATACCAGGTTGGCTCCATCCTTGTTGAGCTTGCAGAGGGCAGTCAAAATTGCATTATCCCATGTGAAAATCTGTTTTCAAACCCAGCCCTTAAAATTATGTTTAATCCATATTTTCTTGTACTTCACTTTGAGAGCCCTGGTGGGCAGAAAAGTGATTAATAAACACTTTTAATAAAAGATTCCGAGAGCAGCTTACCAAGATAAGTAGCATGACAATTCTTTGCCCTCAGGCTTGCAACCTAAATTGAAGATGTGACACACTAGCAGTAGGGAGACAGAAGGAAAAATCTTTGGGACTCTGCACAAATATTTAAGGACATGTGTCTGTTTTATAACATACTGTCACTGTTTTCTAACACAGAAGTCAACTGGGGAATCATGCTTTCATGCTGCACCCTCCTGCCTCATGCCACTGCAAGTCGGTGGGATTTGAACAGGAAATATCTGGTCCCTACAGATGAACTGCTCCTTCAGATGCAAAATGAAGAGAGGGAAAGGTTGCAATATTCTCTTCTCCAAGTACAGCGTGACTGTCATTAGAGTCATTGTATCAATCATGAGTGGGTCACTGTGATCCTTCAGAATGTTTTTGGGACTTTATCTTTTATCTCCCAGTGGTCCAGCATGATGGAGTTGTAGTTCAAGAAAATCTGGAGGGTCCCCTGCTTGAGCAAAGGCGCGCTCATAGCACTCCCCTCCTCACATTCAGTTTTGCCATGCTATCATTACATACAATATGCATCCATTCACACCTATAATGCTATATCATAAAAAACATTTGCGTTACATCTCTCTTCCCAGTTCAAAGTCCAGTTGTTCATTAACACTGAATTCCATTTATCTGAAAAGTTTCAGGCTTTGATGATCTGATTGTGGTGTCCTGGGTTCAAAGAAGCCACTATATGCCCCGACTAAGACATTCTAAACATATTTATTTAGTATATTCTATATACAGTATATTCCAATTTATTGTATGTGGTTCCAAGGTGCGTAGTATAACATAGCAAGGAAACGGATCTGTGTAAAACAATAAAAGAAAAGAGCAACAAATAAAACAACATATGCATTCCAATAACCTTGTGAACACATTGACCCCAATGGCATGTGTGCACGCATAGGCACATTCCTGGTGTGTGTGTGTGTGTGTGTGTGTGTGTGTGTGTGTGTGTGTGTGTGTGTTTAATGAACATGATAGAATGTTCTGCAAGGGAGACAGGAAGATGTGAGACCTGGAATGCTAATTGTGCCTGGTGTAGCTGATTTCCTCACAGCGATACAAAGAATGATGAATGCTTTTTTCAACACTTAAGCTGCTTGTTTCACATGTTGAGAGCACTGTCACAAGCAAAGAAACCAGGTGGGCTTTTAAAACAGAAGGCAAAACTTGAAAACTATTTTAGAAAGTTGTATTAGTGTATTAGTGGTGATTGCCTCCATCATCAAAAAAAGTAATTCAGTGCTTCTTACTTTAAAAGTATCATACTATTAACACATTGTTTTTTTTAAATTACTTTTAAATTATTTTAAGTGCTTAAAAATAATCCCAAATTTCAAGAAATTACTCTAACCAAAACCCAATATTTTGAAAGTAAATTGCAAACTTTAGTCAATACACACACAATCCCAAAATCCCAAATCTTGCTATGTTGTTTCCCAAAATGAAAGCCATTATGCCAGTGGTTCTCAACCTGTGGGTCCCCAGATGTTTGTGGACTTCAGCTCCCAGAAGCCCCAGCCACTATGGTCAATGCTCAGGGCTTCTGGGAGCTGAAGTCCAAAAACATCTGGGGACCCACAGGTTGAGAACCACTGCATTATGCACTTGTTACTCCCCGAAGTAAAATGTTTCAAATAATATCTGGCAGCATTTTAACAAAAAGTGCATATGGACTACCTCTTATCCTGAAAAATAATGAAAGTATGTGGGAGCAGGGCCCCGCAAACTCTAATACAAGGATTTCTCTTTGCGATAACACTTTTGTATGTATCTATGGCAGTGGTTCTCAACGTGTGGGTCCCCAGAAGTTTTTGGACTTCAGCTCCCAGAAGCTCTGAGCATTGACCGTAGTGGCTGGGGCTTCTGGGAGCTGAAGTCCATGAACATCTGGGGACCCACAGATTGAGAACCACTGATCTATGGTATGTAGACAGCTGTGGGGAAGGCAGTACCAAATTGACTTGGCTGATGTGGAGTTCCTGCTCACCGAACATCTGATAACTTGTTCCAAGGGAAGACAATGGTTGGTTGCATATAAGAAATCGAAACAGTTAGGCCCACATTACCTCTGTGTGTATGTGCTATTTTTAATCTTTTCTCTTGTTAAAACTGTCCTTTATTGTCTGTATTGACATTTCTTTCAGAGGGCAGATGGAGCGTGAAGAGATGTTTCTCTTGTCTAAAGAGCACATTAAGTTCAGCTGTAACAGAAAAAGGCAAACAAAATGGCTCCTCATAGAGCTTCAGACGCCTCCAGGGACCTTCTGGAGCCTGCCTTTAGCAATGATCCTTAAACTTTGTTGCCATGTCAGAAGATTAGCCTGGTGTACCTCATGTGGACTGTTAAACATGGGCTTTTGTTGTATGGGAGGCAGTTTGAAAGGCTTCGGGATAGGAACTGAGAACAGAAGAAGCACCATGGCCAAAAGCCTGGCTAGCACAGCATTCTGTTCTCACAGTGGCTGGCCAGATGCCCATAGGAACCCCACAGTCAGCATGTGAGTACCACTGCACCTTCTGTCTCACACGTTGGGGAAACTAATATATAAAGCCATATTGCTTCTGGTACTGGAGGAATAAATATCCATAAAAACCTCAGAAGAAATATCCTTCCTACCTACCTTTTCCCCACTACCTTCTAAGCATACAGACATTTTCTCTCTTGTACCCTTGAACTTAAATCCTGATGTTGCCATTACCAGAATCCAGAAAGCAGTTTCTGAACTATACACAGTTTCTGTACTGTGCTCTTTCTATCTCATTTAAAAGATGTAGCTTTTCCAAGCTCTGTGGTAAGGTCAGTTACATGGGTACTTCAGGCAACTTCCAAGGCTGCTGTTAGCCTGACACTCCAAGCAATGGTGGGTCAATCTCCCATTTTTATTCCCACCAATATGCTTAGACCAGGGATGGGCAACTCCAGCAGATCCAGAAGAGATATGCTATATGGCCTATTTAGTTCAGCATCCTTTTGTACAGTCTCTTTCCTTCCATCTCATTTATCCTCTCAGGTGTTACATTTTTTGCGCAGATGAGAAACTGAGAGGACCAGAATCAATACATGGCCTCTTTATGCATTTGCTCAACCAAGATATCACACTAAAACGTGGTTAAGGAAATGTGACAGGAGTCAGTGTGATGTACTGTATTTGTGTAGTGCAGTTCTTGACCAGTCAACAAACCAGAATCTGTAACTGAGGTTTGATTTGCGAATCAGAATATCTGCTGATCGTGCTTGGTGTGATGTCTGAATTCATAGGCTATACTTATGGCAGTTGTTTCACTCCTGTAAGCTACTACATTTAGAAATAAGGGTGCTGAGCAGAAGGAAAATGAAAACAAGGTACTCTAAATGGCAACTTGCCTTAATTGGAGGGTCATCCATGTGATATGTCTCTGATATTGTGGTAGTATAAACCATGGTTTAGCCCCGTGATCTAGATTAAGGCACATGCCTTTATGTGCATCGTTAACACATTTGCAGATGACTATTCTCTTTCTGTAACAGATTGGACATTCTTCCTCCTGTTTATCTTTTTTGCAGCTCTAGCTGTGTGACCTTTTGCTTAAGGTAATTCTCTCCAATCTGAGAAATGCCAAAACTTCAGGCTCCCTGATGTTTGGGGAACCACGTGAAAGTGATGGCCTAGACAGGTGAATGTGCATTGCAGGAGCATGAAGTGCTGCTGGGAGTTGCAGAGAGCTCTCTTGCTTCCCCAGGTCACCTTCACAGCATTTCCTTTATGTATGAGTCAAGAGCCAAGCTGTCTCCAGCCAAGTGCATTTTTATGGTTGCCTTGGGAAGTGTTAGTATGATTACAAGGAGTCGCTGTGGCTGTCCCTGTGTGCATTTCCTTCATACCAGTGTTTCTCCATACAAGCTGTGTAGAGTCTTGGCTACTTATGCATGTAGGGGAAATGATTTAAGAACCATCTGTGAAGCACCATATGCGTTAATGGTACAAGATAACCAATATGTGATCCATCAAGATGCTTACATCCCACCAGCTATAGGAGCAGTCTAAGTGCTTTTGTTTAGGACTTAAGAAACAGGTAGAGATATTGTCAATCTAGTGACAAACTAAAATTCACAAGGGATAGGTTATCTCGTTTGCACAGAAATTTAAAAGCACCCATTGAGAGCAGGTTGCTGATTCAGCATCAAAAGTGTGTGTAACCCCACCTCACCAGTGTGCCCATGTTCATCCAATTATTCTCCCATTATTGGAAGATCTACACTGAAGTAACTTCTCCGAGGTCCAAATACATAGAGTAACAGCAGCAGAAATTGTTGCAAACAGAACCCCTCTTACACTGCAGAAAATGTCTACATCTCACAGTTGGCCACAAAGTTCTGGTCCTCCTTTTGCTTCCAGCAGAATCAGCAAGACAGCTAGAGAGAGGACTTTATGATGCATAGCTGTTCAACCAGTGCCTCTTTGAGCAATTATTCTTAAGAGCTGCAGGGGGCTGGGAGACATTGATAACAAGAATCAGTGGCAGCTGGTGACTTCCATGTTAGGAATGGGTGGACAGTGAATCTGTTCTGTGTTCTGAACTGAATTTTAGAACTATTCACAGTGCTTAGCCCTATCACCAAATTAGGTTCAACTCTGGGGTGGCTTGCTACATTTTGGATTGTCTCATTCCTAGCTTCCACACCTTGGATGTTTCATAGGGAGAGCAGGATGATACTTGGAGGAAGGAGTAATCCATGTATGGATATGAAATCTGGACAGTGAAGGAAAGTAATGGGGGGAAAAACCAACTCATTTGAAAGGTGGAGCTGGAGGATAGTTCCGTGGATATCAGGAAGTGTCAAAACGGCAAATATGTGAGCCCAAGAGTAAATCAAGTCCTGCATTCCCCTTAGAAGCCAAAATAACTACACTGAGACTGCTTTTTTTGGGACGTATCATGAGACAATATGACTCATTGAAAAACGTTATAATGCTTGGTTAAGTTGAAGGCAGTAGAAAAGAGGAAAGCTTTACTGTTAGATGGATATGGAAGCCACCAGCCACCGCAAGGAGAAACATCTGGGGGACTAAAAGAGAACTTTGAATGACACTTTTTGTCACTTGTATGTCAGACTCTCACTTTGCACCATGACTTTCACAAAGAGCAGAAGGAGGAACTACATGATACACAATTGTCCGATATCACTGACAGCACCTGGAATACAGGATCTGTCATTGTAGAAATAGTATCTTGTGCAGGAGTTCTTACTTTCTCCCAAAGTCCAGATTCTGTGCCAAGAGGGAAAGGAGCAGGAGAATGATACTTGGCACTCAGAATATTTTAGCAACATTTGCCGATTTTTGCATGCCTTATTCTGAACCCACGTTACTTTCCTGCTGCTGTTGGTTTGTTTGGAGTCTTTTAAAATTTATAGATTTTTTTTTTAGATTGCCACCTAAAATATGTATTTTATATGTATTTTGTTATAAATGAATGTATTTGTCATAATAAATAAATAACATAAATATTAGGGCATAGCCATTTTCTCTGGGACTATAGGACTGAGGAGAGAAAAAGTAACTTAAATGCTGTTACTGAGGGAAGCAGGGATTCTTGGAATATATTGTGATTATCTGTAGAACCAGTTGTTCAAAATTCTTGATAGCTTCGTTGTTTACAACAGAGCTTTCATTATGTCTCTAGGATTCTTCTGAAGATGAGTTAGATTTTGTTCAGCGCTGAAAGGAAAATCCTTTCGAAGCAGACGCATATTGATACAGCCAATGAAGAATTTTGCTAATTGACCATTTTCTTCTCTCATCCCTTGCCCCACTGCTGCCTTCTCAAAGCCTTTCCTAGTCAATAGGAAGATAATCTTGTGTTGTGGCAATTGTGTATTTTTATCATTTTCACCTGCTGTGTATATTGCAGAGTCTTCTAAATATTATAGACTGGTTCAGAGATAATACAAAACCACATGTTTGCACTATGAAAACAATCTTGGCTTCCATCCCTGAGCTCACTGTGAATTTTGCTTTTGTTTTGATTAACTGCAGCTTCTCTTTTTGTCCAAATGCAGGTTAATTGTTGATGAAGCTGGCCTCACTAATGACGTTTAAGAATAATTATAGCCTAGGGTGCATATGACATAATACACTGTGATTGATCTAAACTGGAATTAAAAGCTTCCAGTCTTTTCCTCATGGAAACTGTGGCTTAATGTTACATCCAAATGCAGCCTATGGCCTAAATCTAGTTTTTAATTGCAAGAGTAAACTCAATCAATTGGATTTACATAAGTGTTGATATAAGAAGTCACTTGCATTCAATGGATTTAGCTTTCTGTGTGTATCTTACTGTAAAAAGGAACTAGGGTCTTCCTACACGCAGCCAAATTCCACTGGTTGACAAGTTTCCTGGCCGGTTGGTGTGTCTTTCCTCAGAGCATCAAGTAACTGAGGAGGAATTGGAATGTACATCACCTTATCCTAGCCCATTATTCTGGCCACAGTGAAGGGAATTTTTTTTATATATATATAAAAATTAAGATACAGTATTAACTCTTATCCACAGAGGAAGCATCTCCTTCTCTGAGTAGAGCGGCAAAAGACGAGAGATTATCCCAAGAGAATCGAAAAGAAGCACTGACTCCCTTCACTTTCTCAACACTCCTTTGAAGGGAAGCACCATTTTCCGACCAAGGCATTTAAAAAAGACACAAGTGGCACCGCAGCAGAATGAGCAGAGGGAGTCGTTGCTTCTTTTAGGTGCTCCTGGCACAGACTATTCTCTTGCCTTTTGCCACTCTACTCAGAGAAGGGGATTGTTCCTTTCTGGGTAAGAGTTAAGACACATACTTACATTGACCTATGGATAAGTCAACCCATTTTTGGATCAATCTTTTGACTCAGAATTTTAGACTTATATGTGAGTACATATGGTAAATAATCGCATTTATTTTTCCCTAGGATTCAAACTAGAAGGAATAGTATGTAAGTGGGTTCAGAGGCAGTTAAATCTCTTTCACGCACACAGACATAGACACACACCCACTTATGAATGAATAGTGACATTTTCATATCATGGTTTGTGGTAGGAGTACACAACAGAAAGCTAATCTCAACTGCAGGGTTGTAAGCCAGCCCCAGACAGAATGGCCTCAGCAGATCCATTTCCTTGCCCTTTCAACGTGGCCTGTTAAGCTAATTTCCTCTCTTCTTCAGAGTCTAATCTACGTTGCACTGGCCAGATGGAAAGACTGCCACTGTTGCTACTTCATGCTCTTGTTTGTGCAATAAATTAAAGAGCAAGAGATAAAATTGCAAAAAACAAGAAAAGTTAATTTTGAGATTTAACCCATTAGGTATAGTAGAATTTAATCTATTTATCCATCTTGCTTCTTGCTGCGAGCATGCAAGAGGCGGTTTTGCCAGTTCCTTCCTCTGAAATATAGCCCTAGAGCACCTGGTATTCATTGGCAGTCTCCCATCCCAGTACTAACCAGGGCTGACTCTGTGCTTTTAGGGTATTTAGGGCACTGGACTAGGGAGACCCAAGCATACGTGGTCTCATTGTCATCGCCCATGCAGTCTTCAGGTTAGGCTGAGCTATATGGTGTTCTATGTGGCTGGATAAACCTGGGTCTCCCTAGTTCTAGATTTAAATCCCCCTCCAGCCACATAGTATACTGATTAGACCAGTCATTCTGTAGCTTAGCCTGATCTGTCTCACAGGAATGTTGTGAAGACTGCATGGGTGGTGGCAAGGAGACCATGTATGCAACCCTTGGGGGAAGAGTGAGATATAAATAAGGATGATTTAGCATTGATAGATCACCCTTGAGTGTCCAAAGTGCTTCATGCATTGTCTTTTAATCTTCACAATTCTGAAAGGTAAGGGCAGTATTGCTCTTTCCATTTTGTAGATAGAAAGCTGACAGAAAGAGAAAGAGAGGGAGAGAGAGTTGCTTAAGGGCACCTAATGAACTGATAACAGAGAAAAGATCTCAAGCTATCATATCCTGATTTGTTTTTCAATCTTTTTGGGATTCTGCTATGACAATTTTCAAAAAAAAACCACTTGATCTTTTTCTTTCACATAGTTTGGGGCTAAATCTTGGAGTGTAGCAGTGATCATTATACTCTGCTTTAGATTAAATAGTAGGTGGACCTTTTCAGTGTGCTATCCCAGCCCTTCTTGATAGCGACAGTGGGCAGGATTTCCCTTCTTAGTGTTGCATCTTTGGGCTGTTCCCCGGACCTCTGAAACGAAAGAGATAATCCACCCTCTGGTAACAGATTAGATGCATGCTGAGTTTCCACATTACCTCCCTCCTAGGTCCTCAGATGTCAGTCCAGGGCTGAGACATAGGCAGGCTAGGGTCCCTGTATGGGCCACCAGTTTGATAGCGATAATGGGCAGGTTTTCCCTTCTCATTATTATGCCATTGGTCAGGCATGGTGGCAGAAGCCTGTAATTCAGCTGCTTAGGAGGCTGAGGCTGGCAAATTGCTTGAACTCAGGAGTTCTGGGCTGCTGTGAGCTATGCCGATTGGGTGTCCACACTACTTTTGGCATTATTCTTATTTGCGTGCCAATAACAGGCTGAAAACCTGCATAACGGTGCCACATTGTTAAGAGAAAGACTACAGGCAATGGCACTGAGAGGTCGATTTGAGCCCAGTGAGTTAATAATTTATTTAAGAACGAAATTCCCCAGCATCTCTCTTCCTGTTTCATTAGCATCCTCTCAGCTGCTGTTTGTAGCTCTGTAATGGGCCAAAGGGATCTATTGCACTAGCAAATTGGACACTCAGAGCTGAGATGGGCAAAAGCCTTTTGTATGTTTCATGCTGTTTAATAGCTCATTAGTTCTGCAAGTAGCAATTTCCTCTTTTAAATGCATGGGAAGATGGGGAAATAAGAGGAGGAACAGATGATGGAAAAACAGCCCCGTCTATCCACCTTTTGATATTTACCAAGTTATTTTCTAATCACTCTGCTGCTCACAACTAAAGAGATGAGGCAGGGGGCAGGTGTGAAGCAGGCTCAGAGGCAAATGAATTCATACAAAAAGAGGAGGAAAAGGTAGTCCTATGGCATCTTTAAGATTAAGCAGTTTATTTCACCATAAGCTTCCATGGACTGCCATCCACTTCTTCATGTGCATTGTTCTTCAGATGAATTGTTGCCTCACAGACAGCATTTCCCAGATTAAAGAAGGATGGGAGCATCTTTTGATTAAAAAGAACAATATTTTGCTTATGGTTTCCATTGACCTTGAGCAGGTGCTTCTCTTGCTTTATGCAAGGCGGTTCTTCTGAGCTGAGCTCTGCTTTGAAGAGGAACCTTCCTGTTTGTCAGCTGTCATTCAGCCCTCCAAGAACATTTCTGCCACATGAACATTCTTGGAATCTGTTATAGTGCATTCTGTGAATTGTATTTCCTTTTCAAATTGTGCTTAACAAGCTCCAATGGGTAAATTGGGGTGTGTATCATGTTGTCCCTCAAGATGTGGTTGGACTGTAAGTCCCAGCAGTCAAAGCTGATCTAAGCAAGGTTGAAGAATGCTGGGTTGCAGCCCAACCACATCTGCAAGGAGAGAGATGATTCACACTCCTGGGCTGAATGACATAGCCCCCCATTTTCAGTGCCAACTGGAGGAGTTACTCTACATATCAGCAATTTATGAGAGTAAGTTTCCATGTCAGTAGTGCGGAATTAAGTACAGTATTAGTTCAGGAACATCTTTTGGAATCATATTTCTACTGTTCATGTCAAGTGGTTTTTATTCTGTTTTGTTTTGTTGTTTGGCGTGTGACCATTGACCCGATTTCTTGTGTGTATCTTTAACAGCAATTTTAAAAAATTTAACCCCTTCAGAAGAAGAAAAGTTGTATGCACAGCCAGTACACTGTCAGTTTTGTTGCAGTAATTGCCACCTTTGAGAAGGCAAGCCTCTACTGAGTTTGCAGAAGCTCTTGCCTCTTTAGCGGTGGGCACAACTGTGTGAGCAGCAACACATGAAGTTTGAGTCAACTGTATGTTTTCCCCTCTACATTTTTTTTACGTGTCTGAGGAATCCAGCATTTGAAGACCTAGTGCTAACATTTTTACTCTTCAGTTGTCCCATTATAGCTACATTGTAAATTTAAATAGATCTTATGTCATGGCTTCCTTTGGGAGGTGACGCTTCTTGAGGGTGTTAAATTGATTAAAGTTAGTGTCCTCCAATAATTGATGATAGCGTTCTGCTATCATTGTGTGTCTGTATAAGGAATCCATCAAAGGCCTCCTAGACAATTTGCTTCTCTTTTTATCTTGGCTTGTAGTTCCTGCTCCCAAAAAAGTTTCCATTGATTATAAAGAGAAAAAGATTTAACAGGAAACCAGAACAAATGAGAAGAAGAGGGAGTTGTGTATATTTAAGACTGTAAAACTGTACAGAAATCAATGGATGCGTTGGTCAGACCAAACCAAGCTGATATCCTGCACCACGTAACGTCCAGCTTTCCAGCTTTGTCAGGGACAGTTCCAATTAATCCTTTGTTGTTCCACTTGTTCAGCTGCTTTTTAAACTCCCTCCTACTTCCATTTTCCCCTTTTTGTTCTCAGTCTACTTCAGTTGCTGCAAACTGAATTCAAAGTGCAAAAGTAGTTTGCACTAAGTTAACTCAGTGAGGGTGAATCTTGCTGTCCTCAGGAGGCTCAGGCATAAGCAAACTGCTGCAGCATCTCCTAAATTGTGTGTTCCTCCTCATTAACTTTTTCCCTCTTGACCGCACCTGGAATTGCTTGGCCACACATGTCCCAATTTTCATCCATGAAATGTTTGAAGGGTATGCCATCACACAGGAGATCTTGGGACAGGAGGTAGTGATTTTCTCTGCCTGTTATTAACATCAGGATGGAGGCTTCTTTGTGCATGCATCTTTTTTCAGCCAAATAATGAACCAGAAAACTGAGGAGACCCCTGCATGGAGAAGCTTACAATTTAAATGTCATGAGTGCTAAAAATGGTGAAAGGAGCTGCAAAGATAGCAAGGGATGTATAGATGAGCCAGTTCAGCAGTACCTGCTTGTTTTAGTGGAAGTGAGGATGGAAAGGTTCACAGAAGCATAGATGTTAAAGCAGTTTGAAGAAAGAGCAGCAGCATGACTACTTGGATATTATGGGTTTGCTATCCAAACTTATGTAGCCCCAAAGGTAATGGGCAGTGTCTCATCAGAGAGACAAATGGTTCTAATCAGGCTGCCCAATGTAAGCCAACTGCCTCAGGTGGCAGTTCTTGGAGGCCAAAGTGGCAGTCTTGCCACCTCCATTTTTCATGAGCCTCTTGGCTATTCCCTGTCTTACAGGATAGAACTATGCCTGCCCCGTGGACTGTCCTGCACCCAGATAAACTATTCCGCTCCCCTAATGGGTGCTGGAGGGCGCTTACGTGCTGCCACTACTGCGGTAAGATTCAACCATGAATCCAGTTCGCTTCTGGCCACGGAACGGAGGACACCATCTTGCCCTTGGCCTCAGGCAACAAAATGCTTGGGGCTCTCCCTGTTCCTGATGCCAGGCCGGGTGTTCTGTCAGGATAGGCAGAAGGCCTTTTGCTTTACCAGGCCATCCAGGATTGTATCTAGCTGGGTTCGGGTGATTATTTGTGCTGATTTCACTGGCCTTCACTGCTCTGGCCAGTGTATTATTCTCTCTGCTCATCAGTTTTACATCTTGTTTTATGTGTTAATAGTGCTTTACTTGTTATGAGCCACCCTGGGAGTTGGAAGGGCAGCATGTGAATAAATATGCCGAACAATCCAATGGAACAGATCAAAGAAAAGGAAGTGACGTTCAGTCCAGGAAAGGATGTAGAGTTGGGCCAGTCTCCGTGGTTTCTAACATGCTTTGAGTCCCCTTGAGTCCCACAGTTGGGTAAAGGTGGGATATAAAGGAACAAAAATTTTAAAAAACTGAGGAAAATGAGTACATCCCAGGGTTTTAGTCCATTTGGGAAAAGACTGGATATGTTGGGAAACAGGCTCTGTCAGTAGAGTTTAGCAGAAGTAACTCACCTCAATCTTCAGTACCTCCCTGACTGAGGCCCTTACCGCACGGCATTTGCCATGCGAAAGGGCACCTGGAGCGTCATGTGATTGTGAGGAGCAATCTGCATGACGCACTCACAATCGCACAACGCTCCAGGGGCCGGCAGGCACCAACTGTGCACCTTTTCATTTTTGACTAGAAGCCAAAAATGGTGCGTGATCACGCATTGCTCCCGGGCCCCGCACACTTACCTGGCGTGCGGAGCTTCTGGAGCCACGCTGGTCACACTTCCTGCCCCAGTGCAGCCTAGGAAACTCCCAGGCTATGCTGTGGAAGGAAGAGGCGGGGCTCTTGCGTGAGCAGGCAGCTCGTGCAGAGCCGAAGGACCCCGGATGTGAGAGCCTCTCACTGGAGGCTGCTCACGCAATCCCCACACCCCAGCGCCGGAAGAAGGTAAGGTGCAGAAAGGGCCTGAGACTGACTTTAGAGGGGGGGAAATCCAGGTAGCATCAAGTTACAAGCTAAAGAAATTTACTAGAGTGTTCATATACATGGAGTACCTATATCCTAATTGACTAATGAAAAGATTAGGTAAAAGGAAGAGCTCCAGTGAGCTTAAAACTTTAACTGACCACCTTGAAGGTGGGAACAAAGAAAGGAGAAAAGAGGCAAAGAGGTGGAGAAGAGAGGAGTTCTTATGTGACTGCAAATCCTAGAAGTTTCTCAGGTGACATGGTCTAGCTGCTTAGGTACACCAAGTAATTATGATAGAAAAGGAAATGGTGAAACCTGAGCTGAAGAATTCAACACCTGCCTGGGGCCCTTGTACCATCTAAAATCCCCAGTTGCTCTAATAGCGATGAAAAGTGGGGAGGATGAGAGAAAATGCTTGATTTTCAAACAGCAAAACAAGGTGGTGATGATGAAGAGGAGCAGGATATAATTGGGAGAGGAGGGCTGGACTTCTTCTATAGCACCTCAGAAGTATCCAAATCCATTATGAGATTTTCACTTTGCAAGCTTTCAGTTTAAAATAGTGCATAACAAACATGAAATGGTGAGATTCATGGGTCTTGAGGTTGAGACTAGGATGTGGGCAGAGATGGATGCAGCATCAGGAAATACATGACTAGATTTATTGCACTTTCTATCTAAGTGTGTATGTATATGCATAAAATCCGTACATGCATGTGTATTTGTAGGTATCCGTGTATATACAGTATAAGCCAGAAGGTGAGGAATTGCATTGGAGTTTTGGCACTTGGTGGAGGTGGTTTTACACCCTCCCCTACAGAGCTACCATTTGCCCACTAAGAGGACAGTGTACAGGTTAATAGTATGGATGTGGTTTGGTTTGCATCTACACCTTTTGTAGTATGACAGAAAAACTCTTCTGCTGCTTTCTGTGTGTCTCTTAAACAGGCATACTCCTACACATACAATTTTAACGTGATCACCTTGTGGTGTACAGACTAGTAATTGCAATTCCAATCAAATATTTTCAAATACAATAAATTCACCTCTTCCTACGCAGAGCACTGAAAGAAAAACCTGAGAGCTGCCTCTCTGGGTTCAGTAGACTCCCTCAGTTCCCACAGGGGCAATGATATATGGGCAGTGCTCCAACCTTGAGGACTCTCTCTCATCCACCTAGGCATCGGTAAAGTATATTGATTGCCTGCTCTTATATACAAGCACAAAGCCACTTTTTAAAGTTAATGGTGCCCTGAAGGGGAGGGGAGGCTGCTGCTAATCACTCTATGTACCCATCATAGTCACACCTTCCCCCCTCCAAACTTAGAGCCATTTACTCTAATGGTTGGGAGTCCTGGTACCATTGTTACAGACAGGGTGAGGCGGAGCAACAAGACAAAAATAGCATTTGGGCACCTGGGAAACTTCTAAGTAGGGAGAATTCCTGAACTATCTGGCTATAATCTTACAAAGTTTCCACCACAACCTGTAAACCTTGTCATGAGTGCTTGTAAGATACTTGCTAGAGGCATTTGTATGAGCTCCTCCTAAACCACTGCCACGATCCCACCAGCCTGTAACTGAGTGACGAGATGGAACGTTACAGACCTGTTCCCTGTACAACAGTCCATCTAAAGAGTAATTGATAGTCATGCAGGGAATCAATTTGTTAAAGAGCAAAGCACCATATGAGCAGTTGCTCATAGGCAAAAGCCTCAGAAGGAGACCACAGAGTTTTTGTGGTGTATGATTAGATGGTTGGGTTGGGACTTGGGAGGCCCAGGTCCTAGTTTCTCTTTCAGTTCTCACAGTATTGTCAAGATAAAGTTGAAAGGAGAGCATCTTTCTTGATGGAAGAAAGGCAGATATAAATGGGATTAAAAACAAGTGAATTAATCAGAGGCCATTTCTGCATTACACTGTTATAGTGCTGTTATTCCACTGTCAACTTCCTATGGAGTCCTGGGGTTTGCAGTTGATGGAGAGGCATTTAGAATTCTCAGCCAGAGAGCCCTTTGGCTTCAGTAAACTACAAAGCCCAGAATTCCACAGGAGGTTGAAAGTGGAATAATAGCACCAGAACAGTGTAGGGCAGAAATAGCCAGAGAAACGAAGGAAGGTAGGTGGGTGGGTGGCAGAAGTCTAGGGACGAAAGTAGGTTTGGTGGTCTGCTTTATCCAGTTTATATTTGAAATCTCACCCTTCCTCAAAGCAGAAACATGGGATAGTGCATGCATCAGGGATCCCCTTTTATCCTGACAACAACAGGACGGAGAGGGTAAATAAGCCAAGAGAGGGTAAATAAAGCTCACAGCTAAGGAGGATCAGTGAGGTACAGTGAGAATTATAATTCAGCAACAAGTACGGGGACACAGATTGCCACATTCTGAGCTAAACAGGGAGAAAATTTGGCCATGTGAACTCTCCTTGTTTAGAAGACTGACAAGGAAGGGTTGAGTGAGTGTTGTGACTACTCTAACAATCAATAAAGGAAACTGTGGGACAAAAAGACAGGGTGAAGAAAATGTAGGCACCAACATCCCCACAGAACATCAGGTTCATTTCCCTTTCCTTGTGGTGCAGGGATTGCCCTTGGGACAAAGTTGTATGAAAGCCGCATGGTGGCCTGTTAGCAGAGAGAGGAATACTGGGGTGACATGGAGTGTGCTACAGCTAGGGTTGCCTTATGAAATAAGGAACAAGGCCTGGTACCTTCAGTAGTTGTGCAGAAGTGGGAATTTCAGCAGGTGTTGCTTGTCCCACAAGCTTTTCTTGCTGAAAATCCCTCTTCTATGCAAGCGTTAAAGGTGCAGGAGCTTGGTCCCTTATTCTACCTGTCAGCCCTAGTTACAGCATAATGAGCTTTTACTTGCATTGTAACTGCATAAAATGGAAACTGTACATCTTGCTAGTGGTGCTAAGAGCCAGAAGTTCCGGATTGTTCCATGAGCTCCCAGATCTCACTGCTAATAAGTCACCTGTCTGTGGTTATTTATTATAATAATAATAATAAGAAGAAAATTTATTTCTATCCCGCCTCTCCCAAATGGATCGAGGCAGCATTACAAAACACATAAATATTAAAACATCAAAATGTAGCCCACCCTCCCCACCCACCAACCCTACCATCCCCCCCAACACACCAACTATTAAAACAGATTAAAATAAAATTAAAACTAAAAATTAAAAACAAAACAATTAAAAACAATTAAAAACAAAGGGACAATTGATGAGAGGCAGTGGAACACTAGTCTGGGAAGGCCTGTCGGAAGAGAACAGTCTTGACTGCTTTTTTAAAGCAGTCAAGACTGGTAATGTGCCGGGTCTCCTCCGGCAGGCCATTCCATAACTTGGGAGCGACTGAAGAAAAGGTCCTCTGGGTAACCGCAGCCAACCTAGTTCTGATTGGCTGCAGTAGATTCCTCCCAGAGGACCTTAATGTGCGGGGCGGATTATATGGGAGAAGGCGATCCCACAAGTAGGCTGGCCCCAAGCCATGAAGGGCTTTAAAGGTAAAAACCAACACCTTGTACTGTGCCTGGAAACTAATAGGCAGCCAGTGTAAAGACTTCAATATAGGTGTTATGTGGTCAGTTTTAGATCTTCCGGTGACCAACCTGGCTGCCATATTCTGAATTAATTGAAGTTTCCGGACTAAGCAGATAGGTAGCCCTATGTAGAGCGCATTGCAGAAGTCAAGCCGTGAAGTTACCAGCGCATGTACCACTGTTTTTAGGTGTTCCAAGTCCAGGAAAGGGGCGCAGCTGGCGTAGCAGCCGAAGCTGATAGCAGGCGCTCCTGGCTGCCGCATCAATTTGAGCTGTCATCTGAAGCGGTGAGTCCAAGAGCACCCCCAAGCTGCGGACACAGTCTTTCAGGGGAAGTGTGACCCCGTCTAGAACTGGTTGACAAATCTCCATACCTGGGCTAGGGCCCTTGACAGCAAGTACCTCCGTCTTATCTGGATTCAGCTTCAGTCTGTTTTTCCTCATCCAGTCCATTACTGCTTCAAGGCATTCATTTAGAGGCGAGATGCCACCCTTAGTCGATGCTATTATCCGAGGCATGGAGAGATATATCTGGGTGTCATCAGCGTACTGATAGCACCTTGCTCCATGCCTCCTGATGATCTCTCCCAGCGGTCTCATGTAGATGTTAAATAGCATTGGGGACAGGACGGCGCCCTGAGGGACGCCAAATTTAAGCTCCTTTTTCGAGGAGCAGCTGTCCCCAAGCATCACCATCTGGTATCTACCCGAGAGATAGGACCGGAACCACTGAAGTGCAGTGCCTGCGATCCCCAGCCCTCTCAGGCGTTCCAGAAGGATACCATGGTCTATGGTATCGAAAGCTGCTGAGAGGTCCAAGAGTACCAGCAGGGTCACACTTCCCCTGTCGATACCCAGACGTAGATCATCCACTAAGGCGACCATGGCAGTCTCGACTCCATATCCTGCCCTGAAGCCAGTTTGAAATGGATCTAGATAATCTGTTTCATCCAAGACAGCTTGGAGTTGAAGGGCAACAGCCCTCTCGATCACCTTGCTTAAAAATGGAAGATGGGAAACTGGTCTGTAATTATTCATATCCAGGGGATCTAGGGAGGGCTTTTTTAGAAGCGGACATATAATTGCTTCTTTTAAACAAGCTGGAAAATTGCCCTCCTTGAAGGATGCATTAATAACATATCTTAAGTGTGTCTTAATCGCAACTCCTCCCTGGACAACCAGCCATGAAGGGCAGGGATCAAGAGGGCAAGTTGTCCTCCTTACCTTTCCAAGGAGCTTGTCTACGTCCTCGGTACTCACTGACTGAAACTGATCCAGTATAATCCTATTCACGGAGTTGCCGGACACTTCATTTGTAACCTCTGCTATAACATCGGCATCCAAATCGGCTCTTATCTGAGAGATTTTATCTGCGAAATGATTATTCAAAGCATCACAGCCAGCTACATTAGGTTCTAACAACGAGTTCAGGGGAGTGGGTAACTGAGTCAAATCCCTTACCACCCTGAACAGCTCTGCTGGATGAGAAATCGCAGACGCAATACGTGCAGAGAAGAAAGTCTTCTTCGCTGCATCTATTGCCACGCCATAGGAATAAAGGAATTCTCTATAGCGTGTCCTGTCAGATAAGAGTCGAGATTTCCACCAGTTGCGCTCTAGTCGTTGTCCAACCTGCTTCATATTCCTAAATTCTACTATATACCAGGGATTACGGTTTAAAGCAGGCTGGAAAGGACGCTTGGGAGCAATCGTGTCGATAGCCCTGGTAAGATCACAATTCCAGGTATTAACCAGGGCCTCGACAGGATCACCGGCGATACCAACCATAAAACCCTCAAGGGCTTTCTGGAATCCAATAGGTTCCATTAACCTTCGAGGGCGGACCATTCTAATAGGTCCACCACCCCTGCAGGGCCGGATAGCAGCCATTAGTCTAACCCTGACCAGGAAATGATCCGTCCATGACAAGGCGGTAGCATTTATTATCTCCACCCACGGCTGTACCTGTTCCGTACAAAGACCGCATCAAGGGTATGACCGGCACAATGTGTTGGCCCAGAGGCTAATTGGGATAGGCCCATGTTTGTCATGGATGCCATGAACTCCCGAGCTGCACCTGTCAAACTGGTCTCAAATGGGATGTTGAAGTCACCCAGAACCAGAAGTCTGGGCGACTCCAACACCAACTCCGACACCAGCTCTGTCAGCTCGGCTAGGGAGTCTGATAGGCAGCGGGGTGGTCGGTACACTAACAGAATCCCCAGACTATCCCTTGCCTTCAGGCTCAGGTATATACACTCAAAGTGGTCTGTTTTCCGGACAGGAATCCTGGTCAGTATAAGATTGTCTTTGTAAACCAAGGCTACTCCGCTCCCCCGCCCACTTCCCCTTACCTGCTCACTAACAGAGTATCCGGCTGGCAAGGCCTGGACCCAGGTTGTAGCACTATCGTCTTCCAGCCAGGTCTCTGTAAAGCATGCCAGGTCAGCGTCTTCATCCTTTAAAAGGTCATGGATAATATGCGTTTTCTTTTTCATTGACCTGACATTGCATAGGAGCAAGGAAAGGTTCTGTGGGTGGTTTGGTTCGCTCTCCAGACACTTTGGGGTAGCAGGGCGAACGGAAGGTGGGATAGGTATTAAACATCTATCTCTCCTTCCCCTGTAACGACATTTCGTCATGCTATCACCATATCTCCCTTTGCCCCACACAATACTTATTGTCGCTCCCCATTGTTCATCCATTACATTCAGCCGCCCCTCATCAGAAGAAATATCCCCTACTTACCCACACACGCCCACTCCTACTTCCCCTTCCTTCCTCCCTCTCCTAATTATAAGGCCAGGCAGGAGGGTGTGGCCAGCAAAAAAACCCCTCCAGTTCTTCTCCCAGCCTCTTTCAAAGGCCAGGCAGGAGGGTGTGGCCAGCAACAAGCCCCTCTAGTTCTTCTTCCAGCCTCTTTTCAAAGGCCAGGCAGGAGGGTGTGGAGGGTATCTCAAGTGCTTGAAATGGCAAAACTGCAGTGCACAAGAATCACTTCACACTCTATAACATGTTAGCCATTTCCTGCAGTTAAGAGATTCTCTACAATATATGTTTCTCCTGAAGCTTGTGTCTCCCAAGGATTATTTGGTCATGGTGCATGCACCTGCTGTCAGTGTCTCTCTGATCTCTAAGCTATTCTTGTTCATTTCCCTTTCACTGAATGACAGAAAGTTCAGGGCGGTATTCTGTTTGGAATGAAGAGTGATGGAAAAATCTTCATCATAATCTCTAAAGGTTCAAGTAAGGGGAGAAGTGGGATGGAGTTGTAGAAGCAAGAACATTGGCTGTATCTACAAACTAAGCATCGCAGCTCCAAATCCAACGTCAACAAAAGCTAAGTGGCTATTTCTTCCCAACCCTCCTATCAGGCCAAACTGATTATAGGTTGCTGGAGATGAGTACAGGGCCTACCCATTAGGTAAAGTGAGACAACTGCCTCATGTAACAAATGCTAGGAAGCAGCTCCCCACCAAAGCCATTTCTGCACTAGGCTGTTATAACACTATGATTCCACTTTCAACCTCCTATGGAATCCTGGGGTTTGCAGTTTTGGGAGGGGCCAGCCACCCCTCCCTAAACTGCAAAGTCCAAGATTCCATAGGCGGCTGAAAGTGGAATAATGGCACTATAACAATGTAGTGCAGAAAGGCCCACAGCCTACAGTATCTGGTGTTTGTTGGTGGTTTTCCATCCAGGTACTAACCAGGGCTGGCCCTTCTTAGCTTCCAAATCAAATGGGATCTGATGCTTTCAGGGTGTCTTGCCCTCCTGACTATAGAATTGCGAATTGAGTGACTCAGGTTCAAATCTCTATAGAGCTGTGAAATTGATTGGGTGACTTTGGGTTGGTTACTTGGACCTATCTCACACAGTTGTTGTGAAAATAAAGTGAGCGGGCTGTGTGCACTGCCCTGAGCTTATTTGAAGGAAATTGGGGATATAAATATGGCTAATGCTTTTTTAAAAAAATACCATGTTTTCAAAGGTTCGTATGACTAGCTGTTGTTATCTGCTAAGCCACTCCAGAAGCACAGAAAATGCAATTCCAACACCAATTTTACAAACTAATAGTAATGATAATACTTGTTATCATGTGTTGTTAGTCCTTTCATTGCCAGGTGAGGGAGTGATTGATGATGGCCATGGAGTTGTATTAATTACCTGTCAGCATATACATTTCCTTTCTCCATCCAGTCACCTAGCTGTGGTCCTCATCTGCATGTGGGAAAATTTGCATAGTGGAAAGTTGTTTAACTGGGCCTTCTCTAAAATGTATGGGTGAGTTTGATGTCCTGAACAGAGCTTCAAAGAGTTGCTTTTGGAACTACAGCAAGCTGGGAGACTGTGGGAGTTATAACACCAAAAGGTAACTCTTCCAAACTCTGGCCCTGAGTCTGTGCCACAAGGAGTCGCTAGAGATTCCCAGCCACTAATCCAATTTCAGCTAGATTATCCAACATCACATGCTGGTCTCTCCGTTGCATAAAATCATGTTTCTTCCCCTAAGCTCTTAAGGCCAGGAAATCCCTAATGTTCTTCAGCCTGCAGCTGTGGAAGCACTGACAGAAGACTTCTTCCTCTCAGTCATGAGCAAAATTATGCCAAGCCATTTGACAGTAACCCAAGAGTTTCCACACCCAGAATTCCTTGTGTAAAAGAATGGGCAGGACAAGGAGTGAGGCTGCCTTGAAGGACCAGCTTGGATTCCTTGCCAGGAGAATCGGTGGGATTGTAGCAGCTTGGGAAAAGGAGAGAGAAAGAGACAGATGAGTCAGCTCTTCCCTGCTGGGAGCCTCAGAAACAGCTCTAGGGTCTGTTCAATAAATCATGGCAGCAAGTTGTACCCTTGGAAGGCAATGATATGACCTTTGTGGTGACAAGACAAACAGCAGCCCCAGCTCAACCTGTCAGGCTGCATCTGCCTCAAGGGGATGGCCGGCCAGCTTTTGACTGCAGTAGAAAAGGTGTGTGCTTGTGCGCACATGTGTGTACATCTAGGTTGCAGTGGGGAATCAGGGAAGAGAACGTCCAGCGGGGGATGGGGAAAATTCTCTTCCTGATGCAGTTTAATGCATACTTAAGCTCTCACGTTTGAAGCATTGAATCATAGAATCATAGAGTTGGAAGAGACCACAGGGGCCATCCAGTCCAACCCCCTGCCATGCAGGAACACCCATCAAAACACTCCCGACAGATGGTGATCCAGACTCTGCTTAAAAACCTCCAAAGAAGGAGACTCCACCACACTCCATTGAGGCAGCAGATTCCACTGCCGGACAGCCCTGACAGTCAGGAAGTTCTTCCTGAGATTCAGGTGGAATCTCCTTCCCTGCAACTTGAATCTATTGCTCCTTGTCCTAATCTCTGGAGCAGTGGAAAACAAGTCCACTCCCTCCTCAACATGACATCCCTTCAAATATTTAAACATGGCTATCATGTCCCCTCTTAACCTTCTCTTCTGCAGACTAAACATCCCCAGCTCCCTAAGCCGCTGCTCATAGGGCATGGCTTCCAGATCCTTCTCCATCTTGGTTGCCCTCCTCTGGACACATTCCAGCTTGTCGATATCTGTTTTGAATTGAGGTGCCCAGACCTGGACACAGTATTCCACATGAGATCTAACAAAAGCAGAATAGAGTGGTACCATTACCTCCCTTGATCAAGACACCATACTCCTATTGATACAACCAAGAATCATGTTGGCTTTCTTGGCTGCTGCATCACACTGCTGTTTCACGTTCAGCTTGTGGTCCACCAAGACTCCTAGATTCCTTTCACATGTACTGTTATCCAGCCATGTGTCCTCCATCCTATATTTGTGCATTCCATTTTTTCTGCCGAAGTGCAGGACTTTAAATTTCTCTCTCATGTAACTCATTTTGTTAGCTTTTGCTCAGCTTTCTAATCTGTCAAGGTCATTTTGAATTCTGATCCTGTCCTCTGGGGTGTTAGCTATCCCTCCTAATTTGGTATCATCTGCAAATGTGACAAGAATGCCCTCTATTCCCTCATCCAAATCATTAATAAAGATGTTGACTAGCACTGGGCCCAGGACAGAACCCTGTGGCACCCCACTAGTCACTTCTCTCCAGGATGAAAAGCAGCCATTGGTGAGCACCCTTTGGGTTCAGTCAGTCAACCGGTTACAAATCCACCTAACAATAGCCCTGTCCAACCCACATTTTACCAGCTTCTTTGCAAGAATGTCATGAGGAACTTTGTCAAAGGCCTTACTGAAATCAAGATATGCTACCTCCACATCATTCCCTTCATCTATCAAGCTTGTAATTCTATTGTAAAAAGAGATAAGATTAGTCTGGCATTACTTATTTCTGAGAAATTCATGTTGACTTTTAGTGATTACAGCATTGCTTTCTAAGTAATTACAAACTGACTGTTTAATGATCTCCTCTAAGATCTTTTCAGATATTGATGTCATGCTGACCGGGCAATAATTATTTAGGTCCTCTCTTTTCCCTTCTTGAAGGTGGGGATGATATTTGCCCTCTTCCAGTCTATATTCTGTTCTCCTTTAAAATTCATCTCCTCCCATATTTTCTGATGGAATTTGTGGCCTATGATGGCTTCCATTTCAATAAGGTGGTAAATCAGCCCTGAGGTTTAGTTCAAATTTCATAGAAACTGGGTGTCACGCCCTTTTCCCACTGAAAGTTCTTCTGAAGAAACTGACTTACCAGTTGAAGAGACTCAGTAGACACCTGAAGATCAACCAGCTCCTCTGGTTTAACAGATCATGTCAGGATTGGAGGAGGCAGAGGCAACAGCAGAGGCAGTGGCTCAGACACGACCGAGACTCTTGCCCTAAGATGTAGGATGAGACTGGAATCAAAGCAAGCACGTAGCCGAAAGACACAATCATTAAATCCAGGGAAGTAATTGCAGGCGCGCAGCAGGATGGTGGCACAATTGACAGGGAAAACCCAGGGAAGGACAGGACTGCGATGACATCATGCATAAGCATCATTGCAATCCCAGTCTTCTCCCGCCCCTATGACAGGTTGGAAGGGCAGAGCAGAAAGGGCCTTAGTCAGGATCTGGGCATTGGCCAGACACCTCTTGCCTGTAAAAAGAAGGAAGGGAGGGAGAGGGAGAGAAAAAGGAATATGGCGGGATCTTTAAGATTATGGTAACTGGTTTTTATTTTTGTATGAGTTTTCATGGATATAAATGCTCCTAGTTGGATGCAAAGGCTACATCCAAAGAATACCGTCTCATTGTTGAGAGTAAAACCATTCCTGGGTCTCAGCTCGTCCCTTGTTCCTGATGGATTTCTGGATTGTCTAATGACTAATGATAACCCCTGAATTTCTGGATCTTTATATGGCATTCTTGACCTCCTTTTATCTCTTGCTACTGACATCATTTCTTTCCAATACTGAAACTTGGCTTCCTTCTGGCCACAATTCACAGACTGCATACCTGGATTCTGCTAGGGCACTGAGGCACAAAACCTGTTCGGGGTTAAGATTTGTCACCTTGCATAGTTTCTTTAGATTTTGAGTGTGATGTACAGGATAGCTTCAGTGTTCAAAGAGCAGGCTTAGAGAGTTTCAAAAGCTGTATTCAAGAATATTGAAGAAAACAGCTGCATACCTTTGCAGTTGCCGAGGCTAAAGAACTATTGGATTTGTAGTACCTTATGAGCTGTAACATTTCAAATTAACATGCACTAGATTTTTGTTTGACAGCTAAGTAAAACAACACTTTTCCCAGATGCTCATTCTGCCTGCCAACTGCTTGCCCTTGCAGGTACATTTGTTCCTCCTTAGCAAAGCTTGTTACATTAACAGTCTCTTGTTCACAGCACACTGTTTCTCCTTGCAATTCTATCAGTCCATTACAGCACAATAAAGCCATTTTTAAACATCAAAGCACAGCAGGGAGCAAAGCCGATCTAATGTTGAAGCTACCACAGGCCACCACAGGCAAATTTTCCAGTCCAAAAATCCATACAAGAATGTATATGTTAGAGCAGTGGTTCTCAACCTGTGGGTCCCCAGATGTTTGTGAACTTCAGCTCCTAGAAGCCCCAGCCACTATGGTCAATGCTCAGGGCTTCTGGGAGCTGAAGTCCAAAAACATCTGGGGACCCACAGGTTGAGAACCACTGAGTTAGAGGGAAAGTGCACTAAAAATCATGATTTTCAAAGATATATTACATTAGAAAAATTGCTTGCAATAAATGTGTATATTCAGCAAAATGACATACAAAAATGTATGTTTTAAAAGTCATCCCCATGGGAAATGCAGCTGTCAAAAAAAAAAAAGCTCTTAAGTTTTAGAATGAACTTTGCAGTGATAAAAGAACTAAAATTCGCAATGAACCAAACTTAAGACTTTAAAATATGGAAAGGAAAGAAACCAATGGCTGTTTCCATCCTGACTTTCATCTTCCTTAGATTTCATCCTTTCTTGCACAACATGACCAAAATTTCATTTGCCAAAGCAAGAGGATATAAACCCAAGATGAGGCAGGAGGCGGAGAACAGTGCATGTGTGTATCTTAGGGTGGGAAAAAAAAAGATTTATTTTGAATAAAAATGTCCCCTGTCATAAGAAAGCACCTTTATTTTAACATTTATCCTTCATTAAAAAAAAACTTATTTTGTTTTTTAAAAAAGTTACATGAGGAGAGGAACTCTGATTATACTTCTAAGCCCTTGAAGTAAGGGGCAAAATCTTTTCTCTGTTCATGGGAAACACATTCTGATTGTGTTAAGAGGCATTCAGTCATTAACCAGAATTTTTTAAAACCGTAAGTGTGAATCCTCATGATCAAAGATTTTTGATAGCTTGCTCATTTGATGCCCTAGCAGAATGACAAAGCATTGCAATTGTGTGGAAGAGGTCTGGAGCCAGGATAGGATCTGTATGAAGGACTTTGCATTTGAGGGGGAGGAATGGCAAGAGCAGCTGCACCAACACAATACTAAAAGCCTCAAGAGCAGCTGCACCAACACAATACTAAAAACCAGCGCCACATGGAACAAGCAACAGATATGGACTCAGAGCCCTGCCTTGAGGCTCAGCTAGATACAGCTGTACCATTTGCTTACAAGGAAACTCAAATTATACAACAGCCGGACCCAGAACCAAGATTTACAGCTGGAGTACATTTGGCAAATGTAATTATATAGCTTACATGCTATGAGAATGTGTATAGCTACACAGTGTGTGTGATGGGGCGGGGGGGGTGCTGAAAAAAATGTACTGGGAATGCTAACTTGTAGAATACCCTTTCAGTGGTGTTTTCCTTATGGTTGGCCAAGTACTTCTGAAAAAAATGCATCTTAACAAAACATGGGAGATTTTTGGAAAAAAATTATACTTAGTGATTTAAAAATCCTAGGTTCAATCTTTAGCATCTTCAGGATAGGCTGAGAAAAGACCCTCCTGGAGATCTAGGAGAGCTACTGCCAGGCAGTACAGGCCAGTTTTTCCCAACCAGTTTCACTCCAGATGTTTTGGACTATAGTAGAGCAATGGGAACTGTCTAAAAACATCTGGATGATGTTTGGGAGTTGGGAGACTGTTATTGTAGACCATTGCTGAGGAAACTGTGGTTCTCTAGAATTTTTTTACTAGTTCCAACCAGCATGACCAGTAGTGAGGTCTTATGCGATCTAGTGTCCCAGCCATCTGGAAATCCATATATATCCCAGCTCTAGTGCAGAGAATACTGAGCTAGATGGACCAGTGGTCTCACTTGGAATCATAGAATCACAGAGTTGGAAGAGACCCCAGGAGCTATCCAGTCCAAACCCCTGCCATGCAGGAACCCACATCTAAGTATTCCCAACAGATGGCCATCCAGCTTCTGCTTAAAAACCTCCAAAGAAGGAGACTCCACCACACTCCAAGGTAGCAGATTCTACTGCCAGACAGCTCTGACCATCAGGAAGTTCTTCCTGAGGTTTAGGTGGAATCTCTTTTCCTGTAGTTTGAATCCATTGCTCCTTGTCCTAGTCTCTGGAGCAGCGGAAAACAAGCCCACTCCCTCCTCAACATGAAATACTAAAAGCCTCAAAATAAAATACTAATGAAATATGAAATACTAAAAGCTTTGAATATTTAAATATGGTTATCATGTCCCCTCTTAACCTCTTCTGCAGACTAAACATACCCAGCTCCCTCAGCCACTCCTCATAGGGCATGGCTTCAAAACCTTTCACCATTTGGGTCACCTTCCTCTGGACACGCTCCAGCTTGCCAATATCCTTCTTGAACTGAGGTGTCCAGAACTGGACACAGTATTCCAAATGAGGCCTAACCAAAGCAGAATGGAGGCCTAACCTCCCTTGATCTAGACACCATACTCCTGTTGATGCAACCAAGAATTGTGTTTGCTTTCTTGGCTCTTCCTACTAGCTTCCTAATAGGCAAAGGAAAAAGAGAGAGTTGTGGAAAAATCTTTTGAGAGGCAATTTATTGAGCGTGGAAGTCAGAAATCTAGATACAAGATAGAGATACACCTTCTTAAGAGAGAGTTTGAATTCCTAGTACATCTTCAGGCAGGAGAAAATAGTTAAGATTGTCAGTCATCGCATAGTAATGATACGTGAGATCATCCAGTAAATGTAAAGGATCTAATTTCCAGGACAGATAAAAGGCACAGAGTTGAGCTGTTGAGCATTTTGCTAACACAAAATGTAGGGATGGCTGCTAAACTGAGCCGTGTTTTAAATGGGGACTGGATGCTCTAATCTTTTTTAATACAGTGTTTTAGTTATGTTTTGAGTGTTTTAACTGTTATTAAGCACATTAATAATGGAGATACTTAATTTCTTTTTAACTTTTGTAAACTAAACTTTAACTTTAATTTCTGTTTAACTTTTGTAAACTGAACGTTTTAGCAGTATCTTTTTAGATTATTGTAAGCGGCCTTGGATCCCATTTGAGAGAAAGGTCAGGGTACAAATGTAATAAATAAGCCAGGGAAAATGAAACTGTGAGTGGCTGCTCGTCATGATGGCTCCATATCACCTCCAGTAAAAGAGGGAATATGCTTCTGGACACCACTTGCTGTAGAATTCTAAAAGAAGAGAGCTGTTCCCCTCACTTCCTGCTCAGACACCTGCTCAGACACTGTGGGAGCTGAGTACTAAACTAGACTAACCGTACATCCAAATTTGATAGGTCTCTTTCTGTGTGCTTGATAGCGGGCGGGGCTAGTGTGCTTTGAATAATTTTTGCATCCAAAATATTGCTTTTTACCTCCTTCTGAATCAGGGGAAGTCAGAACCATTGAAAGCACGCAAGTATCAGTGTAGACAACCTTAATTGAAAGCTGCAAGGAAGAGGATGCCAGCCTCTTCTACCAGATGCTAGAAGATCACTGCTTACTTTCCAAAGCAGAGCTTGGAAAGATGACTTTTTTCAGACAGCAGCTCCCAAAATCCCTCAGCCAGAATGGACCCTGGGGGATTCTGGGGGTCACAGTTCCAAAAGGGTACTTTTTCCTGAGCAAACTTCCAGAGTATGATGAAGAAGCCAGCCTGGGTGATTAATAGCAGGAATATGAAGCCTTCTAGGTTGCAGAGGTGCCTGTGGAGTTGTCCTCTGTGACTGGCAGACTGGCCATCAGCCTTGCTTTGGCTTCCGTAGTTCCTGTCTGCCTGTCGAAATTCCCTCTGCAGTGCTGGTTCCTTAATGCTGGATGCCTTCCAACCATGTTCAGGGCCTAGAAGCTGGGAATGGAAAGCTAATTTGCCTATTAATGAAGAACCAGAAAACTCGCAGCTGTATTAAGAGGCTCTTGATGCAGTTCAATGCAGTTCCCATTGCACTGGGACCATTGCAGACCTACCCCTTGGCTCTTCCTAAGTAGGCTGTCAGGTAATTGCATATATGGTACAACCATGAGTGGCTGGCAGGAGCTTCCCAGAGGCAAGCGTGGCTCTGCCTCAGGTTAGGAACCATCCACACTGGGATTATTGTTTGGAACATATAATGTGCCTTTGTCGGTGGAAGTACAGCCATTAAAAGGAGGCTGTTTTACACTTTGTCTCTTGTCTCTTGGGCCATAGTGGCGGCTTGGGGGGAAAAAAAACTTGGGTTAAAAAAAAACAGCAGTGATCACACATCCCCACCACCACCCTCAAAATTTACAAAAGGACCAAATCTGGGTTTGAAAAGAAGGAAAGGTAAACAAGAGCCCCTCTTCCCTTTTAATGTCTGGATTAGATACAGGTTGATTGAGCAGGATGTGTAGCCAGTGTGATACAGTGGTTTGAGCGGTGGACTAACGCTGCAGAAGACCAGGGTTTGAATCCCTGCTCAGCCATGGAAAACCAGTGGGTGACCTTGGGCAAGTCACACGCTCGCAGCTGTTACCCTGTAAGCTGGGGGTCCCAGGAGGGACGCCCAAATAACCAAACAAAACAAGCAAAATTGGGGAAATTAGCTGGAGCACACTCGTGGCTAATGAGAGGCAGGGCAACACAGCGAGATCTTTTATCCTATGTACACCGGTTCAGGTCAGTGAGGAGGCAAACAGTTCAAACAATAACAATATTTATTAGACAAAAATAATAAAAACACAAACACACTCTTAACTAAGAAAGGAGGAGAAAGAAAGAGGTTGGGGGAAAATAAACCATACGCCACCTGTCTGAAGTCCTGGAGCAGCCAAATTGAAGATGAAGAAACCCGGCGTGGAGACCGAGGGGAATCTGGAGGGCCAAGTGGCAGCAAGGTGGTCCGGCAAGAGTTCCGGACGGGTTGAGTGATTTCAGCTCGGTGATCCAACGACATTTCCGTTGGCTCAAGTGATTTCAGCAGTGCCCAGCGAGGAGTTCCAAAGAGCTCTCAAGAACAAGGCATTTTTATAGGGGGAAAGACGACCGCAGGCTAGTCTAGTTTTGAATGAGAACAATGAGTTTTGGACTGGAGACAAAGCCTCCGAAAGGTCAGAATTTACATGATTGAATTGTGAACCGAATTGACAATGGTATAGCCGGTATGTAGATGGGCTAGCTCACCCGTTAAGTGGCTAGCTCGCTGGGGTGTCCTCTCAGGCAGAGAGTCCGTTTTGTTTTTACTTTGCATTTTTGATTGGGGTGTTTGTATCAGCGTTCTCCCCTAAAGCAGAACTGGCTATCTATGGAATTTTAAATGACCATGCCTAGCTCAGCGCTTGTCCGGCGAGGCTGTTTCCAAACACATGGCTGAGGGCCGAGTAAGATCGAATTATGATATCAAAATGATATCTATATCTCACTAAAACTAGGCCAGTTAGCGGTGGTAACACAGCCTCAGACAAAGACAGTGGCAACCCCCTCCCTGAACAAAGCTTGCCAAGAAAACCCTGAAAGGGTTGGCATAAGTCAGAGTTAACTTGGAGGTACATAACAACCACAACAAGAGCAGGAATGAGCGCCAGGAGGTACAGGGGGCTATCCAGTGAATCCATCCTTGCCCAATGAGTGGATTCCTTATCCAGAATGAAGAAGACGGTTGCCCTTCTCCCCCAGACCCTCCCTGCCCCAGTGCACTTCCCTAAAATCTAGTGTCAAGGGAGGGGAGAAGAACATTGGGCTTGGAAAAAGTTACCATTGGATGACCAGAATTTTACTTGTATAACATTGTATCTTGTGCACAGGTAGCTAACCCAATAATAAATAGTATTGTCATCACCATCAACACTGGGTATACTGATAGCAATTTTTTCTGTGTTGGGCCTTAAGTTGCCATCATGACACACAAGCGAGAGCCACCAGCAGGCTGTAGGGAACCCAAAGTTTGCAGAAGAATGACAAATCTTCAGGAGAAGGGGTGGAGAGGGGCATGAGATGGAGAAAAAAAACAACCTCTCCAGACATCCCAGTGAAGACTAAGCATGCTCAGTGGGCACAAAATGCTGAGTGGCTATTGGGTTTTTTTAAAGGAGTGGTAGCAGAATGCAGTATCCTGGGCTGGTTGAAATTGAATGATTGCCTTTAAAGGGGCTTATAGATATATCTGTGAGAGGCTAGATCTATCAGTGGGTGTTAGCCATGAAGGCCAATTAACACCCCCCCCCTTTAGGCCCCATATACTCTTTAATATTTGTCCAGGGAGATTTTAAAAACTTCCATGGAGAGCTTCAATCTGAGGCTATTTTCTCATCCCAGTGAGAATCCCAGTGTATGGAGAGGTATTAAAAGTGCCCCATATCAAAAGAAATATTTTTTGGGTGGAATCAATACCCTAATGCCGAGAGCGAGAAGATGAGTGTTCACATGAGATGTAAGATTTGTTTAGAGTACTGTGAACCCTCCTTATTTGCAAAAAAACAAACAGAACCAGCACAAATACAGTAGTTTTTTGGGGAACAATTTTTCTGGCAATTATTTCCTTTTGCATGTAACAAATGTATGCATTGCAGGAGGCAAAAACTTGGGAGTCACTGTGTGATAGTGTCATAAAAAGCCTTGCCTTCTGTATGAGTTCTGCAGTGGAGTATGTTTTTGGGCGACTAAACTGTCCCATCTGCCTGGGTGAGGCTTAATAACAGATGCCGGAGCATACTTACAAGCCTGCAGAGGCAGCTGGCTGTCCACTGCTGGAAACAAAACCCTGGGCGAGCTTGGGCTACGGTCCAGTCCAACACAGCTGCGCTTAACATTCTTGCTATCTTTAGTTGGACTCACTGTTTTGGATGTAGCTAAAGTGTAGAAGGAAACTGTTGCATTTTGTACGACATTAATCAGGCAACCAGTTTTCAGCTGTATAAAGAGGAAAGCTGATTAAGAATGCAGCAAAGGTTGTTAGATAAATAGTAAGGGGATAGATTAATGTGTCGCCTGGAGATACCTATAATTAGTTTTTCGTGGAAAGAAAGGAATCTCTTAAGTTGTGTCATTCACAAGTCAAACTGCAATATTTGTTTCTTTTGAAAAACTTAACCCATTTAAGGGTCTTCGAGGGTTTTGATGCAGAGATGTGAAGCATCATTTTGACTTCTTTATCCATGACTTTGCTGTTTAGTTCCAATTAATAACTCCGGAATAGTGGAGCTCCTTCTACACGTTGTTGCAGAACAAAGGAAATACAGTTTGCCTGGAGAGGCAGCCTAATGCTTAAAGCCAATCCAACATGGCATGCTTGCAGCATCAACCAGGGCAACAGAATGAAGAAAGCCAGCATTGAGTCTCAAAAGCCCAAATCCACCAGAAAGCTATCCTGAGCAAATCCCAGGAGTCTGGCAAGAGTATCCTGCTGGTCTTTCAATTACTTTTCATAAGAGGCCCTCTCCTCTTATCCTGTGACTGTTCCGTTTGCTAAGGAGACTTGGTTGAGGCAATCTATCAGAAGACCTTTTTGAAGACCAAGTAAACAATGCATACTGAATTGCTTTTAAAAAAAATCCAAATTCCAAATCTTCTAATTTGTTTTTTCTTGCTCTAAGCTCCTGATCATTTTTCTTGCTGTGCTTTTTTTTGGCTCTATAGTATACTTTTCAAGGTTCAGTGATCAGAACTGTACACAATATTCCAAGGGTGGTTACACCCCACAGAACTGTCTGAATGCATTATGATATTGGCAGTTTTATTTCCTTCCCTAGTGATTGCTTTTCTTAGCTGTTAATTTCCTAGGGCTTCCAACACTGGTCTTGGGATGATCAGACATACATTCTACTTTTTAAGCTGTGGCAGGAATCATCTTGTCACATATGTGCAGTCAGTCTGTTTTCAGAGCGAAGAATATCTGTTGAAATCAGTCTTTCAGCACATTTTTAAGGGATTGTAGGTCCATGATAGAGCACATGTTTTGCCTGTGGAAGTCCCCTGCTCGTCCAAGGGAAGTTACGGAAGACTCCTGTCTAATACCACAAGGATCAGCTGCCTCTCAGTGTAGATAGGACCAAGGGTCTGGCTCAGTAAAAGGCAGCTTTTTATGTTTCTTTTTTGACCTGTCTTCAACATTGGTTAGCCAGGCGTGTCTGAGGGTGGTTCATTTGCGTCCTTTCTGGTTTCTGGCAAATGAGGTCATGTGAGACTAGAGTTTCTTAGCTGTGCTTAGAATCACTGGCCCTAGTGCCTCAGAGTCAGGAGACAGGCAACATGTACCATTTCTAAAACTCTTGGATTTTGTTTTAAAGAGGCAAGAGAAACTTGTAAATGTATGAATCTGCCTACTTCTCCTGCCCCTCTCTTTTTGGCATCAGGTTTCAGTAGCAATTTATTTTGTTGTGTCACTCTGTGCCTGAATCATTTTTCATTACTGCAAACTCATCCAGACTCCGGAGGGGTCTTTCTGTTGTCAGAGGCCTCTCTGTGATTTGGCCTGGACTGGAAGGAATACCTTGGTTTCTGGTTTTGCTTACTGTGTAGGCAGTAGTATTCAGAGCTTGGGAAAGCTCCTTCTTCAGACTACAACTTCCAGAATCCTCCAGCTGGAGTAGCCAGTGGGGAAAAAAATACATATGAAATTATTACATTGAGTTTATAAGTCAAATACAAAATCAGATTTTTGGAGTAGCTAAAATGAACAGAAAGCATCAGACATGAAAGAGGAAGCAAATAGTCTTCTAGAGGAGCTTGCCTTCAATCTGCTAAGACAAAGAGGTAGAAAATGTGTGGATCTTATTTGGAGATGATACAAAACTGAATGGAACTTGTAAATCCTATGGAGGAGAAGGGTGAAATTCAAGAATATCCCAATAAACTGAAGCTCAGGGCTACTGTATATGCCTTTTCAGTGAAGCCCAAAAACATAAATCAAAGGCCTTTTCATACTTGCTCCTTGTTCACCTAACGAAGCAAGATTTGTACTATCGCTATGTTACTTGGATTCTAATGACACGTTCCACACTTCAGTTTTGGTCTTGTGATAGTAGCAGTCATTTGTGCTACAGCTTTCAGATGACTATCCAGTACTTTCCCCTCTCCCCTCCACATTTCCCTACCACTCATCCTTACTTGGCTATTTTCCAGGAGGCTGTCGCCCCTCTTCCTACTTTTTTTTTTTTTTAAATCACTATCATAACTATGCAAGTGCAATTTTCCTTCAGTATGTTTCCATGGGCCCCCTTGCAGCTATACTGCTATAACAGTAGTGTGCAACAGATATTTTTTTTAAGGAAAAGTTATAGAGATTAGCAACCTCCAGGGAGGGCTTCATCCATTGTGTACTTAGTCCTTCCTTCCATCTCCCCTTATCGTTAGTTGTTCTTAAGTGCCATCAAGTTAGTTTTTACTTATGACCCTATGAATGAGAGATTGCCAAGACACCTGTCATCAATCACCTTGCTCAGGTATTGCAAACTCAGGACTGGATTTTTTTTTATCGAGTCTGTCCACCTGTAATGCAGTATTCCTATTTTCCTGCTGCCTCCCACTTTACCAAGCATTATTGTCTTTTGCAGTAAGTCATGTGTCTCATGATAGGGCCAACATAGGATAACCTCACTTTGGTAATGTTGATTTCTAGGGGACAGTTGAAGCTTGATTTGTCTCTTTTTGAGGGAGGCGGGGAAGAACCCATGGTATCTGTAGAACTCTCATCTAGGACCTCATAAAGTGAGAATGGAGAATCCAGAACAGACTTTGGGTAACCATGCCTATTCCATGCTCCAGATTCACCCACCGACTTCCAAAATTGGGAAATTTGCAGAAAGGATCTTTTGCCCCAATAAAACAAGTCAAAACATACTGTGGCCTAGACTGAAAAACATTATTTTTGGTAGCAAAAATTTGTGATTAGACCAGGAGGAAAATGAAGCAACAGCAACACTGTGTGAAAAAGCTTTCTGCTTTCTGATACTAACATACCTGGTTTTCACTATAAAAGCCTTGTGTGAAAATCACCCAAGTTCAGTTGGCAACAAGTGTTTGATCAGCTGGAGGGAAAAAGAGAAATGTCAAAAGCGGGGCTGGACTAGATAAGCTATGCTTGTGAGCCACTGGGAATTTGGCATCTGGGATCCTTTCTAGTGGTATAATTCTGCCATGTTCAAAGGCATAGCTGTGCTAGTGTGAATCAGTATGCAAAGGGATGTTGTAGCACCTTTGAGGCTAACTGAGAAAGAAGTTGGTAGCATAAGGTTACATAGACTTAAGTCTACAAAAATTTATGCTACCAACTTTTCCCCCTCAGTCTCAAAGATGCTGCAGGATCCCTTTGAATTCTGTTACGTGTAACAGTCTACTCTGTAGGTTTTTGGCAGTGGTTTCATAATGCCACAGTCAGGGTCCCAAAGGGAAACACAGTTTTATCTGTTTTACTTTTCTCAAGTAGTCCCAGTTGAAACAAATCCATGAAAGGCTCTTCTCAGGATGTCTTGGGCCATTTCCACACTACACTCTTATAGTGCTATTATTCCACTTTCAACATCCTATGGAATCATGGGGTTTGCGGTTTAGGGAGGGGCCTCAAGCAACCCTCCCTAAACTGCAAACCCCAGGATTCCATAGGATGTTGAAAGTGGAATAGTAGCACTATAAGAGTGTAGTGCGGAAATAGCCTTGGAGTCCTGCCTAGTCACATAGGCAGGGATGGTGGGGAAGCTCTTTAATTGTCATTTTTAATTGACATTGGTCCTTTCAACCACTTTGTATTACTGTTAGGCTGGCGGCAGTGAAAACAATGTGCATTCTTTTAAACTGAGCAAATGTTGCTGAAACTTGCTGTGGAAAAAAATAAAGGAAAAGTAGGAAATTGGAGACTCTCTCTCCCTCTTTCTCTTTTGCTCTCTCTTATGCACACATGCACGCAACACACAGGCACACACACACAATCTGTCCCTGATACATACCAGCTGCTAAGAGACAGCGCTCCCTGTCTCGCCTCTTCACTGGCTTGCCGTTATCCATCTAGTGCTTGACCTTCCAGCAAACGGAAGAGGGGACATTTTAAAAGTTGGAAAGAGCTGTAATTTGTGGGAACCATTAGGACTTTCATGGCACACTTTAAGTTGGGTGGATGTGGGGAACAGAGTTGGGTCAGACCCATAATAGGATGCTTACCTGAATGTATGGACTCGAATGTCAAATACACGAGACAATAGCACCTCCTACTGGTTGATAGTGTTAACTTCTAGAGTTGTTAATCCTCTTTTCCAGCCATTTCAGAGGCTGTGTACAGAATACCCCTCTCATTCCCTATTTTTTTTTTAAAAAAAGGAAAGAACAGAGAAAATGATATTAAGACCAGAAACTGAAAAGGTCAGATGCTGTGCATTGCCTGTACAAAGTCTTCCTGCTATGTAGTATATAGAAATAATTTAAGGACAGTAAGTATAGGAATACTTTATCTTAAACGTTGAATTCATCTTTCTGAAAGAAAATATTCCCCTGCTCTCTCTCTCCGTGTGTGTGTGTATGTGTGTGTGTGTGTGTGTACACACACAGGTATATTTAAATTCTCAATTTTTCTATTTTGTGGAAAAATGGCTTTGGACAAAACAGAAAAAATACCCCCCCTTTTTTTTTGCAGTTGGATTTTTCTCACCATCATCTCTCTATTTGATACCCATTTTAACTTCCATGTTTCCATCCTACAGAATTCTGTAATTTGTAGTTTTGTGAGGTACTTAGAATTCCCTGCTAGAGAGCTCCAGTGCTGTAGTTCAGGGAAGTGGACTAAAGTTCTCCAGTAGAGGAGCTCAAGTGCCTCTGCAAACTACAAATCCCAGGATTCTGGAAGATGGAGTTATTTCTGGGGGGACTCTGGAAGTTATAATCTGAAAAAGCAGCATTTATAAACTCTGGATGTGTGTCACTCTGTGGATGTGTACACATACACACATGCATGAGGATTCTTGCACGTGCACACTAAAGCCCTTTCCGCAGGATGTCGTCCCGCACTGGGGAATCCCGGATTATGCTTATGCACAATGTCATCCATGTCCTGTTGTTCTCCTGTCCCCAGGGGGCACAGTCTCTCTGCAGATCATTGACAGGTTTTACCAGTCAATGACCAGCGGTCGCGCAGCCTTCCTGCTGCCCTCCCACACTTACCTGAGCTGTGGAGGGCCAGGGAGCACGATGGCCACACTTCCCGCCCCACCGCAGCCTGGGACTGTGCCCGGCTGGGCTGCGGAAGGAAGAGGTGTGGCCATTCCCGCAGGCAGCTGGTGCAGAGGGGAGCACTCCTGTCTTGTTCCCCTCCCAGGAGAAACTCTATCAGGATCCCTGCAGGACATTGCCAGGATCAAGTAGAATGCAGAAAGGGCCTAAGAGCAGAAGAACATCAAGTGGTATCATAAGAGCTCAGGTACAAGCAGTGACAGAAACCTGGTAAAGTGCCTGTTAGTTCAGGAGCTGAGGGGGAACTCCTTAAATCTAGTGGCTTTGTTTTGTGGATTTGTTGTTCTTGTAGCCTCCTCCCTCACTGTTTGTCAAATGCGGTTCTCCAGGCTGCTGCTCCAGGGAATTTCTTTTGGTGTCACGTGTAAAGACTGTAAACTGGGACTGACAGTGATCTATCTCACTGGTGCTCTGAGGATAAATAGGACAGAAACCATAGCACTTGCTTCAGGGTTCACTCTTTGCTCAGGCAATGAGAAGAGAGTGGCTGAGGATCTTCTGGTTCACTTTGGTTTGTTGTTGTTGTGTGCCTTCAAGTCATTTCCAATTTATGGTGACCCTAAGGCAAAGCTATCACGAGGTTTTCTGGGGCTGAGAGTGTGTGACAGGCCCAAGGTCTTCCACTGGGTTTCCATGGGCGAGCAAGGAATTGAACCCCGATCTCCAGGGTCATAGTCCAACTCTCAAACTACTACACCACACTGGCTCTCTTCATTTCCAAACCACCTTTCAAAAGCATCCCCCCCTAAAAAATATAAACACCACACAAAGTTTAGCTCAATTTGCTAGGACAAGGCTTTCTCTCTTCCTTTTCCAGAGGCTAAGTAAGAGCATCTCTTTCATGTCTAATGCTCAGTGACAAGGGTTTTTTTTGGGGGGGAGGACAAATAGTTGTGTGTGCTTGTGTGATGTGTGAAGTAATCGCTCCTCTCTGGCATCTGCTGCTGAGCTGTGCCTCGGCTCAACTGTGGTACCATTGAAGAAGATAATCGATGCCTCTTTGTTTTGAAGTGTATTCTCCGTGACAAAAAGAAATGTTTTTCAGTGTTGTGGCGTATACTCCCAGTTCTCACTGTTGGTTACCATAATTAAATTAAGACGTTGCTATTGGGACCTGCAACTGCACTTGCAGAGGTTTCCATACATGACCCAAATGACAATGTACTACAAACACAGATGAAACATGCCCTGGGGCCTATATCCAATTGTTTGTTAGTGTAAAGGCATCCCCCACTCATCTGACAGGTTAGGGACTAGTGCACTGCCAGAAAGCAGAAATGGTTGAAAAGCAGAGCCCATCTACTGTAGGGATCATGAAGGACTTATGGAGGCTCACCTGGGACTTACCGTGCACACACACACACATCTTGTAAAGTCTCTCAGCTGGCTTGGTGCATTTTTCCCCTCTGAGCTGACTTTGCATACAGTTCATGCACAGTCCCAAGCTTCTGTAGGCAAAAAGAACTGATAGATGCCACTGTTTTGATGCTTGCAATATAGACAAATTCCATTAATTCAACCAGGGGATCCACTCTTTTGTAGGCAAGACTTGGAACCATGCATGCATGCGAGAGATCCCAAGCAAGGCTCCATAGGCAAGAAGAGCTGATGAAGGAGTGGATCCCATGTCAAATTAATGGAACTTGTCCTTAATTTGGAAATCTGTAAAGAACGAATTGTCAGATAACAGAGCGTTGAAAGGTAGAGATTTCCTGTAGACTGACTGAATCAATGGAATTTGTGTTCAGTGTTGACTTTACCAAGCTCCCATTGATTCAGTTGGGTCAGTTCTAGTTAAGTAATCTGCTGGTTTTAGGTCAGTATGAGATCATTATGTAGAATCATAGAGCTGGACGATCCACATGGTCCATAAATTCCAACCCCCTGCCTTGTAGAAATGTACAGTCAAATCACTGATGGCCATCCAGCCTCTGCTTAAAAACTTCCAATGAAGGAGACTCCACCACACTCTGAGGCAGTGTATTCTACTGTTCAACTACTCTTACCATCAGGAAATTCTTCCTAATATTTAGGTGAAATCTTTTTTCCTATCATTTGAAGCGACTGCTCTGTGTGCTAGCAGAAAAACAAGCTTGCTCCATCCTTCAATATGACATCCCTTCAAATATTTAAACGAGGCTGTCGTGTCAACTCTTAATCTTGTTTTCTCCAGGCTAAACACACCCAGCTCCCTAAGCCACTCCTCTGTTAACATGAGCCATTATAGTTGGCTTATGTTAATAAAGCCAAACTACATGCAGAAGACATATACGTGGGTAGTCTTTAGATTTTCAGCCATTTCTTCCCAATCCTGAACATAGGGCCCAAGATGAGCCAAATCTCTCTAAATGTAGTATTATACAACCACTTGAAAGTGTTTCTGTGTTAAGAAGGAGCATAAAGAAGGTGGGAAGTTGTTGGTTTTGAATGAATTGAAAGTTGGTATATTTAATACTTGGCTATTATTCCATGGCCACATCCCAGGCTGAGTACCCGGGGATTTTGCCTGCAGAGAGATTTCAAGTGCTTCTGGTAGCCCAAACACAGGAAAAATGTCAAGGGATGTTATAAAAGTTTCAGTAAAGCTTGGGAAATTCCTCAGAAGGGCTTTGCAGTACAGCTTGGAAAAATTAAAATTGTGTGGACAATAAGTCCCAGAATCCCTCCATCTCTACCCTTCTGGCATGACTAGAAGGTTGCCCACCCAAGTTAATACTCTGAACAGCTGCATCTGTTCTCTTCCTCCCATTGCTCCTGTTATGAGCACTAGAGCTTCTCTCAAGAAAGAAGGTGATACTTTTAGATTAAAAGAAACCTCCAACAGAGTTAAGGTTAGTGTTGGGGAAGGAGGTGGATTAGGCTCAAGAACCATGGCAAGAGAGTGGGTTGACCGCAGAGAAGAGACTGAGAGTTGTCCAGACAGGGGACCTTTTCACACTGCGCCATTACAGCATTCTGGAACCCTTTGACACTACACATTCTAGCATTTTTGATTCCACTCTCACTACCATGACTATATCCTACAGGATATTGGGGTTTGCAGTCTGGAGAAGGGTCTTTAGGACTTTTGGCCAGATGGAACCATGGAAGTTAAAGTGGAATAACAGCATTATAACTATGTAACATGAAAAAAATCCTGTGCAGACAAAGCAAAAGACCCTTAGGGGCTTTCTTTGGGAACAGATTCAAATTGTGTATGTGCAGACTAATTGAGGGAAATTTCAGTTTTTATCACATTTTACTTTACCTTGGAAACTTATGGAAAAAGAAGTCTACCCATCCAGGTCTGCTTTAACACTGTAGAGCGGTCAGTCAGGTTACCATTGTTTCATTGTCAGGATGTTTTTTGGTACCAAAGCTGCTAGGCAGATCGGGGACTTGGGGCAATCAGCTTTCCTTGTGGAAGATTGATATGAGGCCTGACTTATCCCATTTGATGATAGAACACTTGGGTAATGAGGCTGAATTCCAGGACTATCTCTGTTGTAGTAGGAAGCATTTTGGTTCCATCCAAAGCAAATGTTTGCCCTCCAGCCAGATCTCCTTGCCTCCTTTCTTCAGCTCCTCTGCTTTCCTGGGTTGATGTACTTTTGAGGCTGTCATAAAACAGCTGGTATTCCTTAGCCCCTTTTTGCATGCCTAGTGTCAGCTGGCTGCTATCCTTAGCCATCTTTGTGAGGGCTGCAGGTGGCTCTGTGCCCTCTTGCTCACAAGGCCTGCTTCTCCTTCAGTCACCAGGAAGGGTGAGTATAAAGGAAAACAAAGGAGGCACCTGTTTCTCATAGCATCTGCAAGATGATAATTGGAGGGAGCCAAAGGTATTAATTACGGAGTACAATGCCTTGTCAGCTTGACAGGAAACAGTACCCTTTCATTGTTTCAACACCCCCAAATCAAATCTCTCTGCTGGATTTTGACAGGGGCTTTTTTGTTGTTGCCGCTCCTGATGGAAGTAACCTCTGGTTATTTACTCTCCCTCATTTCAAGTGACATGAAGGACCAAGAAGCTCAGTAACAATAATTCCTAGTGTAGAATTTACTCGGCTAGCTAACACATGAAACAGGTGGCAGGTGTGTGTGTGCATGTGTGTGTGTGTGTGTGTGTGTGTGTGTAAATCTAAAGCCCTATCTATACCATGAGTTGGTTAGGAGACACCGAAATATGCCATTCAAGCAACATGCATGTTGTAATCCAGAGCCAGAGAGGAGAGCTTGTGAAACAAGAGCAGAAGATAGAGAAGATACTGAGACAGGATTTTTTTGCTGCAAAACATCAAGCCCAGATCCTCCCACCCTTTGGGGAAGGAGAGAGAAAGAGTGGAGGAGGTGGCCATTAGGCATCAGCAGCAAGGAATTCTGTTGTTTCCATTTGGGCAGATGTACTAATTCCAGCTCTGTCGACAAGGCTTTCCCTCCCACGAAGCATGCTGGAGCCTCTTGATTCAGGCAGCACTAACAGGAGATCGTCAGAGCACCCACCATCCACTACCTGTGGTGTCTGCCTGCTGCCTCCATCTTCTTTAGGAACTGAACTAGTTTATCACAGACAACGGATGGCCAGTGTCTTAGCTATCCAAAGCGTAATGCCTAGAGTGCATCACATTGCAAATTATATTGTGGGAGATTAAAAATGTAGGCTCCTTGCTACTGGCAGTCCAGATCCAAGCAGGAACTCAGCTCCTATTTAAAAATACTGCCCTGTGGCTGCCATCACTGAGACCAAGTAAGACGCTTGCTGAGCAGTGCTGGGGAGGGTGTCAGCGGCAGCAGCAACTCCTGACAAAATGGAGAGAGCAATGCTAGGAGAGGACAAGAGGAAGGGTGTCCCAACTAGCATGATTATCATTTGTTTGTCCATCTAAGGCAGTGCCTTATCTTGGGACATCTGTGTTTGCTGATGGTGCCTGTTTGATTGCCTCTGGGGTAGAAAGTCATTTCATTCGATGCAGCAGTCCCAAGAGAAGTAGCATTGGTTTCAGTTCTTGAGACCTTTTGTAAGAAAATGCCTCAAACAGATTTGCAAGCTGTTTCCAAGAAATAAAGTGGGCACTATACAATCTATATTTTGAAATATGGACTTCTAAAACACACATTGTTGAAAATAATATGTAATAACACACTCTAGTCAAAAAGGGAAAGAGGCATAAACTAGCTGATTGTGCAGATAAATGTGGAAAATGCATAAAAACACTTTGCACAAAGTTCTATGCAGGAAGAAGATACACAGAGCACCATGATATGAAGCAAGGACAGGAAGAAAATGCCACTGAGATTCAGATTAACTCAGCAATAGCAAGGTTGTGAGGTTTTAATGTCAGTATGGTACTACTCAGAGAGCCAGAGTGATGCAGTGGTGTGAGCATTGGACTATGACTCCAAAGACCAGGGTTCAATTTCTGCTCAACCATGGGAAGCCTTTGGGTGACCTTGAGTGTGTCACACACTCTTAGCCCCCCAAAACCTTGTGACAGGTTCACCTTAGCATTGTCATAAGTCAGAAATGATTTGAAGGAACAAAGCAACAGCAATTGTTCCTTTTCTCAACATGGAAGTATTCTTTTGTCTGTTGTTGTTGTTTTTTAATTAACACAGCTTAATATAGTCAAGTAGAAACCAAAATAGCAAAGAGAGCTAGAAGCCTCAGAATCAATTGATGTATGGGCAAAGGAGAAGAGGTTGGTTGGTGAGCATCAAGCAGACGTGGGGACCATGTAGCTCTCTGGAAGTTGTTGAACTGCAGCTCCTAAAATTCCTCACCATTGGCTGTGCTGTCTAAACTGCTGGGAGTTGCAGTCCAGCTATATCTGGAGGGCTGTGTGATTCCTACCTTTGACTTAGTAGTTGAGTTCAGGGGAGAGCCAGTTTCAAGACCTCATGCTTGGCCATTTCCACACTGGCCTGTTATAGTGCTGTTATTCCACTTTCAACATCCCATGGAATCCTGGGATTGGCAGTTTAAGGGAGGCCTTATGCCCCGTATGCCCCTCCCTAAACTGCAAACCCCAGGATTCCATACGATGTTGAAATTGGAATAATAGCGCTATAACAGGCTAGTGCAGAAATGGCCCTTATCTTGCTTTGCGGGAACATGAAAAAGTGGCTATTAGCTAGCCTTTCCAAATCCACCCTCACAAGCAGCAGGCCTGTTTCGTGACAGTAACTCATAGAGACACCCCTAATGAGCAGCATTAGTCACAGATGATTTGGCTACATGTGAGGCTCTGAGGCCATTGATTTCTTTGCTCCTTTGGAAGCGCCTTTCTTGATGGATGAATTACTCCTGGCCCTCTTGGGAGCATGCTGTAAAAGTAATGTGGGCACTGATATCTTTATTTGCCCTCCAACAGCCATTATCACTTGAATGGTCTTTGCTTTCTAAGCTCTCATTAAGAATTACATATAAGGCTTCGGTTTCCTTGCAAGTATTTTTTTTACTAGAAAAGAAAGTAGGGAGTGCAATACAGTAGTGTTGCACCTCTTCAGCCTTCTGCAAGTGAAAACAAGAGCAAATCTCATACTTAATCAAGGACCACTGCCTGAAGTACCTCCTGCATGCCATTTCCTACCACTCTCCATTAGTGCAGGCTTTCCCCTCATTAAAAATCCGTTAGACTAGAGCTGCTTTTTTAAAAAATTGCTACACAGAATTGGAAAGCATTAGGAACATAGGAAGCTGTTTTTTTAGTGAGCCATACCATCAGTCCATCTAGCTCAGTGTTGTCTGCTCTGATTGGCAGCAGCAGCTCTCCAGGACTTCAAGTGAGGATTCTTTACTAGTCTTTACTACCCAGACCAGTTCCTGCTTAGTTTCCAAAATCAGAAGAGGCCAAGTGTGTTCACATGGTATGAGATTCTTCCTAAGGGACAGTACATTTCCCTGTGATGGGAAACCTTTAACCAGCTTCTGGAGATCAAAGCACGGCTGAAAGCCAGGCTGTGGGGTTTCTGTTCAGCTGGTAACATTATCTGTGTCAAGTTCCCTAAGCTCATTTCTTACCCATTCCTCAAATTATAACAGCCTTCTACAACCTGGCACTTTCCAGGTGGACTGCAGTTCCCATCATCCCTGTCCAGCACAGCCATTGGTCATACTAGCAGGAGATGATAGGAGTTTTAGGCCAGTGTATCTTGAGAGTGCCGTGCTGGGGGAGACTGTATTCCATCATGCCTGCAAAGTGTGTGTGCATTCTTAGACAAAATTTGAGAGAGCAACTTTTTGGCTACAAATCCCAGAACCCCTTAGCTACCAGGGCCTCTGGTTAGCATGGCTAGCTAGGTGGGGGATTCTGGGAGCTATAGTCCACAAAAGGCATTTCTCCAGAGTTTGATCTTAATGTATGCATTAATGGTTGGCAGCTAGTGGCTATTAGGTCAATTTAGCCTTCCAAGTCATTTTCTCTCTCTCTCTCCCCCTCCTCTCTCTCTCTCTCTCTCTCTCTCTCCACACACACACACACACACATACACACCACAGCTCCAATGCACAGTGTCCTGTCACTTCAGCTACCCTTGGTGAGGAGGCCCTGGCATCCACTGGCATCCACATCACTGTCCTCGTTGGTGCCACTTTCAGCTAGGGCATGGGAATGACAAGGA